>OZ026530.1:70230775-70815775 GCA_964019695.1 Loripinus fragilis
TTTGAGGCATAATCGCTGCAAACAGTTAATCGCAAAATCGCTTTTTGTTGCGCTCGTGAATTATCGACAGTTACAGATATAACAACTTTTTAGCAGAGTTGCCTTCCGTAATATATTTAGATGCTGATCAACTAGAGATCGAGGTCAGTTATGATTTTATTGCTGTTTACATATTAGGCATAGTAGTCTATAGGTATAGTTAATCTACATTGACCTGAAACTGATTAATTTTCGCCAAAATATTCGTGCGTTTTCGCAAAGATCTCCGACCTTGCCCATGCTTTTACCAAGAATGAAGATGTTGTCAATCAGGTTGGGAACACTTCTAGTTTGATCTATTATAGTTCAATTGATCTAAAATAGACCGATTTGTCTACTTAAACGCACTGAAAAAATGCTTTATATGCTCTGCGCAGCTGTTGCCAAAAAATGCAAAATCATTCTCCAGCCAAACTGTAGCCTTTGTTGATGCGATCTTACGGTGTAAAAGTTTTGCTTTTTCATCGAGGAAATTTTCAGTGATTTTTTTACCTGCGCATCCTGCATCTTTCACTCATAGTTTTGTCTCTGGGATGCAAAGTTTTTATTTCAGAGAGTCCCAGGATTAAATGGTGTTGTAGACTTTGCATGAAAAAAAGTGCTCTGGACTCATAATTTTGCAGTTGGACTCATTGATATGGGAAACAGGGAGTCCCAGGACCAATTAGCCCAAAATTGTAAATGAATCACTGCGGTTTAGCTGTGTAAAAGCTTAACATTTTCGAGCGCACAAATTGGTGACAACCTCAATTAGTTGTGCCTTTGGTCTTCCACGTGCCATTATGAGTTTATACATGTCTACATCGAAGTCTACATGCACTGGGTTTAGGAAATGGATAGAAACAAACTCCCTGCATTTTGGCTTATGATTGCAAGGACAGTCACCATTGCATGTTCGCCATTTTACATACATCATTTGCCAGCAGCGAATTTTGTCGTCTGCTGAAATCTTTTGCAATCGGTTTAGACCCAGTTTAGGACCGCCATAATATCTGAATCCAACCTGTTTTCCGGCCCATTTAACATTTTGGTAGTGTTCCTGATTTTTTTTTTAAAAGATATTAATTGTTGTCAGCAGACGACAACAAAACATTAAACATATCCAGCATGCGAAGAGTTAAATAAATAGAGAAAGAATGTTAATGTGTGGGAACATATATTACACTTTCACCTTAAAATTGGCCCAAACATGTAATTTTATCAATTAATGGAAACCTAACCCCATGTCAGCTAGCGTATATTTGCTCTGCGGCTGGAAGTATTTGTAGGTTGTTTACCTATTTCACATGGCTTATCAGCTCAAGCCGGAGTGAGTCTATTAATTATAACAAAATGGTCCAATAGCCTTGCGGTTACATGACAAAGTGGTTCTTATATAACATGTTTGGGGAGAATGTCCATGATTTATCAACAAATAGAAGCGGTATTTTTTTGTCTCCTTAGCTGGAACTCCCTTTACCTGACCACAAGTGACCCAAGGCATCGATACCGTATTCATTTTCGTTAAAACAAACATAACGGTTTTCTGTACTTATGACGTCGCATACAGTAACAAATGACGTCATTTACACATGCTATGACGTTGCATAACGTTTCTGTCTTCCAACAGTGAAACTGGAGGATCAAGGTACACAAACGAAAAATTCCAGAAAAAGCACAATAAATTTAGTACCAAAATGTTCGTTACGACCTAACTAAGAAAATGACTTCCCTGGTTGCAGATTTATTCCTGTTTTGTTATGAAAGGGATTTTATGATGTCTCTTTCTGATGATAAGCAGGCTGATGTTATTGATGCGTTTAACACTACTTCCAGATATTTGGACGATATTTTAAATATTAATAATGTTTATTTTGAAAATATGGTTAGTCAAATATACCCTTCAGAGCTCCAACTTAATAAAGCCAATGCCTCTGATACCGAAGCCGCATTTTTAGACTTGCATTTGTCAATTTCTAATGATATTGTTTCTACCAAAATTTATGATAAACGTGACGACTTTGATTTTGAAATTGTCAATTTCCCATTTTTAGATGGTGATGTTCCTCGTTCTACATCCTATGGAGTCTATATCTCTCAACTCATTCGTTTTGCTAGAGCATCTAGCTATGTTACTGACTTCAACACTCGCAATAAATTGTTAACTCAGAAACTTCTTAAACAGGGCTATTGGTATCATAAACTTCGCAAAACATTTTCAAAATTTTATAGACGATACTATGATTTGATTTCTAAATTCCAAGTTGGACTTAAATCTCTCTTGCGCCAAGGACTTTCGGAACCTGATTTCTATGGTGACTTGGTGTATAAGTTGAAGAAGATTGTTGGCTCTAATAATTTTTCAGCGCAGTTCATTAAAATAATTTCCCATTATAAAAAGATTGGCTATAACATTAATGTATTGCAACAGACTGCATGCTTGGTAGTCAACCCAATCACGGTTGGCAACTTTGCTTTCCTCTTTAATTGCACGCCGGTGGGTCGGACTTCAGACTCTATGATGGTTCCGACTTAAAGACTTATCTATTGATGAGATGGTAGGGGCCTGATGCTTTGGCTGTTTGTCGGGCCCACCGGGGTTTACCTGTTGGATTTCTTTTGCTCCGGTATTCAGTTTAATTTACTGTTGAGTCCTTATCCTTGCTTTATCTCCTTGTTATATCTTGATTTATATGTTTTAGGAGATTATGCATTGATAAGTTAGGGGTCTTTCATGCAAACCAAATATTTATGTGTCTTGATCCACATCTGAATTAAGGGTGAGGTTGGCGCCGTTAAACCGGTTTAAGCTCTCCAGTAAAATATTTTACTGACCGTTCCAAGGCGGTACTTCTTTTGTGGATCTTTTATGTTTTTGTTCTGTCTTGTGTTTGCTATGTTTTGTGCGCGTCTGTTTATATGTGCTTTGTGGTCACCTGCTGGGAAAGGGCTGACCTCTTGGCTCTCGTTTGTGGTGTCTTCTGTGAGTTTGTCACTTTCCCATTGGTATCCTGGGTCAGGTGTGGTACTTGATTGTATCGATTCCTGATCTTTGCAACCTTATTACTTTCCCACGCTTTATGTTTTCTTTACTTATAAAAGAAGTTTGGCATTCTAAGGTGGACTCGATTAAGAAGATTTCCAAAATGGTGGACTTAAATTTTTTCAGCAGGGAACACCTGATGTATTACTCACTGTAGTCATACCACTACGGCTATTTGGGTTGTGTTAATCCCGTGTTAAGGTGTTCATTTCTTCATATAATCACAGAAAAACGCCCCAAAGTGCTTGGGTTCCGATTGAGCTATGTTCATCAAATTCACATTGTATCTTTTAGCTTTAAAGATATATTAAAACTTTAACGTTTGATGTCTTGACATGAAATTACTAATTACGGTTTTGACATCGTGGATAATTAATGACAAAACCGGATAATTATGACTAAACCGTAATTGACATTTTAAATATAACTGTAAACTAGAACGCGCAGTCGATGGGGCGCCATCGCAAATCCCCACGCTAAAGTTTTGACTCCCCCAGCACCCACAAGTCCCACCCCGGGGCATGACCCTGGCAACAGAATGAGTATTTTGTTCAATATGTTTTCTATCTTTTATTTTGGAGAACACTGACAAAGAGGTTGGTATAAAAATCTTTGAAATTGACATGTTAATGAGACTTGACCTTTTGACCTCGCCCCAAGGTCACCAGTTTGATCGTAGGATGAAAATGTTACTTGCATTCTGTTCTGCTCGTCATCCCCGTCGATTTGATATGCCACATGACCATGTTTGAAACATTTTTTTGACCCCCTGGGACACAAGTGCCCCAAAGTCCCACCCCTGGGGCATGACCCAGGCGACAGAATAAAAATCCCGTCTGACGTTGCGCGCCCCATTTATGTGAGTAACATATACCGAATTTGGTTGAATTTCGTCCAATGGTTTAGGAGGAGATAGCATAACGGACAGACAGCAGGACGGAATTTGATTTTGCCCCTAAGTACCCCTTAGTCCCACCCCTAGGGCATGACCCAGGTGACAGAATAAGAAACCCGTCTGATATGTTTTGTATCTTTCATTTGTGAGAACACACGCAAAGTTTGGAATAAAAAAATTTGAAATTGACTTTGTAATTGAAATGAAATGATATTTGACCTTTTGAACCCTCCCCAGGCCCCAGGGGGCGGGGCCAAAAAAAATTTTTACGTTGCACGCCTCATTCATGTGAGTAACTCACACACCAAATTTGGTTGAATTTCGTCCTATGGTTTACTCTGTTGGGTAGCGCAGTCAAAACCGTTATGGGGTTCAAACTTTACTCTTATTTCATCTATACAAGCATTTCGACCCACTTTTAGAAGACCCTAGGTAAAATACAACCTTTATGGCATACACAAGGTGTTCAAGGATGTGACTGTGTATACTTGTGGGGTTATTTAGTCTAAACGCTGTGGTGTTAAGTCAATAATTAAGGGGTTTATATGTCCATAAGTGTTGTGGGGTAGCACTGTGTATACTTTGGGGTATAATTTTACTTTTACTTTCTCCTCTTCGGTTACATTCTGCTTCTTCCATACAGATTCCCCAGTCCACCAATAGATATAATTCTATGTTACCATCTGTTTACGTTTCACCTCTGAAACTTCATTCGGCCACTAAAATTAATTTACATGGAGTTTCTGACTCTGCCCTTTTTAGAAACCACTTAAAAGTTGGTCTCTCACCTCTTAAGTCACCTGTACTCAGGAACTCTAGGAGTAAGTATAGAAGAAGTGTAGTGTATCCCTCTATTTCTAAGTGCAATGCCAAGAGGTGTAGCTGTTGCAAACATTTATGTTGTAAATCAACTATTAAATCTAACGTTAATAAACCTATTCGTAGTACTGTTTTTAACTATAACAAATTAGTAACAGAACTTGATATCGACAATTCTATTCCTGACTCTTGAGATTGCAAAGACTCTAAGTATTGCTATCAACCCGCTGGTCATATAGTCACAGGGGATTTAAAAATCATAACTGATTCAAGAATTCGGTCTATTATATGTAAGGGACCTAAATATAGGTTTCCTGTGCCAATAGACTTCAAATCATGTCGTGAGAAAATTGCAGGAGCCTTACAAGAATTTTGTAATCGCTAGTGTAAACGAGAGCATGTTGAGTCTAATGACTTAAATAGTTGGAAACTAAATATTTTTAAAATTATTGATGGTAGACTTTCATTTTATTGCAACAATTTAGATCTTCTACCACCTAAACCTAAATTCACTTTTAGACACTTGAAGAGAGGGATCCAGGAATTCCATAGGAAGTTTTTTTGGCCCCTGCAGATAAGGCTGCTAACAATGTTGTGGTCGTTTGAAAAAGATACTATATTAACACCCTAAAGCAAGAACTTAGCACTGCAAAAACATATGAGCATAACATACTTGATGAGACGTCTATCGTTGATAGGCATCGATGCCATATGGCAGCTAAGTTTGGGTTGTTTGTTGATGAAGACCATAGCAAGCTTCCTACGTTATACTGGTTACCTAAACTTCATAATCGGCCCTATAAGTCGTGTTTTATGGCTAATTCTAGTGCATGTACAACTACTGAGTTGTCTATTCTTTTGACTTCTTGCCTCACTGCAATTAAAAACCATGTCATTAAATGTTGCACAACAGTTTATGAAAGAAATGGTAAAAATTTATTTTGGTCTATTTAAAATTCAGGTGAAATTCTTAATAAATTGAAGTCTAGAGGTTTTCTAGCATCTGATTTGTCTACATATCATTTCTCTACTCTCTATACTACATTGCCTCATAATCTAATAAAAGGAAAACTAACAGAATTAATTGAACAAACATTTAACAGAGAGGGCTCACTTTATTTGGCTTGTAATGATAAAAATGCCTTTTTTTTACTTCTGAACAACCTAAACGATATAAATTGTGGTCATGTCAGAGAATGTGTGATGCGCTCCATTATCTTTTGGACAATATATTTATAAGATTTGGCTCAAAATTATATAGACAAATTGTCGGTATTCCAATGGGTACTAATTGTGCTCCTCTTGTTGCAGATTTGTTTTTGTTTTGTTATGAGAGAGACTTTATGTTGTCTCTGTCAGACAATAATCAAGCTGATATTATTGCAGCTTTTAACTCTACCTCCAGATATTTAGATGACTTGCTTAATATTGATAATCCTTATTTTGAACAAATGGTAGGTCAGATATATCCCACGGAACTTCAGTTAAATAAGGCGAATTCTTCTGATACTGAAGCTCCGTTTTTGGACTTGAACTTGTCAATAACAAATGGCATAGTTTCTTCTAAAATTTACGATAAAAGGGATGATTTTAATTTTGAAATAGTAAATTTCGCAATTCTTGATGGAGATGTTCCTCGCTCTCCTTCCTATGGTGTATATATTTCTCAACTTATTCGTTTTGCTAGAGTGTGTTCTAATGTTGATGACTTCAACAACAGAAACTTATTTTTAACTGCTAAATTATTAAAACAAGGTTAAAGATATCATAAAATTCGTAAAGCATTTTCTAAATTCTACCACAGACACTCAGAGTTAATTGTTAAATACAACATCGGGTTAAAAACTCTTCTGCAACAAGGCATATCAGAACCTATATTTTATGGTGATTTAGTTTATAAATTCAAACGAATTGTTGGAAAACCTAATTTTAGTGATCAATTCAAAAGGATAGTATAACGTTATATAAGGGTTGGATATAATTTAGATGTCATGCGACAGTCTGCATGCCTAGTTTTAAACCCAATCACGGTTTATAGCTATGGTTTCCTCTTTAATTGCACGACGGTGGGTCAGGCCTCAGACTCTATGACGGCTCTGACGTAAAGCTTTAATCGGTTGGTTGGTGCCTGATGCTTATCTGTAGCTGGACCCACCGTGGCTCAACTTGAGATTTTCTTTAGCTCTGACTATCTGTGAGTCATGAGCCCTTTTCTTTGTTTCATCATAGTGTAGTAATTTGATTAGAGTGTTTTTTTCATGATGATACATTGCATTAGTTAGATGGCCTCCATGCGAGATGAACATTTCTTGTACTTCAACAACAGCAGAATCTAGGGCGAAGATTTGGTATCAGTAAAATACATTTAAGCCCCCCGGTGGCTTAGGCTGCTGTCTTTTAAGGCGGTGGTTCTGTTGTTGTTGACTGTTTGTTTATTGTTACTTGCATTGTGGGAGTCTGTAATTGTTCTATGTTTTGTTGTACGTTACTTTATGTCCATTCTAGTATTGCACTCATCTTGATGGGGAAGAGAGAGCTGATTGCTTTGCTTAATTTGTCTTCCTGGTGTCTCGTGATGGTTGGGCGGCTCTTCCTCGCGGTGCCACGGGGTTGTCTGCAGTTTGTGATTGTGGTATTTTCTGATCATACTCACTTACTATTTTTTTTATTTGTCCGTAGTATTGTCAGGTCAAATGTTCTATCATAGTGTACGGGGCTTGTAAGTCTGCATTAGTTGTGGATAGCAATGAAAACTATACTCAGAACAAGAATTGTCAGAAAACAATATAGCACACCTAATTGGAGCATTGCTATAAGCAGGCCAGTTTGAAAATGGAAAGGATGTCTTAAAAGCTGGCTGCATCTAAGTGTTCAGAAACAAACCAAAATGCCAAAACTGAACATAATCAGTGGACCATAAAATATAGGTTCAGGTAAATTCACTGCTCATAATATTTAAAGGAACACCTAATAATTTTTCATTTGTGATAATGTCAACCCCTGTCCAATAGACAAGTAATGCGTTGCATTAGACAATAAGGCAGAAACCCAGTTTATTTTGCCATTTTTACTACGATAGCCAAAGTTTTGGCCCATAAAAAGTTATTGATTAAACAAGCGCTGCTTATGTTAATGGTTCAAATTTTGTAATTTTTAATTTTCTTGAAAATGACGATTTTTTCTGGAAATTCTGTAGAATCTTCGTTATTTGATAATAGCGTAACCTAATGATTTCAGCAACATAAAATTGCTATTGACTGTACATAAATAATGCTGTTGTGCTACTTGATTGAAAAATTCGTATTAAAATTTGGTTTCGAGAAAAGGGGTATTTTTAACAAAATTCCAATTTCCATGGAGATTCCTGGAAAGGGATTACACCACTTTTATCACCAAGCATCATCACTGATAGGTAACCAAGCTAATCACAGGACAAACATGTTTTTGTCTTATTAATCCAACTCTTGCAATGAGTCAGACCATGTGTGCATTTGTATTGTGATCAATGGCAAAATACGCAGTGTACCTTTAAATATTTTGAGCAGTGTAGAATCCTTATTCAAAAGGTTTTGCTGCGAATATGTATGCACCAAAACTGTTTATTGTAGCACTGATAGTTGTTGAAAAATGATTTAAATGCTAAAAATGTAAAGCCACTAGACCGTGACCAGGCTTTAATGTGTCCTTCAACGAAAAAAAAGTAGGGAACACATATGGATAAAAATTTGATAAAAATAGGGACTATTGGTGTAAAAAGTAGGGATAGTAGGGCATTTCCAAGTACAAAATGAATCACAATGACTAGTTAGAAAAAATATGAAATTTCACACTAAATCAGCAGGATAATAGCTGTGGCAAAAGTTCAAGATAAACCTTTGGGTTTAAAAATAAAAAAAATGAGATGTTTTGCAGTGTGTTCCCTGAAAAATTCATTTGATAATTTATTAAATCCTCGCGGTCGGAGTCGGTGAGGGAAAATTTCTGGATTTTAACGCACAAATGACACTTTAGAAAGAAAAAGTAGGTATAGTATGGCATTTTTCAGAAAAAGTAGGGAAAAGTAGATTAAATCAAAAACAGTAGGGAAAAGTAGGACCCGCTTGAAAGCCTGCATGACAAAATAAGCCAAAGGAAAATATAGATTAATCCATGAGGCCATGCGGTGACAAAATAACCTCCAAAGTATATGCAGTGCTTCAACATTAGATTATTTAGTTTATGTTTTCCTTGCTACGTACCCAAACAACACATATGGGCATATAAAAGTAAGTAAGGTTGCAAAGATCAGGAATCGATACAATCAAGTACCACATATAAACCCCATATACCATTGACTCTTCACCCCACAGTTCTTAGACAAAATAACCCCGTAAGTACCGGCATATGCAGTGCTTGACATTATTTTAAGTTTCCTTGCTAACTCCAAAACACATATGGACATATAAACCCCATATACCATTGACACTTAACCCCACAGTTCTTTAGACAAAATAAATCCGCAAGATTATGCAAAGCTTTGTCATAAGATTATAGCAGTTTAAGTTTTCCTTTCTACCCCACAACGCATATGGAAATTTAAATCCCATAATTATACCATTGATTCTCTTGATCCCACAGTTCTTAAACAAAATAACGTAAGTATATTCAGTGCTCCAGCATAAGAATATATAGATTCAAGTTTGCTTTGCTACCCCACAACATATATGGACATATAAACCCCATATACCATTGACTCTTCACCCCACAGTTCTTAGACAAAATAACCCCATAAGTACCAGTATGTATGTATGTATGTATGTATGTATGTATGTATGTATGTATGTATGTATGTATGTATGTATGTATGTATGTATGTATGTATGTATGTATGTATGTCCGCGTCTTCATATATATTGTCATATTGTTTAATTGTTATGTTATATGTAAGGAGACCATCTAGTAGCCCCTGGGCTGTTTGGAATCCTTGTAAAATAAATAAAGCATTAAATTAAAAAAAAGTACCGGTATATGCAGTACATGACATTAGATTAGTTTAAGTTTTACTTGCTACCCCACAACACATATGGATATATAAACCCCATATACCTTTGCCTCTTACCCCACAGTTGTTTAGACAAAATAACCCCACAAGTTTATGCAAAACATTATCAAAAGAGTATTGCAGTTTAACCTTTCCTTTCTACCCCACACCATATATGGACATTTAAAATCTGCTACCCCACAACTCATGTGGACATATAAACCCCATATACCATTGACTTTTCAGCCCACAGTTCTTAGACAAAATAACCCCATAAGTATTAATTATATATGCAGTGCTTCAACATACAATTATATAGTTTCAAGTTTTCTTTGCTACCCTTCAACTCATGTGGACATATTAACCCCATATACCATTGACTCTTCACCCCACAGTTCTTAGACAAAATAACCCCATAAGTATTAATTATATATGCAGTGCTTCAACATACGATTCTATATACTTAAGGAATAAAGAAACGCAACAAACACTTTGAGTCACTGTAAACATACAATATCATGCAAGTTTTAAGTGCAAATGATATTTATCAATAGGAGCAGCATGTGCCCGTCAAATTACAGCAAGTGCAACGTAATTATCGATTACGTAATCATTTTGGTATGCGCGTAACCAGTCGACCCCCCGTAGTAAACTGCGGAAACAGGGTCAATAAAAGTAAAGTTTGAATTAGCCATCGGTTTATTGTTTTAAAAAGTCTTGGCATAGATTGTGGATCAAGGAAATGGTCAAATGGCGACGTTTTGGTAGGATTCTGATACGGCTTAACGTCAGTAACGTCAACTCTGAATACTGCACGAAACGCATAAACTTTCTTTTCTGCTTGAGATTTATTCATTACACGGACGTTCAGTTCAAGAATTGTGACTTTAGATCTTCAGACGTCATAAAAACTCAATTCTGACGTCAAAATTCGATATCCAACGTTTTAATGGTTTCCATGATGTTTATGTGTTTTTCTTATGATAAAATCGTTCAGTGACAAAGTTTAGGTTACAGTTAACAAGTTTGGTGTTCACTCTCAGCATGTAATCAGATGTTTTCTCTTGCACTATGCCGTGTTTTGTTTGGCTAGCGTCAATATAAACACCTTACCAGCGTATTTCTACGGTATCTGAAAAGTCAGTTTTTCCCAAGAAAGCATGTTCTGATGTCTCTAGGTTTATCTTATCCCGTATATTCACCAGCGACCCCAACCCGACGGCTCTAAGTGACGTTTATCGTTTAATCACTACCATTTTGTATCTTGCCATTCAAGTAGCGGGTTTTGACGCAATATTTGACTGCATGACGAATATGATTGGACGTTTGTTGAATTTGCACATTGTCAAGTCGACGCCAAATAGCCAAACATGGAAAAGACGAATGTGGGTGGCGTAAATTATAGGACTTAAGGCATGTTAAAATTTGATAAATTCTGAAATCAAACTACCACAGCATCTATAGTTTAGGATCAGTTGGTTTCTGTTCTGTGACACTGAATAGGTCTATGTTTAAGATACCAGACAACTGTGAATAAAGCAATGCAGAAAAATTACTGTTTCCATAGCAACGCTTAGATTTAGATGTATCACAGCGTGAACGCACCCCTTTGACAGGTCATATTCTGTTGCCTACCAACCGCTAAAAAAAGCCTACAGACAGAAAAAATTAGGTGATTAAATAGATGATATATTACTACAATGACATATCTAAATATATGTCCATTTTTCTTGATTCAAATGTTATGAGGCATGGCTCAGTTATTTTTGACTGACCCTCGTAGAATTATTTCATTCATATAAGTAATTGTACCAACACCTACAGCAAACTTTTCTCAGGGGGGGGGGGGGGGGGGAGGGGGTCTGGGTAATTTTGGTATGTGCGTGCGAGCCATTTTTTTTAAATCAACCCCAATCGTATACATGGCATTTGAAAAAAAAATGCCTATTCATATACTTGATTTCACAGAAAGTTGACCAATTCATATACTGTCTTTTGAATTTATATACTCTTTCATGTCATCCGTGATTTGTAAGCAATTTACAAATGACCCTCGTCATGAGAAAACCTGTTTTGTGTAAATGTAAAAACAAAGGCTTGACGAGCATCCAAGCGAAAAATGTGTGCATATACTTTCCAAAATTTTTATAGATAGCGATTTTTGTCATAATTTTCTACATACCCTATGTACTTAAGATTTGTTTTTGCAGTGTATTAAAAGGTGCAAATCATTATTTGTTCTATATTTTATTTAAGCACATGTATAGTACTGTAACAACAAAGCATTTTATCTTGAAACCTATTTAATTTTCAGCGAAATTCTGGCATGTTAACTTACACTTAGTACCACCACCATCAGTTGAAATGACAGCTTGGATTCTTTTTGGCATAGCCAAATGCATGACTTCTAGGTCATCTGAATTCAAGGTGCACCAAATTTGATAGTAATTTCTAAAAATATCTGTCTTCTATATTTGACATCCGACTGACGTGACGCTTAACAATGCTACAGTCAGTATCTATGGGGGTCGGATCTACACTGTAAGGTAGCAATTCAAAAATATCACCACCCTGGTCCCTGGTGAATGCATGAATATTTCAAAGAGCAATTGCAAGGTGCGTTATCTTGTTGAATGCGTGGGGCATAGTGCATTAATATTCGAGTTTTATATCGCTTTTGATATTATCCTGATATGCCTTACTGGTGATTGTTTCATTAACAGGCTCAAGTTGAGAGACCCCTTTAAATGTTACGAGATAGTCCCCTCAATTCGACTCCAGTGGATAACTTACTCGTCCATCAATGTAATGTGGATAAATTTTTTCGTGTTTCAGACGCCCGATGGGAACAGGTTTGCAAAGAAATAGGTTTAGAGTGTCGATTCATCTGAAAATATGACATTTTCTCAATTTAATGCAATTTTAAACCTTCTTGTCCCATTTAAGTGTTTGGCAGTACTGTACTTTATGTTTGACCTTTCTCCTTGTAATTGGGCTCTTACTATGTAGCAACAAATTTGAACACAAAAATGCACTTAAAATATATATTTTAAAGTAATTATGTAAAATTATAAAATTCGTGCAACCTACTAGTGCACACACTAAAGTCAATCAAGTGATTCATTGTTGATACACTAGATAGCTTCAATTCTTAAAGTTTTTTTCAAAATGCTCAATATACATGACTTTATAGATTACCACCACAGTTTTCTTTGCTGTTCTCCTTATTATCCCATAATTCGAAAAAGAGTTTTGCTAAGCAACTTTGGTTTGCTAAAAATAGAATAAACTTTTTTAGAAGTAAAATTTTGATACAAAACATCTGCAAAAGCAAGCCATATATTTACTCACTATGACTAGATATGTCGTGCATACAGGAGCAGAAATAAATCATATCTCAAACAAAGCACAAGTTTATTACAAACATTCAAACAAGTATAGGGTATGTAAATAATTATGACAAAAATCGCTATCTATAAAAATTTTGGAAAGCAGCTGTACATGGTTAGAAATTTTGCACCTTTTTAATATAAGGCTAAATAATTCTTTCTTTAAAAAAAACTTTTTATATACCTGGCAGCGCTGAAAAGGGGGACAATTTGGTATGCACATCCGTACTATATCAGATGTAGGGAGTTACAACCCCACCCCCACTGATTTAAGTAAATGTGAATACAAAGGCTTGACGAGCATCCAAGCAAAAAGTATGTGTATATACATGGGTGTCAGAAAATTTGCACCATTCTAACATAGGGCTAAATAATACTTTCTTTAAAAAAAGGTGTATGTATCATATACATGATGGCGCTGAAAAAGATTGCTATTTGGCACCCACCTCCGAAATATGTCAGATATAGGGAGTTACCCGCCTGCTTTATGTAAATGTGAAAACAAAGACTTGACAAGCATCCAAGCGAATAAAATGTGCATATACTTGGGTGTCAGAAAATTTGCACCATTCAAATATAGAGCTAAATTATACCCCCTCCCTCGAGGCACTTATTACGATAATTTCCGAAGAAAATTGATGCAATGTCATTGGATATTCATATGTCTCAGTCAATTTTGTCAAATAATACAATTCTCTTAATTCTATATAGATAAATAAAAAATAAATAAACAATAACAGAACCATTGGCATATCAATGAAGCTCAAACTGTATGTGAATAAAGAAGAAATCAATTTTATATAAATGTTCCTTTTTAAAAGGAGAGCTTGCCTTCTTGATTGCTTTCAAATATATAACCATATATAATCAAAAGATGCAAACCACTCCTCATTCTTAGCATATTCTGGCTATCCAGACTGTCTCCATTTGTCGAATATTTCCTCTGTATACAGTTAAATGGACACTCGGCGTGTTTTCAAAACTTTTATAGGAATGTCTGCATTCATAACCTGTACCACGGGGTCACATATTTCACATAAGCTTATATAGGGGAAACATGAAAAAATCTTCTTGTCTGAGACCTCATCGCCTTGAACATTGGTATGCAGCCTCATCTAGTGGACCTCTGCTGATTTGGTTCAAATTATGCCCCTAGGGCCAAAAATTGGCACGCCCTGGGTCACATGTTTTACATAGGCTTATATAGGGTAACCATGAAAAAATCTATTCTCTGAAACAACAAGGCCTAGAGTCTGGATACTTGATATACAGCAGCATCTAAGATTGTTCACATAATGCCCCTCAGGCCATAAATGGGCCCGCCCATGGGTTGCATGCTTTGCATAGACATATATAGGAAAATATATAAAAAAATAGTCTTGTCTGAAACCTCAAGATCTAGAGCTTTGGTATGTAGCATTCTCAAGTAGAACTGTTTTAAGTTTGTTCCAATTAGTGCCCCATGGGCCAATAGTAGTCCCACTCTGGGGTCACCCGTTTTGCATAGACTTATATTGTTGAAAATATGAAAATATCTTCTAGGTATGGAATAGAGTCTTTATACTTGGTATGTAGCATCATCTTGTGGGCCTTTACCAAGTTTGTTCATATTATACCCCTGGAGAACGCTGTTTAAGTAACTCGCTAGTGCATGCCATTGATATGACAGCTTCGCAGAGAATGGGCTTTTAATGCTCAATAGTTAAGAAACAAAAAACATCTCAATTTAAAAAGTTTGCCCTTAAGTAGACCCCATGACGTCAAAAAGGTGTGGTATCCTGGGTCAGCTGTAGTACTTGTTTGTATCGATTCCTGATCTTTGCCCTCTTTCTTACTTTCATATTTTTTACATTTATTGTGAAATTTCACTGAACATTTTTAAAACTTTTTAAAACTCAAACTGTGAGGAAAAGTGCAATAAAATCATTTAAGACATAAAAGCGTTAAAATTTAATTGGAGTCTAAGAAAACACAGCTTGTTAAAATAGTAACTTTCTTTTATTGAAATAATATTTCGTAGATATTATAAATGACATTCTAACATGCTTCAAATATTTTATCTTTTCAGCGAACTATAGAGCATTATTAGAAGAAGCACCGTTTTTTCAGAACTCAGAAGTGGTTGGCTCTACATATATACACGTTTGTTCTGTTGAAAGTCAGTAATTGGTAGACAATTGTGCTAATTCAACAAGTTGTCAGCTCTACTTTTATAACTGTACTAGAATTCAGACTACCAGAGAGACACTTTTTTCTGTTGAAATTCAGTAATTGGTAGACGTTTTGGCTAACTCGAGAAATGGTCGACTCGACTTTTTACATATGCTAGTATTCAGAGTGTAGAAGAGACATTTTGTTCTGTTGAAATTCAGTAATTGGTCGACGTTTTGGCTAACTCAGGAAGTGGTCTACTCGACTTGTTACATATGCTAGTATTTAGAGTGCAGAAGAGATGTTTTGTTCTGTTGAAAATCGGTAATTGGTCGACAATTAAGCTAATTCGAGAAGTTGACAGCTCTAATTGTATAGACACTTGGAGAATCAATCCTTCGTTGAATTTAAAAGAACTGTTGCAGATCAATATCATTTTTTTCTTGAAATGGAATGCAATGATACATGTAGTAAAGGTTTCCCATCTGTCAATAGTTTAAACAAACATCTTAACAAACACAACGGAAGGAGATCATATATATGTGGTACTTGTGGTAAATCTTTTATTCGTAGCAACAACTTGAAACGTCACCTCTTAATACACACTGGAGAGAAACCATACAAGTGTGATACATGTGGTAAAGCCTTCTCACAAGTCAGTAGCTTAAATCAACATTTTAGAATTCATACTGGAGAGAAACCATACAAGTGTGATACATGCGGTAAAGCCTTCCCTCAGGTTAATAGCTTAAACAATCATATTAAAAACACAATGGAAATAGAACATATGTATGTGGCGCCTGTGGTAAATCTTTCAATCTTAACAGCCACTTGAAACAACACCTCTTAATACACACTGGAGAGAAACCATATAAGTGTGATACATGCGGTAAAACCTTCTCTCGATTCGGTCACGTAAACCAACATGTTAAAGTACATACTAGAGAGAAACCATACGAGTGTGGTACATGTGGTAAAGTCTTCTTACAAGGCAGTGACTTAAACAGACATGTTAAAATACATACTGGAGAGAAACCATACGAGTGTCAAACATGTGGTAAAGCCTTCTCACAAGGCAGTGACTTAAACAGACATCTTAAAATACATACTGGAGAGAAACCTTACCAGTGTGGTACATGCTACAAAGACTTTTCTCGAGTCGATCTCTTAAAGGAACATCTTCAAATACATACTGGAGAGAAACCATACAAGTGTCAAACATGTGGTAAAGCCTTCTCACAAGTCAGTAGCTTAAATAGACATCTTAAAATACATACTGGAGAGAAACCATTCACGTGATATACATGTGGTAAAGCCTTCATTCGAGTCGATCACTTGAAGGGCCATATTAAAATACACACTGGAGAGAACCCATACAAGTATGATACATGTGGTAAAGCCTTCTCTCGAGCCGATCACTTGAAGAACCATATTAAAATACACACTGGAGCGAGTAAACATACGAGTGTGATACATTTGACAAGGCCTCTCTCGTCAGTTACCTAAACCATCATTCTATAATACATACTGGAGAGAAATCATACGAGTGTGATACATTTGACAAGGCCTCTCTCATCCGTTACCTAAACCAACATTCTGTAATACATACTGGAGAGAAACCATATGAGTGTGATACATGTCACAAGGCCTCCCTAGTCAGTAACCTAAACCAACATTCTATAATACATACTAGAGAGAAATCATACGAGTGTGGTACATGTGACAAGGCCTCTCTCGTCAGTAACCTAAACCAACATTCTGTAATACATACTGGAGAGAAACCTTATGAGTGTGATACATGTCACAAGGCCTCTCTCGTCAGTAACCTAAACCAACATTCTATAATACATACTAGAGAGAAATCATACGAGTGTGATACATGTGACAATGCCTCTCTCGTCAGTTACTTCAACCAACATTCTGTAATACATACTGAAGAGAAATCATACGAGTGTGATACATGTGACAAGGCCTCTCTCGTCAGTTACATAAACCAACATTCTGTAATACATACTGGAGAGATACCATACGAGTGTGATACATGTGACAAGGCCTCTCTCGTCAGTAACCTAAACCAACATTCTATAATACATACTGGAGAGAAATCATACGAGTGTGATACATGTGACAAGGCCTCTCTCGTCAGTAACCTAAACCAACATTCTGTTATACATACTGGAGAGATACCATACGAGTGTGATACATGTGACAAGGCCTCTCTCGTCAGTAACCTAAACCAACATTCTATAATACATACTGGAGAGAAATCATACGAGTGTGATACATGTGACAATGCCTCTCTCGTCAGTAACCTAAACCAACATTCTCTAATACATACTGGAGAGAAATCATACGAGTGTGATACTTGTGACAAGGCCTCTCTCGTCAGTAACCTAAACCAACATTCTCTAATACATACTGGAGAGAAATCATACGAGTGTGATACATGTGACAAGGCCTCTCTCGTCAGTAACCTAAACCAACATTATGTAATACATACTGGAGAGAAACCATACGAGTTTGATACATGTGACAAGGCATCTCTCGTCAGTAACCTAAACCAACATTGTATAATACATACTGGAGAGGAATCATACGAGTGTGATACATGTGACAAGGCCTCTCACGTCAGTTATCTAAACCAACATTCAATAATACATACTAGAGAGAAATCATATGAGTGTTATACATGTGACAAGGCCTCTTTTGTCAGTAACCTAACCCAACATTCTGTAATACATACTAGAGAGAAACCATACGAGTGTGATACATGTTACAAGGCCTCCCTCGTCAGTAACCTAAACTAACATTCTATAATACATACTGGAGAGAAACCATACGAGTGTGATACATGTGACAAGGCCTCTCTCGTCAGTAACATAAACCAACATTCTATAATACATACTGGAGAGAAACCATACGAGTGTGATACATGTGACAAGGCCTCTCTCGTCAGTAACATAAACCAACATTCTATAATACATACTGGAGAGAATTCATATGAGTGTGATACATGTGACAAGGCCTCTCTCTTCAGTAACCTAAACCAACATTCTATAATACATACTGTAGAGAAGTCATTTGAGTGTGATACATGTGGCAAGGCCTCTCTCATCAGTAACTTAAACCAACATTCAATAATACATACTAGAGAGAAATCATATGAGTGTTATACATGTCACAAGGCCTCCCTAGTCAGTAACCTAAACCAACATTCTATAATACATACTAGAGAGAAACCATACGAGTGTGGTACATGTTACAAGGCCTCCCTCGTCAGTAACCTAAACTAACATTCTATAATACATACTGGAGAGAACCATACGAGTGTGATACATGTGACAAGGCCTCTCTCGTCAGTAACATAAACCAACATTCTATAATACATACTGGAGAGAATTCATATGAGTGTGATACATGTGACAAGGCCTCCCTCGTCAGTAACATAAACCAACATTCTCTAATACATACTAGAGAAAACCCATACGAGTGTGATACATGTGACAAGGCCTATCTCTTCAGTAACCTAAACCAACATTCTATAATACATACTGTAGAGAAGTCATTTGAGTGTGATACATGTGGCAAGGCCTCTCTCATCAGTAACTTAAACCAACATTCTTTAATACATACTGGAGAGAAATCATATGAATGTGATACATGTGACAAGGCCTCCCTAGTCAGCAACCTAAACCAACATTCTATAATACATACCGAAGAGAAATCATATAAAAAATCCAGAATACGCTCAGATGTGTCATGGTGACGTCATTTTTACATTGTAATGACGTCACGTTTTAATGTGCAAATAGCGTGACGCTGTTCTTTTTTTTCCCACAGGCTGGTACGGTTATGTGAGATACAGTTATCGTTAGTTCTTTCATTTGTTCTTAATTCCGTTACAAGGACAAAGTTTTTGGTTAAAGTTTATAGTTTTTCACTTTCTGTTTGTTAGTTTGTTGGTTCATTCGTTCTTAATTCCGTTACAACAACACAGTTTTTGGTTCAAGTGTATAGTGTTTGTCTTTCCGTTTGTTAGTTCGTTCTTTTTAATTACCTAACATCGATAATGTTTTTGGTTAAAGTCTCTCTAATGGTGTATATCCAAGTAACCCTTGATCAGAAAGCATTCATATTTGAAGCATAGTTACCCTGGAGGGTTAGTATTTGCATATTCACATCATGCCTTCATATCCCAGGGTCCATGCCCTTGGGTGGGGCTGGAGGTCAATATCTAGGACACCTTCTAAAAGGGATATCTTGCCTTCCTGACTTATTCAGATATCTGACCTGACCAACCATTTGTTAGAAAGCATTTATACGTGGACAATTGTTACCATTGATATTTGGCTTAGACTCAATGGATTTAAACCTTTGGGTAGATGCCCCAGGATGAGGCTAGAGGTCAAAATCAAGGGCATGTTTTTCTTTTCTGTCATAGAAACATTTATTTATGAACATTGATACTACTTAGGACTGACTATCTCTGTGTGATTTCATATGTATGTTAGGGTTCATGACCCTGTCCCTGCTGGAGAGAGAGAATGTTTGTTCTGTTGAAATGCAGTCATTGGAAGAAGTTTGGGCTAACTAAAAAAGTGGTCAGCTCAGCTATTGTGATGGAGTATATCTATCACCAATCGTCCATCCCTCCGTCTGTCCCTCCATCCGTTCGATGTCTGTCAACAATTTCTCTAAAAAACCTCCTAAACAACTGGCTGGATTTTGACCAAACTGCCAGTTGGTGGGACTACAGATTATATGAAGGTCCCAACTTAAAGACTTATCTATTGATAAGATGGCTGGGGAATGATGTTTTGGCTGTTGTCGGGCCCACCAGGGATTACCTGTTGGATTTCTTATGCTCCGGTATTCATTTTTATGTACTATTGAGTCCTTATCTCTGCTTTATATCCTTTTTATATCTTGGTTTATATGTTCTAGGTGATGATGCATGGATAAGTGAGGGGTCTGGGTGAGGCTGGCGCAGTGGAACAGTTTAAGCCCTCAAGTAAATAATTTACTGACCGTTCCAAGGTGGTAAAAGGGAGCGCAATGGTTCAATGTTCGAGTGCTTGACTCAAGACCGAGGGGCCGCGGGTCTAAGCCTCTCATGCGTCACTATGTTGTGGTCCTTGAGCAAGACTCATTTATCCTAGCTTAGTACTGGTTCAACCCAGGAAGACATGTTCCTTATTTAACTGAAATACTGTTGATGGGGCGCAAAGAGTCAAATCAAACAAACAATACCAAGGCAGTACTTCTTTTGTGGATCATTTTTGCTATTTATATCTTGTGTTTGTCTTGCTTTTGCGTCTGTTCATTTCTGCCTTGTGGTCACCTGCTAGGAAAGGGCTGGTCTCTTAGCTATCATTTGTGATGTTTTATTGTGTTTTGTCACTTTGCCATGTGGCATCCTAGGTAAGGTGTGGTACATGATTGTATCGATTCCTGATCTTTGCCACTTGTCAGAAATGATCCTCATATGACCCTTTTCAATAATTGTTCAAATGGTTTTGGTCCGTTGCATATCTAGGTCACACAGGCTAAAACTACTTTTTAAAAATGAAAACTTTCAAAATCTAGATAATTGGCATGTATCATCATCTAGTGGACCTCTATCAAAGTTATTCAAATTATGTCCCTGTGGCTAAAAATGGACCTGTCCCACGGGTCACATGTTTAAATTGGCTTATATAGGAAAAGCATGAATAAAACTTATTGTCTGAAATTGCAAGACCGCCCTGTGGTTTTATTAAATTATCTAACATTCTTGCTCTTGTAGTATTGAATTTATTAATGTCGTTTTGAAAAAATAAATAAATACTCTGCAAGCCTCGCATATCATCTCTTCCTCAACTGGTTTAAATAAATTCAATAAAACATGAGCACTCATGTAAGTTCCTTGAATGCAGAAAGAATCCCTCATAGAAAGGTAGGTAATTGTTTAGCATCAAAGTAAGATAGAAGACAACGATCCGGAATCGATGCAATCAAGCACCACACCTGACCCAGGACATTATATGGGAAAGTGACATAAACACAATAAAACATCACATGCAAGAGAGCAAAAAGGTCAGCCCTTCCCAGCACATGACCACAAGGTCGCAATGCATAGACAAGAAAGCATGACAAACACGAACAAACAAATTACTTGTCAGGTCCACTAGTATAGGATCATATCTAATCATATTTCCATAAGCAAACAGAGCCCTGATCAAGCGAGTCTTACAAGTACAGCCTGATCTGGGTCTGCTCTGTTTGCTATAGTGTTGAAATGCGTCTCTATGAGGTAAAGGGTTAAAATGAATCAACACATTAAAATATAAACTGTTTAAGATAGGGGTCAGTTTCATGCGACAAAATGCTACCTACTTTTTAAATCGCATCTAATGTGTGTCATGAACTTTTTAATTGTCCAGAAATAACTCTCATATATTGGTTGGTAGGTCTGCAATACAGTTTGTTTGGTGTTTATCTGTTTGTTCCCCTTAATTCAATGCCTTAAAGCCTCCGCTACTTATATAAATGTTTCAGTGCCCAAATTTACACAAAGCAGTACCATTGTCAAGTTGAAGTCATCATGATGGGGCTCAGTGGTAGAGTGCTTGACTCCAGATGGAGGGGCTGCGGGTTCGAGCCTCACCGGCGTCACTGAATTAAGTGCATTGTATCCTTGAGCAAGACACATTAAGTCTTGCTTAGTACTGTTTCAACCCAGGAAGACCTGTCCCGACATAACTGAAAAATTGTTGACAGGGATGTTAAGAATCAAATCATGCATTCAAAAAAAAAAAACCCATCACGACACGATCTAAACAATGGAAGTTTACATTCAACTGTCTTTAGTAAGATATTAAGGGAAGTTAGTTTTGCATTTTAAAGTTCATCGGTACAGTTGGATTTCGATAGTAGTCTCAAGATTGATTCAACATTGAGGACTAATTGTTGATTCAATGTTGGAGACTAAGGCCTTACTTTTTTATAAATTAATCTACGGGAGAGTTTACCCTAAGATCTAAGCCCCTCAAGAAAAATAAAATACTGTTTTGAACTTTGAAGAATATGTAATACCTGTATCTTTAGACAAAATGTTTACTTTCATTTAATACACTAAAGCTTCCCTCATCTTTTTATTTTTTATTTCGCCCCCTTGATTTATTCAATCTTTATAGTTTTCCGTAAATTGATCTATACAAAAATTCTGGCCTAATCGTTGATACAACGTTAACGTTGACAACTAAAATAATTAGTATTGAACATTATGAATACAAATATCACAGATTCTAATTTCCATTCAACTTTATTTTCATATTTTATATATAAGAGATAAATAAATGTCAATGACTCCTTCTACCCCCTCTAGAACGTTCTGAAGAATTTTATCCAAAGAACTTCTTTTATTTATCCCTCAACCACGGTTTTTGATATTTTATGAGTAGCCTGCACAGTCTGAAATGTAAAATACATGGATCAATCTAACACGTTTATGATATATTTGGGCTAACATATGATAGAATTTTGATTTGATAGTTTGCAGAAGCAACTTGGAATTTTAGGATTGAAATTCGTATTTCAAGCCTGCACTGGATGACGAAAAATGTATCTATTTTAATGTCTGTGAAGCCCTTATATTTACATATCATCAATCAAATTTACTTAATTATCTTCCACCCAACCCTGTCAGTTATCCTTATAAAGTGAAATACTTCATTGGTAACAGAGTTGTTGAAACAGCCACGACACAAAACTCGTGAACATAATGTCGTGGTGATACGTGAATGGCGTCACGCAAATACCAATAAACAAGGAACGTTATTGGCTGACGTTGACGTTACTCCCCTTAGAGACGCGGTCTAGATCACATGAAATTTCATTGTTTTGCAACGAGAAATGCAAGCAGCCAGAAATGTTGGTTACATCTAAGGTAACTACACGGAGAATGTAAATATAGATGATTAAAATGACACCCACACACATTCAGTTTTATGCAATGAGTCTCCACATTTGTTCTGTGTGCTCAGAGGTGTCGTCACACTGCGGCCG
The DNA here is from genome assembly GCA_964019695.1 of Loripinus fragilis. Taxonomy (NCBI): domain Eukaryota; kingdom Metazoa; phylum Mollusca; class Bivalvia; order Lucinida; family Lucinidae; genus Loripinus; species Loripinus fragilis. The sequence goes on from OZ026530.1 coordinate 70,254,157, forward strand.
TTCTTCTTAGTACCCAGAAGAATTTTGAATGAGAAATCAGAAAAGTATAACCATTTTAGCTACATGTACAGGTTTGTCTAAATTGTTAATTGACTGATCAGTGTAAAGTTTTTAGTCATTAACCCTTTGTGTAAAACACCTTGAACAGGTAATTTTGCAAATGGTAAAAGACCCGGATGAGGTGCCACATAATGCAGCATTTCAAAGGGATCCACACTTTAAAGGTAAAAAGAGCTTGACAAGAAACACGTTTTAGTAAAATTATGGCCTGGCACCCCTGGGCGTGTGCGATGTGCTGTCCCGAGTTTGTTGGCTCAGGTCTGGTTGCAGTCCATTCTAGTATACAAAGGATTAATTTTGAGACGCTCATTAAAAATCGTGTATTAGTTCGTACAGCAAAAAACATTTTTCTCTGTGTACGAACTGATAAAACATATTTTGATTGGTTTGTTTGTTTAATTTGATTCTTTACGTCCTATCAACAATCTTTCAGATAAACCGGAAGCTAGGAAAAATATGTCTTGCCCAAGGGCCACAAAGCAGTGACGCCAGTCGAGTCAAGCACTCTACCACTGAGCCACTGCGCTCCCTAAAAATATTTTTGAAAAAGATCGTCACCGTACGAACTAAAACAAATGAAATCTTGATGATCGCTAAAAGCATGCGAAATTTGCTCAGAGTGATGGGATCTCGGTGTATATGTTAAGCCTAGTCGCATATTATATCTGTCTGGTACATGACGAAAGACTGAAGCCAAAATTGGTAAAATAAAAGTCGCGATTAATCACTGTGCCATCTCAACGAATTTGTTTTCCACTAAGATTACATGTATGATTTACATACACGTCAAACTTATTCTTTCATCCGACGGTAGGGGGCGCAGTGGCTCAGTGGTAGAGTGCTTGACTCGAGACCGAGATGCCGCGGGCTCAAGCCTCATCGGCGTCACTGGGTTGTGGTCCTTGAGCAAGACACATTTATCCTAGCTTAGTACTGGTTCAACTCAGGAAGAACCGTCCCTGTTTAACTGAAAGATTGTTGATGGGACGTAAAGAATCAAATCAAACAAACAAAAATCATCCGACGGTCGGCTAGCTCTACAACGTAAGGCAGCAATGTCTATTTCCTTTTGAGTCATGGTGACAGCATGTAGAATCTACCCCGTAAATGCATGTCACATAAAGAGAATGATGAGTCAAATGCATGCACGGATCCAGACAGGGGCGGGAGGGGGTCCGGACCCCCACCCCCTGGAATATCACAAAAATATAGTTTCTTTGACCAACACTTGTCCGGATAACCTGGAAAATGACGAAGCTACCAAGCCAGCATTCATTATCGGGCTATCATCGGCCCGTCAGCGAAACGCCAATGTAGGAGTTGGATCCGCGCATGAAATATATAATGGCTATAATGTGTATGTTCAGCGAACTTTTTCTGCTTCCCACAACTTTTGTTTCAGCGCATATTTATTCCATTTAAAGTCCCTGTATGATCAATGTAGAAGCAGATCAAATGTCACAGTCTCTACATGTATTTAACTCTCACCGTCGCTGGAGCAATGGACAATGAACCATGTCATGAGAAAACATGTCTTTCGAGAGTTGAATTAGTACAGGGGCTTCAGTTAAGGTCACTGCCCATACCTGGGCGATTTTTTTCCCAAAAAGTACATTTTCTTCAAACTTTGAAATTTTTTAGTACAGCTTTTTATTAGAGAAATAGACGAAAACAGAGAAAAATTACCGTCTAGTTTTAAAGCTGCACCTGCTCATTAAATGACATATATTGGCGTTTTTACGCATCTTTTCTAAAACTCATTGAGATAAGAATAATTCATTGTTACTTCATTTTTAAATCAAAAACTTAATTTCAAACATAAATATGAGGTCGTCAGTAAATAGGAAATATGTAACAAGCCCATTTTTCCTGTGATACAAATATATATTTTGTATATCTCACTCGCAAACCAGCAATTGATCACAATTTTGCTTTCATTTTCAAATGCCACATAATGATAAAACAATAATTAAGCATATTTCAAAGAATAGATTTTTCTATATGTGTTTCTTGTGAGTGAGTATGATGTAAGATGTATTATTGCAAAATTTTAGCAATTTTCACCGTCTAGTTTGTGAGATATTATTAAATAATTAACCCTACCCCCTAAACTGAAAAATAATGAACTAAACAACATTTTCTTATTTCTTATGCTGTTAAAGCCATATGACCACAGAATTATTATTTACAATAAATCTCTTTGATATTTCAAATAAAACAGGATATGTTTGAAAGATTTCTACACTTGCAAGTTCATACAGCAGGATTTTCCCCAACCAAAACGATACCGAAGTACCCCACCCACGGTAAAAAGAAACTTATCTGCGCTTCTTCTGAACACCTAGTCGATATATTATGACCAAATTTGCATAGATACATCATTAGGATAGAGATATAATGTTTTGGGGACATTGACTGTTTTTCAAGGTCACTGGGTAACTCTGCATGTCTAATTTATGTGAAAAAATGGGTTGTTTTAATATGCATCGCTTCAATTTATCGATGCATATACTACATGTACAGAGTGTCAAAAAAACGATAACACTCTATTTATAAAGTTTGGCAGGTTATTAAAACAAAGTTATAGGTATCATAATATTCGAAAAGCATTTTCTAAATTCTACCACATACACTCAGAGTTAATTGTTAAATACAACATTGGGTCAAAAACTCTTCTGCATCAAGGCATATCAGAACCTATATTTTATGGTGATTAAGTTTATAAATTCAAACGAATTGTTGGAAAACCTAATTTTAGTGATAAATTTTAAAAGATAGTAAAACGTTATATAAGGGTTGGATATAACTTAGATATCCTTGCAACAGTCTGCATGCCTAGTTTTAAACACCGTCACGGTTTATAGCTATGGTTTCCTCTTTAATTGCACGACGGTGGGTCAGGCCTCAGACTCTATGACGGCTCTGACGAATAGCTTTAATTGGTGGGTTGGTGCCTGATGCTTATCTGTAGCTGGACCCACCGTGGCTCAACTTGAGGTTATCTTAAGCTCTGACTATCTGTGAGCCGTGAGCCCTTTTCTTTGTCTCATCATGGTGTGTTAATTTGATTAGAGTGTTTCTTCAAGTTGATACATTACATTAGTTAGATGGCCTCCCTGCGAGCTGAACATTTCTTGTACTTCAACTACAGCAGAATCTAGGGCGAAGATTTGGTACCAGTTAAGTGCATTTAAGCCCCCTGGTGGCTTAGGCTGCTGTCCATTCTAAGGCGGTGGTTCTGTTGTTGTTGACATTTTGTTTATTGCTACTCCCATTGTGGGGGTCTGTAATTGTTCTATGTTTTGCTGTACGTTACTTTATGTCCATTCTAGTATTGCAATCATCTTGATGGGGAAGAGAGAGCTGGTTTCTTTGCTTAAATTTTCTTCCTGGTGTCTCGTGATGGTTGAGCAGCTCTTCCTCGTGGTGCCACGGGGTTGTCTGCGGTTTGTGATTGTAGTATTTTCTGATCATAATCACTTACTATTTTTGAAGACAACAATTCTGTGCTTGTTTGGAAGTGTGGGCAGGGGCACCATCTTGTTGAAATGTGAATCGCCTTTCATTTACTTACATTTTATTAGTTGTTGCTTCATTAGTTCTCTTTGATCTTTTAACAAGGGCTTAACTTCCTTCTCCAGAATGTCTTCAACATAATACTCCGCGTCGACCGTTTGTCCCTTGGGCATAATATGGATTGCTGAAAGTCCACTTGCTGACATTGCCCCGCCCCCCTTCAGATATTTACATACGCATTCTTTTTAACCGTTTTGGCAACAGGAACTTTATCTTCCTGACTTCCCAAAACAATGCCATCTTTTCTATTTTGTTCATAAAATAATTACATTGGTGATTCGTCACTAAACACAGTCTTCCCATTCTTTTTCAGACAAATTTTGGTATTTCTTTGCAAATCAAAGTCTATTTTTACGCTGTTTTCTGTAAGAATTGGCTGGCGTTTCCTTTTGTATGCTTTGAGTCCCAAATTCTTATTTAAATAATTATGCACAGAAGATTTACACACAATTAGTCCTGAATGTTTTAGTTTTCTACCGAGTTTTCTTGTAGATTGATGGCGCTTGTACTTAGACTGTTCAAGGGTAGTTAGAATTTTACCTGAAATTTTAGAAGGTCTTCTGCTGCCCTTTTTTCCTTTCAAATATCCCATTCTCCCCACGTTTTGACTACTTCTGGAGAAACAAACTTGATTTTCCAATGTGCTGAGCAGTGTCTCTCACAGAATATCCCCGTTTTATCATTATATAAGCTTGAGATCTTTTAGTCACTGCTTCTACTTTATTGCTGTCCATCTTTTGACTTTTAGCAAACCAGACGCACAGGAAATGACATCATTTTTCAATTATGACATCACTTCCTGTTAAATGACGTCACTTCCTGTTAAAGCGTCATCTAGCAAAAAGGTTGACAATTAATAACCAATTATCTCCTAATTATGATGAGGTTAAACATCAACACTGTATCTTTATAAGTAAAGACGTTATTTCATGTTTAAAGTGTTATCGTTTTTTTTAGACACCCTGTATTCATCCAAGAATTTGAAATGTTTTCAAATATTTATTGCGGCCTCAGGCACCATGCTAATGCCCGATCGCAAAGCAAGGCCAGACCTTAACACTTGACCAGAGTTGGTTAAATTCTATCTTATCTTTTATCCCTTGACCGACATCATTTCAAATGTAGAGTTACCTTGGAGCACAGGTACTCATTTACGAACATTTTAGCGTAAAGGGGTACTTTCATCAGTGCCCACACATGGATTTTATTCAAACTCTTCATATTAATTACTCATTATATACGAACTATGATAATGTGTTTATCGAATTAGATAGTTAAGAATAAGGCTTAGGAAGCAACCCTGACGTACTCCACCTTTGAGGTGGTAACTGTCTCTAAATTTCCATGTCCTAAATCTATAGTTTTTTGTTTATTTCTATGATTTGTCATTTAAATTGAATCCAAAATACCATAGATATCATTTTAATACCACGAAACCATTTGGATAAATTATCTTTTACGTTTTTAGAAGAAGTGATTGTAAAATTTCAATATTTTTTCAAAAAATTTACAAAACATTCAACATTCAATTCAAAAGATGGATATGTTCTAGTCTTTGTCAAGATATCATATTATCACAAAAAACATGCCATATATATATACTGCTTTAATCTACTTCCAATTTTCTTAAAGAAAGACAGATTCAGACAATTTTAAATGATTCAATGGTCAGAAATGCCGAAGGTCATGGCCCTGTGTCATGGCACTATGGGGCCAAGACAATGAGTATCACTTCCTCAAGTCCTGCCTGATATTGTTTAAGAAACATAATATCCTAACAATAAACATGTGAAAACAAGAAGACTTAATATTTCCTTTACATTCCAACTGAACTAGAGGAACCACATTTGGATAGCGTGTAACATAGTCTTATCAAAGGTATCATAAAACAGTGTTCTACATGGATACGTGAGGTCCAAAAACAAATCTGTATGCCTAGAATAAACAGCCAGCTAAAGTATAAATATTGCTATTTGATGGAACTCAGCATCAGTTTCACAAAACAGAATGAACATTAGCAAAACCTTTGAAGCCAAGAGTTATCTGTGACCAAAATGGTTAATTTTAACCAATAGGTTTGACAGGGGGTTATTTTTGTGAAGCAGGTTTATTAATATGTTTTACAATTATAAAATCATAGATATGAGGTTCTTTTCCTGTATGAACTGACATGTCATAAGGTTTCTCTTCTGTATGAATTAAAATTCTTAATAATGTTACATATTAAGTGTAACGTTGGCTAGATGTAGTTTTAATTTTAGAAACTAGATGTGTTAAGTACAGGTGTCAACATATTGTATCATTTTGGCTAATATTATTGTGTGAGTTCTTCATTAAATAAGACTCGTGGCACTTGATATCAAAGAATATTGTTTTTTTTTCTTTTTCCAATCCATAATAGGGGAAAACACTGAACATATCAACTTCTACCAATAAAGGTACTAGCATGATAATTCAAACTAAGCAAGTATTCAAGTATGTTTTACACTGAAACATAATTATTGTATTTTCTACATTTCGATGAATTGGGGCCATGTGTTTACATCAAGTTGAAAAATATGTTACTGGTCCTTGAATTTTATGAATTTCGGTCTACATATTCTTAACATATATGGATAGTTTATATGTTGAAATGATATTTTGACAAAGACCGCAACCTGTAAAAATGTTAATTCCAAATTTGACTGAATATAAAGTATACAGTCGAAAATTGGGGTACCATGCTATAAAAATTAATGCCTACCCAATATCCTAATACATACATAGCCATTTTAAGTAACAGCGAACTTATCAATGATATAGCTATTTAATAAAACATTTCTCTGTCGATTACTTTAGAAATGATTATAACTGGGTACCCTAAGGTATTATAGTCATATCATTCATTACGTCATAAATTATCAATGGAATTGCATAAAAACTCAAACGCACCATACATATTAAAGTTATACCCCAGACAATTAAATAATATAATATTTTCAAAATCCCAGCGTAGGCAGACTCCCATGTTAATTTCCTATACAATGCAAGAGCCCCTTTTATATTTATTGCTCATTATTTTTATATTTGTTTTGGGTGCTCAAAAGAACCGTCTCACTGAGTACCTCAGCCATTCCACCAAAATTGAACAATTACAAAATGAAAAATGGTGAAAAATGAACTTGTCTTGATAAGCATGCATTTGATGTCAGGGAAATGTATGTTACCTCTATAATCACATGTACAAATATAACCCACACCATTTGTATCGTTGATGAGTAACATAAGTTCAAAAATAGAACCTGTTTGTGAGAGTTATGGAGCATAGGGCATGGTTAGTTAGATTTACATATGCAATGCTATGATTATCTTGATACTATGCAGTCAAACTAATGTTTGATCGTATATAACAAGGAACTAAGGTACCAAGGAGCTAGATATAATTTTATTAGGATCAGGAGTGTTGTAAATAATTAAAAATTGAAAGCATCATCAGTTTGTGATTAAATGGAATTGCATAGACCATGACATATCTTATTTATTATTTCATCGAGTGTTTCTCAAAAGAAAAAAATGATCATCATATTGGCTAGTGGTAAGACATGGTACTTAAAACACTTTATATGATGTTTGAAAATGGAAACCTTTGTGAGTTATTAGCATTGTACATTTGTTACGGAAAATTGATGCAAGATTGCTTTTTTTTTCTTTAACCATCATTTAAAAAGTGCCTTTTTCAAATATGGGTGTAATAAAACACCAACAGAAACTTGTATATGATCTCTATAAATATTTAAAGTAAACAAATAATGATAAAAGACAAAAAATAGCATGCCTTTGTGCGAAATTAATTTCCCAATAAAAATAATACACTCAACAATGTCAACATTGCAAGAAATAGTATATTGAAATGACCTATTTAATCCAAATGAATCATGTTTTACCATAATCAATTATGAGTTTTAGGTATGTTTCACCAACAATTTTAGTTTATCTAAATCAAAGCGCCAGAATTCGTTTTTGTTATGAAACATATACACATGTTTCAAAATCTTTAATTGACAAGTTTACACTTAAGCTTCATTAAAAGATTAAAAAAAACTATATATGTTGGGCTTTTATAAAGCCATATATCAAAATAATGATTAATCAATATTCTAACTTTCTCTTCGATTCGTTAACTTCTCATTATTCAGCCTACTGCTATGAACTCTACAAACTATGTGAATATTAGCCATAAAAAGCTGCAAAATAAATTCAAATGGTAATATTAAGCTATTGCATAAACTGTTCATTGGCGATTGAACATTTTTGAAAGCAGATCTTAACAAAAAGTGGAAGTAACCAAGAGATTTTCATAGATATATGTTCCATAACACAACATCAATGTTCCATAACATCTTTGGGCATTCTTTGTAGATCCATCATTGTTAATATGTTTCTGATAATGATATATCATAATTGTCTAGATAGTAACTTCCAGGTACTGGGTTTGATTTAGCCATACACATTTGTATATTACATGGAAATTTGTGATAACTATAAACATCAAAATCTATGCTTCCATAACAAGTTTCCAACGATTTTTAAATGTAATTAGATTAAATCAGTGTCCAGGATGCACCTTATGTCAAATTCATAAAATTTATACCATTAAAACATGATTTGAGTAATTGTTCTCCAAGCTTCATCAAATAAAAATGACAAACAAGATGACATTAGAAAAGCTCTATAATCCGTAATGGACTGAATGTCGGCAGATTGCAATGTTTCTTCTCTGATATTCGCTGCAAATACATTTGTATTTTCATAACTTATATATAAATTGATTAAGTATCTATAAAAAGAACCTTATCTGACGTCAATGTTGCTTTGGGGGTAAATTGACGAGACATGTGTATTTAAGTACATATTTCAAAACAAAATTTCAAAATTTGTCATGCTTTTTTATCCTTCTAGCAGACGTGTATTTACGAAACGCAATAAAAATGGTGCATTAAAGTATCATTACCATGAAATGTACTCATTTTCGTCCTTATAATGAGCATTTGAAGCCTAGTTATGGAAAATTGGTGTTATGAAGGCATAGCGACATTGGGACATTTTGCCTACCAGAAGCTATACACAATTGATTTTGATCGTTTTTCATTTTTATTTATTTCAAATAAACCACCATACAAATAAATATGACCGTTATCAAGATTCAGAGGTGCTTGTTTTCTAAATATAAGTGTTATGGAAGCATATATTAAATAAATATACCAAATGTCTACAAAAATAGCTTGGAGACATCGATACGACAAAACCTGTCTAGGGTTCCGAAAAGATCATACCAAAACCAGCCTTCTCAGCCACAGAGACAAGATAGAATAGTGGAATTTTCCTTGGAGTAAGTTTTAATATGATACTATTCAATAAATGAATAGCAAAGGCGCTGATCAGACTTCGCCGATGGGCAAGTTGGTCTGCGCCTTTGTTGTTTGCAGACCCCTATGGCAAAAATCCTCGCGTATCTTTGTAAAAGAGTAGGCCTACTGTAATTTAGACTCACGACTATACTTGGGTCAACCTAAGCCCAAGATAGACATTGTAGCTAATTATTGGAACAACATTGACATACGGCAAACGGTTTAGGACCCAAATTAAAGCGAGGGGCTCTCAACGCCTTTAGACAGTTCAATGCGTCATTTACACATAATGATGTCATAAGAAGCTTAAAGTGTTCAAGTGTGTCTTTTTTGAATTTTTAATTATTTTTGACCCGTATTATGGACTGAATTGTTTGCTTCTTTGGAATGTATATATATATATATACCTGCCAAAAATTATCAAAATATCTCAAAGAATATAAAGTTATTGAGAGCATAAGCTCTCGCCTATAAACTTCATTCAAAGGCAATAAATCAAACGGCCAGCAAGAGAGCAACCATTCTTGCACGGCACGCGACACACCCTCTAGGCCTGATTTACATGCCTACCATTGCAAAATATATCCAACGGTATTAAAGTAATTGAGCGTACAAGCTTTTGTTTCCAGACGGACGGCAAGAAGGACAGACGTACGGACGGACAGACGGACGCGAGGCTGATCTCTATATCCGCTGAACGGTGTCGGTCGGGGGATATCAAGTGTGACAGAACATGAAACACGAATTTAATTAGGCTTATCCATGTTATCAGTGCTGTCTCTTTTGAGAGAAGTTTTCTCAGATTTCAAATTATTTATGACACGTCATGTAGTCTAGATTTTAAATTTACCCAATCGGATTGCTTAGAATTTGAATCTTAAAAAACAGTCGGGTGTTTTAGTTGTCGTGTGATTCGAAAAATTTCTTTATTAATATTGGAACCCTTACTTTTCATTCAGAAGGCATCCTGAGGTAATTGCATGCTTTGAAGTTTTTCGTGAATTTTGAGATCTGGTGACTTATTTCAATCGACTGATACCAAATATTCTTTCTGGACCACTCCTAGGTCCGACATTCTGTCCGAGTTGATCTGGGTCCAAACCGTTTGCAAAGATTATCACCAGACGACAAACATCACAATTGGCAGACGAGTTGCTATGTGTAGGCTGATCTTGACATTGGGAGCGCAGTGGCTCAAAGGTAGAGTGTTTGACTCCAGGTCGAAACGAGGCACGTTCGAGCTTCACCGGCGGCACATAGGTGTGTCCTTGAGCAATACACACAAATCCCTGATTAATACTGGTTCAAGACAGGAAGATCCGTCCCTAAATGAGTGAATAAATGTTGACTGGGATGTACAGCCCATTGCTCAAAGTTTGTTAATAAATTCATGTTTGCAGCTTATCTCTTCATAATTACAGTTCCTGTCAAATTAAATTAGAAGACATGAGCAGCTGCGTAAATGAGTGTACATATATATTTCATGACATCACACTGATATACATGTATTTTATCATTTTAATTTGTATATATAGTGATCATTTGCTCGCTTCTTATGTGTGTGTGCACGCGTGCGTGCATTGAACTTCTAGCTAATCCCATATATCGTTGAAAGCGAACAACAAAGGTGCATCAGCCTTCGCATCTGCACAGTCTGATCAGCGCTTAAATTCATTCTGATTTATTCCTTGTAGTGTTGTTGTTGAAAGCATGAAAAAAGGTTCAAACCAGCTTAAGCATCTGCACAGTCTGGTCAGGGCCTTAGTTATGTACTGCCTAAAGTGGTGTGCAAACCAGCCTGCGCATCTGCACAGTCTGATCCTTACTTTAGTTTTTTACTCTCTGGAGTTTATGTATAGATGAACTTTTGAATACTCCCTGGTTTTGTCTTAAGAGAACACAATAGTACTGACCAGCGTGTAAAATAAAATTGCAATGTATTGTAGTTTCAAAGATGCATAGTAGTGAGGCAATTCTAGTTTTCTTATAAATAGGTAAAGCATGATTATTCACTACCACGCGGATATGCAGTAATATGTGGTAGGTTCAATATAACTGTTAACTGAGACTACCTGCACGCCCAAAATCAAGGTAAACTTGCCAGTGTTTGTTTACAACAATTTTCATCTATCTTTGAAATTACTATAAAGATCCTAATTAAGTAGTGTGATAATTATAGATTATTGTTAAAACAACGTACGTTACACAATATTGGCTGTTTGTCTGCAAGTGTTGCAGGCTGATAAACTTACAAACAGTTGGGATCCAGATCAGGTCCTACAGGTGGTCGGACTTGATCTGAATCCAAACTGTTTGAAGGGGGTAGTCCTGAATTTGCTTTAAAAATATTAACTTTAGGAAAATTAGCAGACAATATCAAAATTCATGCAAAATTATGCTGCATGCAAAGAGTTAAAATATTAACCCGATCCCGGTTTTTAAGCCCCCAACTTTGTTTTGGGCTTGTCTGTCCTTTCGTCCGTCAGTCCGTCCGTCTGCCCGCTTGTGTGTCCATTACAAAAAATAAGTTACAGTTTTGAAATTTCATAATTAGATTTTTCATTAAAAAATAGTTGTCCAGATTTTTTTTAAAGTCCAAATTATCTCCCTTTGTGGAGTTATGCCTCTTTTAAAGGGTTATAAGGAAATTTTGTAATCAAGATATCTCAAAAAGTATAACAGCTAGGAGCTTCAAACTAAGCTAGCAGAAAGTTTTTTTTTATAAAAAGTGTTCTTGTATATTTTGGAGTTATTGCCATTTGAAAAAAAAGGAAATAGAAAGCTTGATATCCCAAACCCTATTACCGCTAGGAGCTTCAAACTTTGACAGCTGATAGAGGATAATGAATAGATTACCTGGTGAAAATTTGAGAAAAAGTTATTGATTTTTACGAGTTATTGCCCTTTGTCTTTTTACGGGTTATTGTCCTTGTAATTTGCACATAGAAAACTTGAAACAATGATAAATCTCGAAAAAACATTACCGTTGGTAGCCTCAGATTTGGTTCGTTGATAAAGGATAATAGTTTATTACCTGGTGAGATCACAGTGTTTTATAAACACAATTTCTAGTTTTTCATTTTTGTGTCAATTTCCTTTGTATGCTGAAATCCATTCACGAATTGCACAGCATAAAAGTATAAGCTGTAGGTGTAAATTTGTAATTGGTACTGACAGCACAAAAAGCCAACAGAGAAAACAATACATGAGATAAGACTTCAAATTTCAGGAATGAACTGAGATGATGTGAAAACAAAAATGGAATACAGATTGTTACTTATTGCTCACGATGATAAAATACTACAATAAGCCTTTTTCAACTATTTTCCATGTCTTCCATTTGTTCTAGACCATTTTTTCTAGCATCTGTAGATATTCAAGTATTTAAAATAACATATTTTATAAAAGGCTTCAACTTATTTTTATTAAAGTGGGCTTTGGCCTACCCTGCCAAAATAAGCAGTGGGCTTTTGTCCAGTGGGATAGTGTCCAGTGGGCTTTTGTCCTAGTGGGCTTTTGTCCCAGTGGGCTTTTGTCTGTTCCCCAACGTGGCAATATGGCGTAGCGGGTAGACATGCTGTATATCACGCTCGCAATCATCATGAGCTTGTGCTGTCCTAGGAGATCTATACTGGCTGAAATGAACACTGAACATTTCTACAGGACTCTGGAACTCTGTGAGGACTGTCGATCAGTGTGAGCAAGTAAACAGTGTTATGAATCGTGGCATGGATGCGAATCTATAGGTCGCAGAAACCAATGAAGACTGACGTCGACGGATCTGAATGGCAAGTTGTGAGGAGAAATAAACGACTAAGAAATTCAACAGGTGGAAATTTCTCGTCAAATATTACTTATGAAGCTGCTTGACTTTTAGAAGTTATCAACGGACGGCATATGCTATGATGAAGAGTTGATTCAGTGAGTGCTCGAGTCATCGATTTAGAACAAGATGTAATACTGAATCTGACAATCGAATTAGGCATTTAGAGTACAATGGCGTCGACTTGGAGGCGCGCAGTCGCCGCAACAACCTGATCTTCAGGGGACACCCTGAGTTAGTGGGAGAGGACGACTGCGAACTTATTATCCGTAAACATCTGACTGAAGACCTCTTGATTGACCCAAATGACATTTGTATACAAAGGGCTCAGCGTCTCGGAGCTCCAGTCTAGTTTTATCGTCGTTGGGCCGCTGGTGCGGCGATGCGAAAGGGATCCAGGCCCATCATCGTGTGGTTCCGTGACTATAAAGACGTACAAATGATTATGAGCAATGCCAAGATGCTACGGGGTAAAGAATTTTGTATTAATAGAGACTACCAGAATGTGAAATTGTTGGTGCATCTTTTTTAAACTATATATGCGAAAGTTGCATATGGTACTTTAGAGACCTGGTCACACATAGTATGCAACTTGTGACCTTTGACCCTGATAATAGACTTCAATTGAGGGAATAGCTTCTAAAATGAGAAAAGGTCATTTTAAAACTGGTTGATGTTTAAAAGCCCAGGTACGTTTTATCCAATAAAAATGTAAACATAAATTCGTAATAACACTTAGATGATGATTCTTAAATTGCACTTTATGACCTTTGATCCTCTTAATGACATTTTATAGGATCATAAGAAATAAAAAAAAATGATATACCAATTAAAATAAAGTCTCTGATACTGATCAGACAAGGCACAATGAATTCCATCGATGTCAGTCCAAATCATTATTTTATATGTATAAAATCACGAATTGCATATACACTTAGTGACCTTTTGACCCCTTTGTGACCTTGTGTAGGGTCAGTATGCTTTGTAAATTGGACGCATTTATTCCAAGAATGTTGCTTGAGTTCGATATACCAATTTGCTTTTTATTTTTCGAAATAAACATAAATACAAAATTTGCAAATTGCAAATTAATCTCACCACAATATAATGCACTTGATGACCCTTGACCCCCTTTTGTGACCTTATTTGGGGTTTTCTTTTTGGGCAACAGGGCAAAATTAGTTCAGAAGTGGTTGCTTATATTGATTAGCTTAGTGGCACCTTATGCTCCAAAAGTGCCCACACTTCGAAAAAAATATCTCTGAAACCACCTGTCTAAAACCACCCCACCCAGGATACCAATAGGAAAGTGACAACACCACAATTAGACATCACAAACGAGAGCCAAGAGGTTAGCCCTTTCCCAGCAGCCTATGTATAGCATGTGGTCTCTGGAAGGGGCCGTTTTGGCCCTTAGGCGCATTTGTATGATAGTCATAAAAGAGTTATATTGGGAAAATAAGTCCATTCAATGTCTAATGACAGACGACAGCCGTCCAACGATCACAGGCTATGGCTAAGGCAAGCTCAAAGGTAAACCAAATCACGGAAAAAATCGATTATGTATGAATATGCGATTGACGAGTTAATGTCAAGTTATTCAACTAATCGTGCAATCACTAAAAGCAGTACTATTTCGAAAAGGCTGAAAGGAATAAACATTAACAACTTTCAACGTAAAATTTATTGTTTGTCGAAAGTTGTTATAATCTAAAAATCACAGATGATTTATTATTAAAGGGCTTTTGCTTTTTTTTTGTAGAAGTGGCAATTTCCAAATGGCCATAAAATGGTCAGTAATGATTGGTTCTGAATAAGTACAAATTGGAGGGCCTAAGCTAATTGGGGGCTTTTCTAAATTCAAACCTCTAAATCTAATGCCACTCGTTGACGGCAATTCTTGGTTAACTTTGTTGTTTGAAAATGTTGTGGCAGCCAAATACATGCTGTTGCTAGATGAAAAATGATGCAAAGTTCTTAGCACGTCTTCGTTAGTTAAATGTTGAAGCATCATTCGACAGATAATAAGATCATACGAATCGTTCAAGACATTTTTCACTATATCCAAGTTTTTAAAATGTAAATTGTTTCTTCCTTTATAACGTTCAGTATGTTTTTGTATCAGTTCAGGAACAATGTCAGCTCCGGTGTAGTCAATGTCATCTCTAGTTATCAGGAAGTAGGACATATACTGTAGATCACCACATGGAAGATCTAGTATTTTGATGCTTGTCTTGTTTAGTTCCCTCTTCAGCAGATTAACCATGGTGTGGTAAACTGCCATCACCCCCTAATAGTTCAAGAAAAATAACAATAGTTAAGAACATTTAGATATTTTTCCATGTCAAGTTGGTGATGTATAGTTTAACCATTTGTATTCTTGAAATCTCTTCAGGGGAGTTTTGACAAAAAATGTTACTGGCATTTAATCAGGGCCTGCACCGTTGTTAATATATATATATATATATATATATATATATATATATATATATATATATATATATATATATATATATATATATATATATATATATATATATATATATATAGCCAATGTGACCTTGACCTTCAAACTGGTAACTAAAGCAAATTGTCATGCTATTTTAACAATGTTATACTGTGCAGCATTTTTTTTATAGAAATATGAAACTTCTGAGCATGCGCAGTATAGATAGGCTATATGGTCTGAAACTGACAGGTGAATGATGCTTCCTTATGTTGTAAAGAGGAAATGTAAAACAACGCTGCAATAAAATATAAATGATTTATATTCGTATGAGAAGAGTCGAATCAGAACGTAATAACATTTGTATCTAGCTTGAGTGGCCGCAAGTTTAAGTCCTTTTGCCATTTATTTTTCAAAAGAAGGATAGGACCATTGTACTAGAGAAACATGATTGAATCGCAACATGAGAAAATTAACAATGTCTCCGTGCGTCAGAAGAAAAATGAAATCATTATAGATTTCTGCTCAATCTGATCAAAGTAAGTAAGGGTGCAAAGATCAGGAATCGATGCAATCAAGTACCACACCTAACCCAAGAAGTCTAAGTTGTCCACCAATAGGAACTACCTTGGCCTATTCCGCGAAACTCCGTGGAATCAGACCACAGAGGTTCATTGAGGATCTACTTTGATAACGGCGGTGATAACGTGATACCTACGTTATATAACGTGATGCTGACTTTATATAACGTGACGCTGACGTCACCGAAACCATGTTTACACAATTACAAGACTTAGTGTGATCGCAGCAAAACAAACGGCTAAAATGAAGTTTATGTTTTTTCAAAAAAAATATTTTATTGAAAAAAAAACCTTCAACTTTATTTATTCTGCTGATTAAACTTTTTAGATAATCAGAAAAATCGATATTGATAGAGCTGAACCCATACGCTACAGAACTAATTTCCCATACGCCAGTTCCAGCTATCAAAATGGAGCTTTTTGGTACATAGTACTCCACTTAATGTTCCATATATATACCAGAGCCATGATGCGATTCTTAAATTGTTGCGGACTTTCCCAAATGAGCTATCCACAGGAAAAAAGCTTGGATCCTTAGTTACCGATTGAGCACGCAGCGAAACTCTAATTAGGATTGAACATAACACTTAAGATCAGAAGGAAAAAAAATACGCCAAGAGTTTCAAATCGCTGCTACGAAGGATAACACAAAGTTAAGCATATTATCTTAAAACTAAGTTTAAGCTCAAATCGTCATACAGTTTGAAGCTAGAACACTCACACATCACGCACACAGGCACTCGCTCTTTAATCATTTACCTGTGACCTATCCAGTGCTGAGCCGGGTCCAGAAGCTTTGTAGTTTATATCAATTTTTGCCACATCATTAAATTGGCGGCCACCCCAGGACTGTCTATTGTAAATTTCAATAAAACCGTTCTGAAATTAAATTTAAACTGCTTTACTGGCGGCTCCGAAATCATAAAAATCGCAAACAGCGAAGACCTAGATCAAACTGCGATGAACTTTTGCATACAAGAAAGGGCTGACCTCTTGGCTCTCGTTTGTGGTGTCTACTGTGAGTTTGTCACTTTCCCATTGGTATCCTGGGTCAGGTGTGGTACTTGATTGTATCGATTCCTGATCTTTGCACCCTTACTTACTTTTAAAATGAGTACTATAGTCAACAGCGAAGACCAAGGTGAAAACTACTAAAATACCCCTTTGTATACTAGTGATTACAAAATAAGAACTATTGAAAACAACACATAAACAGACAAAAATTGCAATATCCTTTTGTGTACTCCGAAATTAGTATTATAACCAACAGCGAAGATCCACAGCCCTTTGTATACTAGTGTCTTAAAAATGAGAAGTATTTGAAACTATTGAAAACAACACACAAACAGATGCCAACTGCTTTCGCCCTTTATAAACCAGTGACTTAAAAATGAGAACTATTGAAAACTATTGAAAACAACACACAAACAGATGTCAACTGCTTTCGCCCTTTGTATGCTGGTGACTCGAAAAATGAGAACTATTGAAAACAACACACAAACAGATGGCAACTGCTTTCGTCCTTTGTATACTAGTGACTCAAAATGAGAACTATTGAAAACAACACAAAAACAGATGACAACTGTTTATGCCCTTTGCATACTAGTGACTCAAAATGAGAACTATTGAAAACAACACAAAACAGATGACAACTGTTTAAGACTTTGTATACTAGTGACTAAAATTGAGAACTATTGAAAACAACACAACACAACACAGAAAGAGATGACAACTGCTTTCTCCCTTTGTATACTGATGACTGAAATGAGAACTATTGGAAACAACACAGAACAAATGACAACTGCTTTCGTCCTTTGTTTACTGGTGACTCAAAATGAGAACTATTGAAAACAGCACATACCTAGATAACTGCTGTTACCTTTTGTATACTGGTGACCCAAAATGAGAATATTGAGAACTGCACAGACCCAGATGACAACTGCTTTCGCCATTTGTATACTTGTAACTCAAAAAGGATAACTATTGAAACCAGCACATACCCAGATGACAACTGCTTTCGCCCTTTGTATACTGGTGACTCAAAAATGAGAACTATTGAAAACAACACAGACCAAGATGATAACTGCTTTCGCTCTTTGTATACTGGTGACTCAAAAGGAGTATATTTTACCAGAGAAACAAGTAAAGACGAAGATACACTTAAGTAAGTATCATGATCAGATAATACTACAACCACACACTGCAGATCAACCCACGGTACCAAAAGGAACCGCCATGGAACAATAACAGTCACAAGAGATCAGAAAAACTAAATAATGCAACGGTCTGTTTCTCCTTATGCTAATTGCAAGGACACCAACTGCATCAATCGGAACTGCCTCGACCAATTCTGCAAAATTCCGAGGAATCAGACCACGGATGTACATCGAGGGTCTACTTTGATAACGCGGGTAATGACATGACGCTGACGTTATATGACGTGACGCTGACGTCACGGAAACCATGTTAACACAATAACAAGTGTGATCGAGCAAAACAAACGGTTTAAATGAAGTTTATGTTTTTCAATAGAATATCGCTATAGCAATATTTTATTGAAAACACACACTCGAGCCATGATTTAATTCTCGAATGCAACTGCATAACATTGCAAAAACCAAACATAGAACCCTCAGAATCAAAGGAAGAAACAATAAACAAATAATCATCAACAACAGAAGCACCGCCTAAGTAAAAACAGCAGACTAAGTCACTGTGGGATTAATACATTTAAATGGTACCAATTATTTGCCCTAGATTATGTTGTTGTTAAACCCAGGTTATATTTGCCTCGTATGCAGGCTTCCTAAATTATACATTGTATCATCTAAATATTTGAACAGCCCTCGTATCCTATTGAAATATCGATATTTAACGAAGGTTGTACTTAACGTTTAGGAGGCATTGTTATTTTGGCCCTGTTGGTTGGCCGATCTTCCTTATTACCTAATATTTCCTTAGACAATACAAACATTTCTTGCACATCGGATAAGAATATCTGAGATTTTACCCTGGGATAGAAAATCTCATCTTACCCATGCTATCTTGCCAAGGACGTCAAGTTACGTCATCATGTTAAATTGCGTCTTAGCGTATTCAGGGATTTTTGAAAGCTTTTTAGAAATACATAAATAAAACAGTGGTGAGCAAGAAAAAAATCCATTATTCGTGTGAGAGTAGGACAGAATAAATCCGTCCCTAGGGATCATAGTATGTCATCACTCGATAAGCCTTGTGATACAAACGGCGATCCTTGGGACGGATTTTTCTATCCTACCTTCACACTCATGATAGATTCTTATATTTTTGTCAGCTTTGTCGTCAAATCATCGTTTCTGACTACCCATGCTATATAGCAGATGAATTAGTAGTTAATTAGATTTAGTCTATGATTCAAGGGCCCTGTTCTTTGTTTCATCATAGTTTATTTATTTGATTTGATTGTTTCTCTGTGATAATGCAGTACACAGGCAGTCACAGCACAGCTACATTGAGACAACAGCTCTCTCTTCCTCATCAAAATGAATGCTAACACTCCTTTAGTTTAGAGTGTGTAGAAGAAAAATAATTTTCTTATTTCTCAACCAAAACATATGTGGTGGGTACTCAAAAAAACCGTCTCAATGTAGTTTTGACTGCAGTCTGTGAATTCGACACTTCCTGGCCTTACTCACTTTTTGTTTTGACTGAATTGCAACTCTTTTAGATGTACATGCTATTGAATATAGCAAAACACATACTCAACCACAGACTCGCGACTTTGAGTAAAATAACGCTATGCATTAAAATCGATAACACACTAGTAGTTTACAGATTTTTTGGACAATGTAATGTTATGAAAATATGCCCATAACAACGTCAAATATAGGCGTTTCCACATCAAAACGTGATTACAAAAAATATATGGTTTAAGCAATATTGTATATAATATTTGCATGATCAATGAACCAATATCTGACTGTAAGCTCAAAGCGTATATACAAGTCATTTACTGTGAAATTATTTAAAAAAATCTTTTAAAGTCATTTGATAATCTAATACAACATTCGTGCTCCTGTGTTATGAACTTATTAAACTATTTGTGAAAAAATGGCATTTTTATCACTTTTCTTTACTCGTTTTATAATTCAATAAATCATAAGCATGCGTGTAAGAGCCTTTATTTCAATTGAATAAGTGAATGAGTCATGACTTAAGATTTCAGTACTTATCGCATCAGTAACCAACAAATGTTCAGGAGTATCTGTGCATATGTGTATATGCCATCATGGACGTTTACTAGAGGGATGTGCTCATATGTAATTGAAACCAAATCCTTGTATGCTAGTTCAGATTTTTGTATCATCTAATTCAAAGTATTAAAGCTGGCAAAGATCAGGAATCAATACAATCAAGTACCACACCTGACCCCTTGATACCACATGGGAAAGTGAAAAAAATCACAATTAGACATTTCAAGCAAGAGCCAAGAGGAGAGCCCTTTCCCAGCAGATGACCACAAGGCAACAATTAACAGAAGCGAATGCATGGCAAACTCAAGACATAAATAACACAAATAATCCACAATAAAAGTTCTGCTTTGGAACGGTCAGTAAAAATATTTTACTGGTTAGCTGAAACTTGCTTCACGACGGCAACCCCCACCCCCCCACCCCTTAACTCTAATGAGGTCTAGCGTTATTCGTACTGTTAAAGCAACTATTACGAGTGTTTACTATAAAATGTGTATGTCTCACTTGGCGATGGTCATCAGTTTCCCCTGCGCCGCCATGAATGTCTGGAAATGTCCGATAGTTTTTGTCAACCTCTGCTGTATCATATTTGTATAAAGCTTCCCACGTGACACAGTCATATACTACCCCAGATTCCTACAACAGAGTAAAGAGTAAGAATTAAAAAGTAGTTATAGTATTTATTTTCTGTCATACCTTTCCTTCTACTTTTTCAATGCAAAAGTAATTCTCAGCTTTATGGAAAGTAAAACGCTACTCAAATTGGAGTTATATTTAACATTTTTCATTCATACCCTCTGTGTACATCATCAAGGAAGTTCTTTGATTTGAATGGGTAGCTACGTGTAGACCTTAAAGAGCTCTTTGCGATGTCTTATTTTTCATATCTATAGCTTTTTGCTTACCTGCACTGACAAAAATAGTAAGTGAGTATGATCAGGAAATACCACAATCACAAACCGCAGACAACCCCGTGGCATCCCGAGGAAGGGCCGTTCAACCATCACGGAACACCAGACAAGTTTGCCTAATAAATCCAATAAGGGCGTTTTCATTAAATGCTGTAATTACTCTTATCCTCAGAATAATCTGTACAATCTACTTCCATTATTCCTTTCCCTGGATATCTTATATGTCTTGTACGGCATTTTAGACCACTAGATGACCGATTTTCATACCCCGATTGCTTGTCTTCGGATGGTACTTACCCACACAACTTTTATGATAAGAACTAAATAGGCAAAATTACACATTTCTCCCATTAGGTTACATTTGGAGTCCTCTGTTTCCTATTTCTGTTTATTATTTTTTCAGAATATGCTTCCTACAATTAAGTTATCCCCTTTCGGGCGGTCTATTATCAGGAAGTATACTAAACCATTTAATTTGTACGAAAGACGCGGAATGTATCCTAATGTTTCTAAGTGCAATGCCAAGAGGTGTGTCTGTTGCACACAATTATATACTTAAACTAATATTACATCATCTGTAAATGGTAGACAGTTTTCCATAACCAATGATAATGATATGGACTGTACCTTATTTGATCTTACTGTTATAACTTGAACTAAAATTCATTGTGGCATGCAATATGTTCGACAAACTGGCCAATCCCTTACGACTAGATTATGTGAGCACTTTCGTAAAATGAAAAAGTCTAAAAAAGTGACAGGTGTCTTTATCGCCATTTCAAAAATAATGCTCATTCACCTAGTAAAGTTATAATTCAACCAGTTGAAAAAATCATATTCAATCCTTGTTCATCATCTAGATTAAAAAGATTAAGAGACATGAGGATTATTTTTTTTTTGCAATCACCTGTTCCTTAAGGTTTTCAATAATAATAAATACTATGAATGGTAGTATTTCTAAAATGCCAGGTTTTTATGTTTTTTTTTCTATTTTGGAATATAAAACGCAAAATCAGATCTCATGGTTAACATAAAAAATGGTAACACTAAGCGCAAAATTTGTACTGAAAAACGCATACTAGTTGACTGTCCATTTTAACAAAAGAGGCTTATTTTCACTTTTGATGGCAAAATTGAGTAAAAGCTGGCATCCATGCTAAAAATGTCCCTATATGTGTAGTAAAACCGATATAGGCAGATGCTAAGTCTGGAAATGACCCTGGATCTCAGAATTAGGTCAAAGGTCAAATGAGTGCAAAATAAAACGAAAATAGAAACTCTTTTTATGTCGTCTTCTGACCATATGATACCCATAAAATTCATTGAAACTATCAACGATTATTTAAGATACATGTTGCATTTAATACATAACCTAGACAAGAACGTAGCAAGGTTTAAGGTCATTTAAGTGCAAATTTCCAAAAATCAAAGTATGTTATTTTAATGCTGCATTTTTATCAGTATCATACCGATCCAACAATACAAAATAATAAATAAAACTGCATGTAAACGGTTAAGAAGCACATTCAAGCAATACATAGTAATATTGATTGTACAACTATAGGCCAGGTCAGGAATAAAGGTCCCTTAGTGCACAATTTGCTTAAAAATGCATGAAATGAAGCTTATTTTTTCATAAGCAGCATACCCAACATATGCGCTAAAAACAACATATTCGAGCAGAATCAGTAAAATGAATGAGTGCAACAAACATCTTCACTAAAGAGAATATAGGCATTCAATTCTAAACTAGCAGCAAAAAGCTATTTGGCCATGTTACGAGAAAATCTGTTTAAGCATATAAGAACAGCCTGGGCACAGATAGGTTGTCACATCAGTGATGTCTTACTATCACTTATGCTGAACACTGATTAGCTACTAAGCTTCAAGACTCTAGCTAAGCTCTGTAGCTGAGCTGGCCAATTTGAGTCGTACCTCGTCAGAAACCCCAAAAACAGATTTTCTCTTGACAAGGCTCACTAATGATTAAGTAAGTATTGCAAATAGATGATGTTTATTCGTTTATTTTCTACAGCTGCATTTTGCCTGGTTGTAAATTCCACCTTGGTTTATAGCAATGTTTTCCTATTTAATTGCATGATGGTGGATCATGAATTAGACTCAATGTAGACCCTTACCTAAAACTTCTATCGGCGGGTTGGTGCCTGATACTTGTATTTGGCTGGGCCCACCGTTTTCTTTAGCTCTGACTATCTGTAATTCGTAAGCCATTTTCTTTGTTCCATCATAGGTAAATTCATTTGACAAGACTGTTTCTCTGTGATTATGCATTGCATATTTTAGAAAGCTTCTATGCAAGCTAAACAATTTTTGTGTTTAACAACAGCAGAAACTAGGGGCGCAGATTTAAACCAGGAAAACGCATGTACATGTACGCCCCCAGTGGCTTCGGCTGGTGTCTGTTCTATGGATATGATTCTGTCGTTGAGTCATTCTTTATTGTTGCTCCCTTTGTTAGTAGGATTTTTGCGTTTGGTCCTTGTTTTATTATGCAGTACTTTAAAGACCCGTTTCTATTTTGCAACCATCTAGTCTTGTTGAGAGAGAGAGAGAGAGAGAGAGAGAGAGAGAGAGAGAGAGAGAGAGCTGGTTGCTTCGCTTTCATTGTCATCCTGCTATATTGTGGCCTAAGTGCTATGTATATCTCGCTCAGTGCCGTAGTATGATCGTGATATTTCCTGGTCATACTCGATTACTTTTTGACCATTTTATCTATATTACAATCAAACTAGATCAACTCTTTTGTGTAAGTTGCTGAATGATAGTTCACTGTTAGCAGTGAACTCAGTGAATTATTTCACAATATTGCTATAGCGGATTTATTTAACATATTTATGATAAGCGCAGTAATTGGCATAACATCCACAAGCTGGTGAACATTTCAGAAATGTTGAACATTTGCATCTCACTGACATGCGTTTCATTTTGCATCCACTGCTAATTAGTTGCATGCGTCTGGGATTACTGGCAAGTGCTTTCAAATAACTTCTAGTTCATCTGTACCTTATTGCCAGTCAATTGTTTCAGTTGGTTCAATTTCTAGATTAATTATTACATGGTCTGCTTGAAGGCATATCAGCTTAATAGACTGTTTTTATATAACGCTAATGCGTTATGATATACGCTAATGCGTAATGAGCTGGAGCTAACATCTCTAGGTCAAGTTTTGCTTTCACAAAATTCTATGCTTGGCATTATCAATACCCTTGAAACCATTTTTAATTCCATATAACAAACATTAAACTTATTAGTAGCCTCGACATCATAATGCCTTTCTACTCCAGTAAGAAGATGGGCATACTTAATGAACATTTCAAGCATGTATTATTGCCTTTGCCAGAAAGTGATGGTATAGTATCCTGTTAAGAGCTTCTGTATGCAAAATTTGGTAAATATGTCGGAAAACACTGACTGGAGTAGCTGTTCTAAATCAAGATGGGCAGGTAAGCATTTCATTACTCTAGCTGTTCCTGGGATCATCCAAACTTCAATATTGCAGTCCTAAAGGTGATAAAGTAACAATATAAACACGCCTATGTCACTAGTTTGTATCGTGACATTTAACAATAATTCTTTTATATCCTACTGATGTTGCATCTTACCAATGTAACACGACCCTTTCCAGATCTTTATTATTGGATAACAAGTGGGTTGCATCACGTCTGTTAGATGTACCTCTGAGGGGATTTTAAATTCTACATGTTTCAGCCATCAAAAGAACAGACAAGATATCAGATCATGTTACAGCAACTATTCTCATCTAGTACTATATACTAATCCCAAACTTGTGACAAAGTCCAAAAAATTCAAATATATCAAGTGCCCCATTTAGCATCCGATCATGAAAAGTAAACACTAGGATGGAGAAATGACTACTTAGCTATACATACATGCATGAAGCAGACCATGCAACAATGAATCTAAAAAATAGAATAACTGAAACTATTTACTGGTGAGAATGTACAGGTATACAAGGATTTGTTTGAAAGCGCTTGCCAGCAATCCCAGATGCATGTATGCAGCTACATGTAATTAGTTGTGGGTGCACGAGGAAATGTGTGTCATATTTTCTCTAAACGTGGCCCCATAAGAGGCCTAAGAGTTTCTTTGCTGCTAGTTTTCTATTTGATAACTATATTTCCTTCAGTGAAGACCTATATTTTTCAGTTCGTTGCACTCATACATCCTTCTCACTTATGCATAAATGGATTGATGTGTTAGGTATGCTGATCACAAAAATAAAAGTAATAAGGTTGCAAAGATCAGGAATCGATACAATCAAGTACCACACCTGACCCAGGATACCAATGGGAAAGTGACAAACTCACAGAAGACACCACAAACGAGAGCCAAGAGGTCAGCCCTTTCCCAGCAGGTGACCACAAAGCACATATTAACAGACGCACACAAAACATAGCAAACACAAGACAGAACAAAAACATAAAAGATCCACAAAAGAAGTACCGCCTTGGAACGGTCAGTAAAATATTTTACTGGTGGGCTTAAACCGGTTTAACGGCGCCAACCTCACCCTTAATTCAGATGTGGATCAAGACACATAAATATTTGGTTTGCATGAAAGACCCCTAACTTATCAATGCATCATCTCCTAAAACATATAAATCAAGATACAACAAGGAGATAAAGCAAGGATAAGGACTCAACAGTAAATTAAACTGAATACCGGAGCAAAAGAAATCCAACAGGTAAGCCGTTTTATGTTTTTTTTTCACAAACTGTGCCCATAAGTGACATTTTGTCCTAGCCTGGCCTGTTGTGACACTATTTATATAACTATGCATGCGGTTTTATTATAATTTTGTATTGTTAGATTGCTATGATACTTACAAAAGTGCAGCATTAACATTTCATACTTTGATTTCGCAAAATTTGCACTTAAATGACCTTTAACCTTGCTTGGGCATATGCTCAGTTCTTGTCTAGGTTATGTATAAAATGTAAAATGTATCTTAAGTACATCTTGGATAGTTTTAGTGCATTTAATGGGTATCAGGTTGTCAGAAGATGACATAAAAAGGACTGTTTGTCTATTTTGTTGTTGTTTTGCACCCAGTTGACATTTGACCTTATTCTGAGTCCCAGGGGCATTTTCAGACTTGGCATCCACCCCTATCGGTTTAACTACACATATAGAAATATAATTGGCATGGGTGCCAGCTTCTACCCAATTTTGCCATCAGAAGTTTTTTTTTCACGAGATTGACTGCAAACTATAAATACTTCTCTAAAGGATCTTTCTATAGCTTTAAATAGTCATACTCGGCATGGCTTACTTTCATTTTTTTAAGTTCCTTGCCTATCTCAGTTTTGCGTAATTTAGAGTTAGAGACCAATAAACTTTACGATAGAGCAAGCAAATGATATAAAACAGCACTTTTTACAAGGTGTTTTGTTCAACATTTCCTTAGTCCTTATATCGATTCTGAGGTCATCCATAGACAACATATTTATCAAAATTCCATTAAGGGTGATTTCGGATATTGTATACTCGCGCCATTCCTGCAGGGGGAAGCGGAGAAAGTTGTCTGGGTCTCGTGTCTCGACCATTTCCAAATTCGCATCAAAACAGTTTTTAAAAAAAGGTTTCGTCAGAAGCATATTTTACGCATTTTCTGGACAAAATAAAGTAACTAAAATGTGTCCAAAATATATACTGACCAGTAATTATAAAGGCTATTGTAAATGATCGTCACAGTACCTAATACTGATAAATAGATCTGGCAAAATCAAACAGTAAACAAAATTATCATGTTTATACTGTGTATGCTAACATGAATATGGCTGGTACTCGAATTGTGTCTCCAATATATACGGTTCACTTTGGAGGCGCGTGATCTGACCTCGTAGATAGTGAGGCAGACGAGGCTTGATTCCTGTGTGGGCACCTATTATGAATTAATTTTGTTGTTCATTTTTTAGTTTTATAATAATGAATTACTTCCTACAAGTAATATGAGCAGCATGCAAGACTCCATGAAGTCCATAGGCTGTTCCAATAGTCTGTGTCCAAAAGAAAGATAAAACATTACATTTTCTGTGTTGATCCCATGAGGCCTGAATAATTCGACAGTGTTTGATCCAAAATCTATTTCGAATTAACTATATACTTAACAGACAGAGAAATGGCTAGATTCCTGACTAAGATTGAATTAACATAAAGTGTAATTGGCAGATCTTTCTTTCAGGAAACGCCAAACAGTCAAGTGCATTAAATTACACCTTTAAGACAATATCAAATTCAGGTATTGTCGTTTGGAATTATATATTCAGAAGCCAGTTTTCATGTTATTTACAACATGTAAATAGTATCCATTGTGAACTTAGGCATGACTGCCTTACTGCAAATCAATCAAAGATTAGATTAAACATATTGTATTGCATCAGCAAACAAAGGGATTGGACACGAGTTATTTAAACATCAGATAGTCCTTTCCCAAATATAAGAACAGATTGTATCAGTTACAATGATGGATACCATAACCTTAAGAGCATACTTATACAATCACATATACCATCATCCTCCCATACTGTATCAATCAAAGTGTTAATATCTGCATATAAACAGCGAGAATATTTAGCACATAAAGTGGGGAATATAGACCCAAAAGATAAACGTACGCAAGATATGCATGTGCCTTTAACCAACAGGAAAGTGAAATCTCTGATTGGATGTTGAACCTTTATCAACGTTTCATATCACTTTGCAGTAATTGCCGTGAAGTTCCCAATTTTTTGACAGCAAAATTAGCTGCAAATAAAGCCCGTTGGACAGATATGCCCAGGTACGCAACATTATGCCCTTTGCACCTTAAAACATTAATAACTTATCTTGCAAAGCCTTTGACAAACAATTAATTATACAAACAGTTAGCAGCGTAAGGAGTATTGGTGTAATGCTTATTCAAGAATTTAATGTAAAAAAATACCAAGCTAATTCATTACTAAGAAAATTCTGTTCAGAGAGAGAAAAAGAGAGAATGAGAGAAAAAAAAAGAGAAAGAGAAAAAGAGAGATAACAACACAATAGAAAAAGAATGCTTAGCTGTTGTCAGAGCGGTCTTGCAGTTAGATCAGTATCTTGAAGGGAAGGAGTTGAAATGTTTGAAGAATTTATTGGATGAAGATCAATTTGAGTTTGACTTGCATAGTTTATCTTCAAAATGCACTATATCACAGGGCAAGCTAACAAAATTGTTGATTTAATATCAAGAGCTTTTACAGGTGTTTAATTATTTTCTATCAATATTTTTTTTCATGTATCATCTTTAAGGTCTTTTGTTAGCTAAGTGTCATTTTCTCACCCTTAAAATAGTAACCTGGGGATAATAATTTTAACCATACGTCTGTTACCTCAAATGAGTGAACCTTCCACACAATTTGGCAGTTGAATTTGTTTTCTTGTGAAGGTTAGGACAGAAATATTTGTACGCTTGAATAACTCGTTAATCTGGAATAAAGCGATAGTGTGACGTGAATGCTATATTTGATTAGTGTGTATAGTAAGTTATTTCATCTGTTTGTTATGAATAACCTTTATACTACCTAGCATCTGATGCTTATCTGTAGCTGGACCCACCGTAGCTCAACTTGAGGTTTTCTTTAGCTCTGACTATCTGTGAGTCATGAGCCCTTTTCTTTGCTTCATCATGGAGTGTTAATTTGATTAGAGTGTTTTCCATGATGATACATTGCATTAGTTAGATGGCCTCCATGCGAGCTGAACATTTCTTGTACTTCAACAACAGCAGAATCTAGGGCGAAGATTTGGTACCAGTAAAATGCATTTAAGCCCCCCCCCCCCCCCCCGGTGGCTTAGGCTGCTGTCGGTTCTAAGGCGGTGGTTCTGTTGTTGTTGACTTTTTGTTTATTGTTACTCCTAATGTGGGAGTCTGTAATTGTTCTATGTTTTGTTGTACGTTACTTTATGTCCATTCTAGTATTGCAATCATCTTGATGGGGAAGAGAGAGCTGATTGCTTTGCTTAATTTGTCTTCCTGGTGTCTCGTGATGGTTGAGCAGCTCTTCCTCGCGGTGCCACAGGATTGTCTGCAGTTTGTGATTGTGGTATTTCCTGATCATACTCACTATCTATAGTTTTGGATTTTATCATATGACGTTTCGTCTGACAGTGAAATAAAGCCATGTATCAAAAATCGATACACTGTCAATGGTTTTCTGATACATGTAGCGGCTTGACATTATGCTCATAACATCGTCACATATTTGACATTATCACACCAAAAACGCAATAACAACCATTCTAATGTCATATGATACATGTAAAAGTACACTCATGCTCCTAAATTATTGAATTTATTAAACTCGTTGCGAAAAAAGTGATGAAATTCTCTGCAAGCCTCAGATTTCATCACTTTTCTCCAACAGATAATTATAAATTCAATAAAACAGGAACACATATGTGCGATCCTCTACATCTACTTTGTCTGCACTCAGATCACAGCAATAATTAGCCATCACCAGCCATTTAAGTCATTTTATTCTTCACAATGGTTATTTCACATGGGCAGATCCAGAGGGAGATAAGGTGGTCCAGATCCCCCACTTTAAACAAAAAAAAAACATGTATAGGGTGTCTATTGTTGGTCTGGATCGCCAGATAATACCAAACATATACTCAATATTGGACCATCATCCACCCATCAGCGATTGCTGGTTGGCAGATGATGGCTCACTTTTAGTCGCATTTGGATGTATCTCCTCATCAACTTTTGTTGCTTTTTTTAAAAAAAATAAACATTGTCAGAGTTGAACCCTGTCTATCAAAGCTTTCGGGATCCATGTATGACTGTTATGGATGAAGTTATGCCCGGTGTTTACATGTTGACCAAATGTGTAAAGGTATTTTTAATGATGTTGTCATATTCAATGTGGTAGGCTTTATAAAAAGATTGGCTATTGGAACAGCCTGCATGCTTAGTGGTCAACCGAATCAAGGTTGGCAACTTAGCTTTCCTCTTTAATTGCACGCCAATGGTGTAGACTTCAGTCGCTATGATAGTTCGGACTTATAGACTTACCAAATGATGAGATGGTAGGGGCCTGATGCTTTGACTGCTGTCAGGCCCGGTGGGTTTTACCTATTGGCTTTCTTTTGCTCTGGTATTCAGTTTTATGTACTGTTGAGTACTTATCTTTGCTTTATTTACTTTTGATATATTGATGTATATGTTCTAGGAGATGATGCATGGATAAGTAAGGGGTATTTAATGCAAAAAACAACAACATCTATGTGTCTTGATCCACATCTGAACTAAAGGTGAGGTTGGCATCGTAAAACCAGTTTAAGCCCTCAAGTAAAATATTATACTGACTGGTTCAAGGCGGTATTTTTTGTGGATCATTTGTGACATTTATGTCTTGTGTTAGTCATGCTTTCGCGTCTGTTCATTGCTGCCTTGTGGTCACCTTCTGAGAAGAGACTGACCCTTTGACTCTTGTTTTTGATGTTTAATTGTGTTTTGTCACTTTCCTATGTGATATCCTGGGTCAGGTGTAGTACTTGATATTGTGGCACTGTATCGACTCCTGATCTTTGCCACCTTTCTTACTTTGTATTTTGTTGCAATTACATGTACATGTTGATATATTTTGTATACTTGTACAGGATCTTAAGAATTTTTAGGCTTTTAAACCCTTACCCTTTGAAAAACTATTAAGAATCTAAATGTCATAAATCGTAAAAAAGTATCTAATTAACATTTTTTTCTGTCAATTAGATGCTGTTTCTTTTTCTGACCCTCTCATATGACATTTATAAGAGGAAATAAGATTAGTTAAATGCAGATGAAAACTTGGAACTTTACCATATCAGTGAAACTGTAAATGCCCCTTTTCCCAAACACTCTTCCAGATTTCGCCACTGGCCTGCCTGAAATCTCAGGGAAGCTTTCTGGAGCTGGTACCGTTATATAAATGTTAGTTTATGTAAACCAATCCACAAGAAAGCCTTTGGATATATCTTTATCAACAGAGTATTTCTCCTGGAATTACCAACACATGTGGTCAGGCAGAGAATGAAAATAAAACTCAAAATCAGTAATGAATCTTTTATCATTCATGCAAACAGGTATATGTTATATTATCAAATAGAAATATGTAATATTTTAAATAAAACAGGTGCATAGTTAAATGTTAGCCCCCTAGTTTATACTCCTCTCCTGCTTATGTCGCAAATAGTGTGGGCCCAGATAATGGCCAGATCAACCTCTTCCTTTGGGCAGTCTGATTTAGTTTAAACATATTTTATTGCCAAAATATTTACAGCACTGGGGTTGGATCACAAGTTCTCACAACATTAGTTTCGACCCTTCCCCTACATTCTATATATACACAATAGCTTATAAACATGGCTATATACACAAACGCATATGTTAACTTAAAAAGTTGTAATCAAAGCAAAACAGATAGTAACATAAACAAGACTATATCAGAATAAATAAATAAGTAAATAAATAAATAAATAAGCAAATAAATATAAAAGAAATAATCAATAACTAATAAATAAATAAATGAATAAATAAAAAAAAAATAAGGAAATAAATAAAAATATGAAAATAAATATATATGGAAGAAGAAAAACTCGAACATCAGAATAGTAGATAAATGAATAAGTAAGTAATTAATATTGGATAATTAAAAGAAAAAAAAAACAAATAATAGTACGACTGCCAGGAACCCCTTCAACTTGGGAATAGGACAAATTGGTCATAAGTATCCTTATTAATATACAGAATATGTTTCAAGGAAAACTTCAAGCAAAGAGTCAACTGGTTTTGAAACGCTTAGTAGCATGTATATATCTGTGGACAGCTCTGGACAAGACTATATTGTTTTCCATATTCAAATTAAAATTGCCACATAGAATCATATCAATACTTAATGGGTGGAAAACTCTAACTGTGTCATTTAAAACCTGCCATTCAATTGTAAACTTTCTACAATGAAAGAAGTAGTAGATGGCATCCTCTATCATGCCACACAAATCACATCAAGGATTATCACGGAGATGATTTCTAAAAAGGTCATTATTAAGGTTGCTGCAATTATTTCGAAGTCGTGCATGCAATATAGAAATATATCTATTTCCTATAGTAAAGTGAGAAGGAACACATGAGTTATTGAAACTTGAAGTAATATGTTTTTTAAAGGTTTGTAATGTTGATAGATTTTTTAAATCATCTTGAAGGGAGTTCCAAAGTCTAATGGAAGAAGGAATACATGAATTTTGTGAGATACTAGTTCTATTGAAGGGAACCGATATATTTCTATTATTTCTCAGATGGTAATTTTAAATTTCACTAACTAAAGGAGGAATTAAATCTTGTATATATGAGGGCAGTCTGATCAAGGTTCATGTTGTTTTCTTTCCTGAAGGAATAGGCTGAAGTGCATATGCATATATGCAGTAAATATTAAAAAATTAAAAAAAAACAGAAAAAAAATCAGTTCAAAAATTTGTGGTGGGATAAAATTGATACCATCCCCTTCATTCTATGCATAATCTTGTAAAAACCTGACTATAATTCTTGCACGCTAGGCAATTTTTAACGATTTTGTCGTCTACAGATATCATTCAACATTACAGTTTTAGAAACAAATTTTAGGAATGAAATAAGAGACTGAGTGTTATGTTAAACAGTTTGGGCCCAGATCATGCCCTAAATTCTATCGAACCAGATATGAATCCAAACTGTTTACAAAGATCGCCAACAGACAAGAACGGCAAAGTATTTTGGTTGGGTAACTGGTGATAGACGAACGATAGTTTCGTCAGTCCATCATAAACATACAGTTTGGGTGCTCACTAGAAGTACCTCATAGATAAACTTATAATGAGTTCCCAGAAGAAACAAACGAGAATGGATAAGTCATTATTGTGCTGTCTGCTTACTCAGAATTTATCTGGCATATGCAGAATCTACTTTGAGTATGGTCATTTATTGGACAATTTTTGTAAAGTTGAGTCAAATCTTGGGGGCAATTGTTTGACAGACATACAAAATTGATGTAACGCCCCTTTGACATATTTTAGGCCATATTTGGCACTGAAAGTTAGACTTACCCAACAGTTTCTGGGTTATCCTCCCATAGAAATTTTGCCAGTTCAGAGTGCACATTTTCTGCGCTAGTACTGACAACTACCCCGTTCTTAAATCAGTGTAAAGGGGAAAATAGATTTTTTTTCATGACAAAACCAAATCAGACGAGGATACGGAGGTTAAACGTAGAATCCATAGCACTCCCAGTAACCTTGCTGGCATCGAGAAAAGGCAGTGCAATGAATCTTATTCAAAGTTTGCGTCTATGTGCGTGCTAACTGCAGTATTTTGGATGTTCGAACCGTTTGGACAACGCAGTAACATTAAATTGTCATTAATTAGACACCATGTAAATGTATTGTAATTTGACTTTCCAAGGAAATATACGGCTGACTTGTTTTTATCTGAGAATTTGATCATAAACAAATAGAAGTAAGTACATTCCAGTGTTGTTATATCAACAGCTTCTTAAAATGTCCAGCTGTGAGGAAAACCCTATAAAATCCTCATTGAACTGGTGAAAAATGATAGAGTGCATACATAATGAGACGGTTATTTTGAACACCCAAAATACATGATTAGCAAATTGATAAAAAAAATCATCAAATTTCATTTTTTCAATTTAAAATCTTATCATCGCATCTAGGAGTAATGAATATTACCAAAGCTCCTCCCTGTGCTGGTGACCAGGGCTTTACCGTCGGCAACATGTCGTCTGTGACATCGCGGTAGTGCAAAGCAAAGATGTTTGGACCTGGTAAATACAAAATGTTGTATATTGTCGTAAATGAAACGAGAATGAGCAGCATAAACAGTTTGAGATGTAACATGTATTTACCAACAATGTGGCATTTTGACAAGTATAGATTCAGACGATTCTATGCAGCCTCTGTTTAAGTTATGAATATCCAAATGATGTTGGATCAGTAGCTTAACATGCATACACTATTCAGGTAACAAGCAAAGGTTCCTATCAGACTGTGTATATGCGCAGGCTGACCTGAACCTTTGGTGATCGAACATACAACCTTGTTCGAAATCTCATATTGCGGTATTATCGCAACAATTCTTATAGCCAGTAGCCATCATATCGAACACGTTGATATGGCTTTATGATAATGCAAGAAAGCCTGTCTCCAGTGAAGGCAAGCATCTACAGCTCAAACCAGCTTGCTCAGCTTCACAGACTAGCTAAAGTAGTAAATTCACGTGTGGCATTTAAACTTCAATACGAGGGTCTTTCAATAAGTACCGAGCCTGACTTATTTACAGCAGACTGAAACTTTCTAGATTTTCAGGGTGTGTTTGCTCACCATAATAAGACTTGTTGCAAGCTAAAATAATACAGAAAAAAAGGCTCCAAACATGATTATTCTAAAATACTTGGTCAAGGTCACAGTGACCCAAAACTAGTAAATGACACTTGGCCATCCCAAAATTTATCCACACGCTAAATTTGAAATGCCTACTTCAAAGAATATAGAAGTTATGCAGCTCACTCGATGCCAATTCTAGAAACTAGGTCAGAGGTCAAGGTCGCAGTGACCGGAAAATGGAATGGGAATATCTGCCATTCCAAGATGCATTCACACACCAAATAGGGATCCATACCTCAAATAATAAAAGATCATCCTCAAGATATAATTATTCAAAAAACGAGGTCTAGGTCATAGTGACCTGTAAATGGTACACAAAACTCCACCATCTCAAGATGCATTCACACACCAAATTTGGGATTCCCATCTCAAATAATTCTAGACACGGATATTCTACGAATTAGGTCAGAGATCAAGGTCAATGTGACCCGAAAATGGTATGTGATACTCGGCAATTCAAAGTGGCACCCACACACCAAATTTCAGATTCCTACCTTCAAACATATAAGAGATTTGCTTCGAAAACAATCTTCTAAAAACTAGGTCAGATGGCAAGGTCACAGTGACCTGTAAATGGTACATAACACTCAACCATTCCAAGATGCATTTAAGCACAATTTAGAATTCCTATCTTAAAGAATATAGGAGATATGCAGCAGACTCAATGCAGTTTCTAAAAACTAGGTCAGAGGTCAACTTTAAGGTCACATTGACCTAATTATGGTACGTGGCACTTTGTCATACCAGGTGCGTCCACACAGCAAATTTGAGATTCCTACTTCAAATAATATAAGATATATGCTTCAGATACGATTATTCTTAAAACTAGGTCAGAGGTCCAGGTCGAGGTCAAAAAAAAGCACGCGACACTCCACCATCCCAAGATGCATCCACACACCAAATTTGGAATTCCTACCTCAATGAATGTTAGAGATAGGCTCTGGTCACTATATTTTTTAAACGAGGTAAGAAGTCAAGGTCACAGTGACACGAAAATGATATTTGACACTCCGTCATCCCAATATGCATTTACACACCAAATTTGGAATGCCTATCTCAAAGAATATAGGAGATATGCACCACACTCATTGTTAATTCTAGAAACTTGGTCAGAGGTCAAGTTCAAGGTCACAAGGACCCAATTATGGTACGCTATACTTTGTCATCCCAAGATGCAAACACACACCAAATTTGAGATTCCTATCTCAAATTATATAGCTGATATGCTCCAGACACGATTATTCTAAAAACTAGGTCAGAGGTCAAGGTCAAGGTCACAGTGACCCAAAAATGGTACGCGACTCTCCGCCATTCCAAGACTTATCCACACATCAACTTTGAAATTCCTACCTCGAAGATTATTGGAGATATGCTCCAGACAAGAAGCAGGGTGGACAGACGGACGGACGTACCACCAAATGGCCATTTAGGTGGCTAAGGGTTATGTGTCTAAAAACATAATGCGTCTACCAATTTTAAGTGGCTAAATTCTGTCGATTTGATTTAAGTGACTATATTTTTGGGGTGATAAATTTTTATGAGGCTACATTTTTATGTGGCTTAAAAAAATTTAACCACTAGGGGCTCAAACTGCAACAGATTTTTATTTTCATTATATCAGGGTAACCCCCTTTAGAATAGCTTTTTGACAGTATCAATTGATAATGAATTTTTTTTTTCTATTTAAGTAGGCATGTAAGATCAAGGCACATAGTGTATGGACAAGACACCTGGTACATGGACATATTTTACCAAGCCACATTATGTAGATGGACGGTGTTGGAGGTCCATACAGATGGATGATTTAATATCCAATTTTAAGTGTCTTTTTATCAAAACGTACAGGGGTTACCCCCCTTATTTGATTTATGTAGTTTTAAAAAACTTCTTATGTGACTAGACACGTAAGAGGTTTTAGCCACTAAAGTGTCAAAAATACCAGTTATTAGCCACATAAGTGGTCATTTGTAAACACGGATGGACTGACGGATGGACAGACAGTGTGATTACTATATGCCTCCCAAAGTTCCTTTGGGGCATAAAAAATGAACTGCCAGGCTTGTAAGAATTTTGTCACTTTGTCGTGACAAGCTTAATAAAATTAATAATACAGGAGCACGACTGTAATGTTCTATTCATTGTATGACCCAAAAATTACTTTTAAATTGCGTTTAAAAATTGCGTGCAACTGTTTTAATGTTTCCATATAATTATATGCAAAACCATTTTGGCCGTCATTACATAGCGTTACCAAAATTTGTAAACCACTTGTGGTATATCGAATTTAATGCATGTCGTTATATCACTCCCATGATCAAAATTTACGCTCAGATAAACAAGTAAATACGTAAACAAACAATTAAGCAATATGGCTCAAACCAGGGACTTCTTGGTCTCAAGTTGACCATTCTACCACTGAGACAATGGGTAAAGAAGGAATGATACACGAGTTTGGGTCTTTTCATAAAGGCAATTAGTTGATGCTTAGACAAGCATACATATGGGAACGGCCATATCAGATTATTCACAGCTCGTATATATCTATAGTGAAATGATTAGGAATGAGTGCAATAAAATCAATAGTGAATAGTTAGAGCTGTTAGACCCCGAGGACCTAAAATTTTGCCCAATAGTGGCTGGTCCAGCATGTGAAACATATTGCTTAAGCAATTTAGTTGATATCCTACTAAAGCCCTTCATCGAAAAAGTCAAGAGCTATGTAAGAGATGACATCGATTTCCTCAACTACATACCAACAGCTGTTCTATCTTATACACTGTTAGTATCTTTTGATGTAGTTAATCTCTACACAAATATCGCACACGAGTTGGGTATTTAAGCAATTAGCAGATGGCTATCAAAATACCCTGATTTGATATATAAAAGATTCTTAAAAGAATTCATATTAGAATCCATTAAAACGATACTTGAAAATAATAACTTCTTTAATGAAACAATGCATACTCAAGTTCAAGGAACAGCAATGGGAGCAAAATTTGCGCCACATACGCTACACTGGTTCTGACATACCTAGAAGAAAAACTGTACTCTGAAATTAAACAAAAAATGAAATTTTCATTAAGGAAACTGGAAACGATTTTTAGACGACTGTTGTGTATTTGGACAAAAAGCAAAGACGACTTAAAAACGTTTCATTTAATTTTGAATCACTTGAATCCTAATTTAAGTTTTACAATGGAAAATTGTGAAGAAAAACTACCCTTTCTTGATATTTTGCTGCTGAAAAACAACAGTAGGATACTCACTAATATATATTCTAAAGAAACAGATTCCAAACAGTATCTTAATTATAATTCTTGCCATCCAAAGCATACAAAGACAAGTATACCCTATAATTTAGCCAGTTTAATCTGTACTATCGTATCTGATCAAGACACACAGCAAAGGCGTTTATCAGAGTTACGCATATCTTTGAAGGTTTAAAAAAAGCAACATCAATAAAACTGAAGACATACTTCCATATGTTTCAACATATAATCCAAATAATACAGAAATATTTGGAATTCCAAAAGGAAAAACAATGTAGTCATATTTTAAACAATGGCCAAACTATGCGTGAAGCACTTTTAACAACAAAAATAATTAAGAGCAAGTGACTACTTCCAAATTTGAAGAAAATTTTAACTAAAGCAAAATTTACTGATCAAGCATCAAGGACTACACATCAAGTCTTCAGGCGTAAAGTCCCAATTGTGCTCTCTGTAATTATTAGCAGAAGGTCAATCATTTAACTTCAAAGGCAAAAATATTCTTTGTAAAAGAAAACCATGTCATGTGACGTGAAAAATGTTATTTACGCCCTCCAATGTAATGGCTACCAAGAATATTAAATAGGGCAAACAGGAGATAAACTACGCAGTAGGCGAACCGTACATCCTCAACAAATTAGAGACATTTCGACAACACAGCTTCCTTTAAGTGGACACGTTGATATTTGTTGTCTAACTGACCCAAAGTTCACTATGTTCCCATTCTATAAAATGCATTCCGAAAGTATTTCCGCCAGGTTAGCTAAAAAGAAACACTTTATTAACTGTTTCAACCCAAAGTTATATACTCTATGAACTTACAATTAAGTAACGTCAACTCTCGTGGCATAACGCGACGTCGTTATGTTACGACGTTACTAACGCCACTAAGCAACAGTCCTGATGAGCTGAGCGAAACGCGTTTGTATATTGTTTAAAATAGTTGTAATTAAAACAAAAAATCTAAATATAAGCCTCAGTCAAACAACTCCCCACTGGCTAGCTAAAATAGCACAAAGGCACGCCCTTGCATTCGGCGAGCCCTTTCACAGTGTCAAATATATTGCATTTGGGTTTCATCCAAGCTAGAAAAAGGGAGCCCTCGTGCACATGACGTCATATTTACAAAATTAATAGACGTGAGAAGCACAGTGGCTCAGTTGGTAGAGAGTTATCTTGGGATCCAAGGATTGTTAATTTATGAATCACCAGAGTCATTGTGTTGTGTCATGGGGCAAGATACTTTATTAGCTAATAGTAATGGTTGAAATACACATGCCATCACCTACGTAACACCTAAGCTATCTTTTTGAAATTGGTCCAAAATCAAATTTCGGCAATATTTAATACAGAGAATGTATTGGCTACCTGCAGGTTTGAAACTGGCCTGTTTATATATATATATATTTTTTTGAAGTGGCAATTATCGAAAAAGGTGTACTTCATTATCTCGTCATATCATTGCAGTTCGGCCTGTACCGTTAATATTGTTCATTGACTTTTTTTGCAATCAACAATATTAAGGGTGCAGATTATATTTAAAGTAAATTGACTCTGGTTTCTGTATCTAATCGAAAAAAGTTCTGAAAAAAATATTTGTCCTTTCCCCGTTAGGTCTAGATTATCAACAATTTGAAGTCCAGCGATTGTATTATTATTATTATTATTATTAGTAGTAGTAGTAGTAGAAGTAGCAGTACAAGTAGTAGTAGTAAAAGTTGTTGTTGTTGTTGTATCTTGTTGTAGTTGGTGTATATTAATATCCATTGTTGCAGCATTAAGACCGTGTCCATACATCAAAAATTCTAATTTAAAGATACGCACACGTGTTATTTTAAATGTTTAAAATGCGAGCATAATTGTTATTATTATTATTATTGTAGCAATGGTATGACAATACGCAATTCATAATATCACGGTCTTATGTTTAAATAAGTATAAGATAAGTATGAAAGTGGTATTTTGAAAAAAATGTGTGGTGGGATAAGTCCTACCTTTCACCATGTATTTCTGATGCCTTGATTATCTTTATATCATTTTAAGTAATAATAAATCATGTTTAAGGCATTGTTTAAGACATTGGTTGACCACAACAACACATATGTAATGATTTATTTGAAACTATACAGTGACTATGGCTTAAGATTTAATTGTGTATTAAAACTTGTTTAAATTTTTGTTAAATGGGGGGTACCGACAAAATGAGTCATTAACTGTCCTAAAGATCCCTATCTGAGATTGCTATCATACTTCTATATTATCTACGGATAAAAACATATAAAATGGAGAAAAGATTTGCTCTCCGAAATTGGTAACAAATGACCATATGACCATATATGGGCTAATAATTGTGTTGCGTATTTCCAATTCATTTGGCACACTTTCAATATCTATATATTTGTTATATTATTAGATAATATTATTTAAGCATTTTGCTAGATATTTTTATGAAACAAATAGTGATCTCGATTTTAAGGAGGGTAGGCTAGTCACTTATTGAATTACCCTCGTACATTATGGAAAACGAATATAAAGGCACCAAACAGACTGCACGGACACGCATGGCTGAAACACGTATGCACCTTACAGTCACCTCTCATATTAAATGCATTGCTGCACGTTGCCTGATAAACATGGTCTATCTCACGGCATGTACCTTTATCAGGTCATGATATGGAGCGCAGTAGCTCAGTGGTATAGTGCTTGACTCGAGACCGAGGGGCCGCGGGTTCATGCCTCACTGGCATCACTGCTTTGTGTCCTTCAGCAAGAACATTAGTCCTAGCTTAGTACTGGTTCAACACAGGGGAACCCATCCCTTTATAACTGAAAGATTGTGGATGGGACGTAAAAAATCAAATCAATAACATTATAACTTAAGCAACTTGATCTGATGGGTCGGATCACGTCGAGTGGCTGCGCCAGGAACGATCAGATCAAACAAGACGAAGTCGAGTGTGATCCAGTAGTTCCTGGCACAGCCACGAGACGTGATCCGACCCATCAGATCAAGATACTAAAGTAATGATGTTTTTATTATATACTTACTTAAAAACAACAAACGCTTCAGTTTTAGCAATAAACTTTCGTTTCGACGCCGTAGCAAATATCGTCACGCCAAATTTTGATGACGTCACGTTGTGCAAATAGCGTCACGCCCAATTTTGATAACGTCACATTGTGTAAACATGTTATGGCAGAAGAAATGCATTTATCGTGTTCAATCTCTTTCTTTTAGCATCGTTCAGATTGTGATTTCGATTACTAGTTCGCCATTAGGTATTAGGTTTTATGTGATGTGATGCGTAAAATATGGAGGATTGTGATACATGTACAGAAAAAATATCACGCTAGAAGCCTGATACAAGATTTTCTTACTTCAAATAGGAAAATGGGTATCTCGCAGGTGTATAATAAAACAAATTATCATGTCATGATGGCGTTACACTTTCTGAATGACGTCGCTAATGACGCTGGATTAACACACAAATCAAAAATTACGCCATAATAGCTAGTTTTGAAGTCTTGCGATGTCAACAAGCGTTCTCAAAGCCTTGCCTGGTAAACTTGATATCATTAGACACTCACCAAGTATTCACTATCTATTATTTTTCTGCACCAAAGTCAGATTTGTTCGTGACTAGGCTCCGATAAGCTTGGTAGCTTTACGTGGCTGATGTTGCATACCTGAGCCTCGCGAGAGACCCCCGTAATCGGGAGCTGCCATCATGCTTGTCTCAACCATAGAGACACAGTACTGTCCAGGAGTTGATATGCAAGATTGAATTTCTTTTGAAATTGAGTCATGAAATAGCCTTAAACGCGTATGTTGGATAAATCTACACAAAAGAAAGAGGTCAGAATGTGTAAAATTGCCACTAGGAACGCTGGTATGAAACAAGATGACATTGCAAGGATATTAAACGTGTCTCGGTGTGTTGTAAGCAAACCATTGAAAGAACATAGAGAGAGTAGCCGTATTGCAAAAAAATGAAACAGTCTACATTTATACTTGATCGCAAAGAAATGTTACTGAAGCATTATGGTACGTGGTGCATTATCTGACGACCACCTGATACAGTTAAAGGTGGTTACTGGGACTTTGAACGCTCAAAAGTACCAGGACGAAATCCTGGAATCTGGTGTAAGGTCACCCTTGGACTCGCTAGA
Source organism: Loripinus fragilis (assembly GCA_964019695.1). Taxonomy (NCBI): domain Eukaryota; kingdom Metazoa; phylum Mollusca; class Bivalvia; order Lucinida; family Lucinidae; genus Loripinus; species Loripinus fragilis. The sequence goes on from OZ026530.1 coordinate 70,296,089, forward strand.
TGGCCAGAACATGGTGCTCCGATATGACATTCCAAGACCTAACTGTACTCGCATCATCAAGGAATACAAAAATCAAAAGATCATTCCTAGCCTTCCATGGCCGAGCTTGTTGCCGGACTAGAACTCTATCGAACATGTGTGGGACAAGCTCGGCTGACATGTTTAAAACCGGAAACCAGCAGTATTAAAACCATTGTGAATTTTGCTAGACCCTACTACATGAGTGAGACAGGATTTCACACCTTGAACGCATGTACCCAGTCAATTTAATGATGAAAATGTGGCAAGTTGTTATTAGACAGTGTGAAGGCAATACACAACATAAAGCGGAAGTAGTGGATTATTGTGAGCCATTTCGTGACTTTCTGCACCAGATCCTAAAAGTGTATTCTCCAAAGAGAAAGCTTTGAAGAAATTACAACTATCGCAGCCTTATTGTCAAAGTTTTGCTGACTCTTGGCCTCCATGCTATTTTCATTGAATTTTGTAAAATTTATGGATAATTTTGTAAGCTGTTTGCAGCCTATAAGCAAGTCAGAGACTCCACGGTTTTTCTTATCAAATCGCTGGTATTCTGCTTTTGTTGTCTACCACAAATTTTTGGTACATGTATCTCTAAAAGTTTCCGTTCTTACCGTTTTTAAACCAAAAGTGGTGTTATCAAATGGAATATGCTTAACTTTATGGCAATAGTATATAATGATTTATTGTTAGTAATATAGGCAGGATAACGACGTACCTTGATTTAGACGGGAGATATACCCCAGGCTGAGACCAAGGATAAAAATCACACAAAGAAGGAGAGCAGAATGCAGCCTGACTTTACGATGTTTACCAAACATCATTTCTGTGCACCTACAAAAACAATGACAGCAATTAGAGCTACATGTACAATCCAGCCAGCATCAAATCACAGCCAACTGCCGGTGTCCCAGTTTATCTTGCCCCCTGGACAGCTTGACCCTGGGACCCCCGGGGTCAAGCTGTCCCAGGATATCTTGCCCCCTACCCTGGTTATCTTCACCCCCGGGGGGCAAGCTGTCCAGGCTGGTTTATCTTGCCCCCCGCCCGATACAAGTAAAAATATAAACATGTTATTTTGTTATTTTTCTGTATCATTTTAATGAATTCAGATCCTCCATAAGTAATAAAGGGAGAAATTGGTGCCTGTGGGGGTAAATATTGGTAAAACTTTAACATCATCTTGGATAAAAATATCAAGATTAAGTGATTTTAAGCTTAATTATTTTGCTTATACTACTTATTTTAAACTATCTGAATGTGAAGATGTATCAATTATAAACATAATTCAAGTCAAATTCAGCTTTTTTCTTTGTCGCATTGTTCCCTATACTTAGTTGCAGGGGTGGGGAGTAAGCTGTCCAGGCCAGTTTATCTTGCCCCCTGTCTACCTGGGTATCAAGGTAAAATTATTTTGCTAAGTCTACTTATATTAAACTGTCTGATTGTGAAGATGTATCAATAAGAAACATAATTGAAGTCAAATTCAGTTGTTTTCCTTGTCCCATTGTTCCGTATGCTTAGTTGCCGGGGTGGGGGGGGGGGGGGGGGGGGCAAGCTGTCCAGGCCAGTTTATCTTGACCCCCACCCACTTGGGTATCAAAGTAAAATTATTTTGCTAATTCTACTTATTTTAATCTATCTGATTGTGAATATGTATCAATTATAAACATAATTCAAGTCAAATTAAGCTGTTTTCTTTGTCGGATTGTTCTGTATGATTAGTTACAGGGGTGGGGGGTAAGCTGTCCAGGCCAGTTTATCTTGACCCCAAACCCACTTGGGTATCAAAGTAAAATTATTTTGCTAATTCTACTTTTTTAGATATCTGAATGTGAAGATGTATCAATTATAAACATACTTCGAGTCAAAATCAGCTGTTTTTCTTTGTAAGATTGTTCTGTCTGCTTAGTCGCAGGGTGGGGGGCAAGCTGTCCAGGCCAGTTTATCTTGACCCCTACTCACCTGAGTATCAAGTAAAATTATTTTGCTAAGTTTTCTTATTTTAAACTATCTGAATATGATGATGTATCAATTATAACATAATTCAAGTCAAATTCAGCTGTTTTTCTTTGTCTCATTGTTCCGTATGCTTAGTTGCGCAGGTGGGGGGGGGGGGGGGGGGGGCAAACTGTCCAGGCCAGTCTATCTTGCCCCCCCCCACCCACTTGGGTATCAAAGTAAAATTATTGTGCTAAGTTTTCTCATTTTAAACTATCTGGATAAGAAGAAGTATCAATTATAAACATAATTCAAGTCAAATTCAGCTGTTTTCTTTGTCCGATTGTTCTGTATGCATATTTGCATGGGTGGGGGTAAGCTGTCCAGGCCAGTTTTTCTTGACCCCTACCCACCTAGGTATCAAAGAAAAATTATTGTGCTAATTTTACTTATTTTAAACTATATGAATGTGAAGATGTATCAATTATTAACATAATTCAAGTCATATTAAGCTGTGTTTTTTTGTCACATTGTTCAGTATACTTAGTTGCAGGGGTGGGGGGGGGGGCAAGCTGTTCAGGCCAGTTTATCTTGCCCCACCACCCACCTGGGTATCAAAGTAAAATTATGTTGCTAATTCTACATATTTTAAACTATCTGAATGTGAAAATGTATCAATTATAAACATAATTCAAGTCAATTTCAGCTGTTTTCTTTGTTGCATTGTTCCATATACTTAGTTGCAGGGGTGGGGGCAAGCTGTCCAGGCCAGTTTATCTTGCCCCCCCACCCACTTGTGTATCAAAGTAAAATATTTTGATAATACTACTTATTTTAAACTATCTGAATGTGAAGATGTATCAATTATAAACATAATTCAAGTCAATTTCAGCTGTTTTCTTTGTTGCATTGTTCCATATACTTAGTTGCAGGGGTGGGGGGTAAGCTGTCCAGGCCAGTTTATCTTGCCTCCCACCCACTTGGGTGTCAAAGTAAAAATTATTTGCTAATTCTACTTATTTTTTAAATATCTGATTATGAAGATGTATCAATTATAAACATAATTCAAGTCAAATTCAGCTGTTTTCTTTGTCGGATTGTTCAGTATGCTTTGTTGCAGGGGTGGGGGTAAGCTACCCAGGCCTGTTTTCTTGCCCCCCCCCCCACCCACCTGGGTATGAAAGTAAAATTATTGTGCTAATTCTACTTATTTTAAACTATTTGATTGTGAAGATGTTTCAATTATAAACATACTTAAAGTCAAATTCAGCCGTTTTTTTTGTCGCATTCACATGGTGTTTCGCTGCCGGGCCGATATTGTTCCGATTTTAGTGCTTACATGTACCAGGAATCTAACTTCTCCATGTTGATTCATTTTTTCATAAACTCTCGTACTCATTTCTTATCATGCGACTTCCACCGGGTACATGTACATGTATATTTTCACTTAATTATCTTACATTTAAGAAACGAGTTTCATAAATATTTAACGGAAGAAATGATAAAGGGGCATATTCGTAGTTAGTGCATCCAAAATATGCCTACGTAAAATTATAGGGATCACATATGTGTTTTTCATGCATTAACATTGTCGGCACCCGAGGAACCTGTTTGAACGCGATTCCGTTAGGCTGTGTCTTTAAGCATCACCCGAGGGACCCGGCAGGTGTTAATGTAATGAAACAAACATGTGTGATCGTTATTATTGCATGCTTAACCATCCCCTTTCTTAGACTGGATTTTTCTAAACAAAATTGCGTCAGCATCAAACTTCGATCGTCAAAATGCCGCCACATAGTCATAGACGTGCGCAAAGTGTTCGCGAACAAACCCTTGGGAGAAATGATCAGACGAGACTGCAACGCTTTTCCATGAAACGCAATGCAAACAAATCAGGACCAAGATAGGCTTTGTCAAGTTAAAAGCCATGTTAAAACAGCACGTGAATAATTTCAACTTGGATTTTTGCTGCTTCAAACAGTTCCACGTAATGAATTCTTGTGCAAGAATACGCCTTAACAGCTGAGCTGTGGCTTAATTTGTAGCGTATGCAAACTTCATCCAAAGCGGCCAGATTTCGTTTACTCAGCAACCGTCTCTGACAGTTAAATTGTAAACATCAGTAACAATATTTTCAACAATTTTGCAAAGTTATGAAATTTTTGATTCACTCAAATTCCAAGCGAAAAAGTGGTTTGGCTAGGTCCTGTCGTTCAGCAGAGGCCTAAAACATGGTCTGGACATTATAAATGACTTTTTCGTAGCACAGAGACTGCTTTAAAATAGTAAAATAAGTAATTCTTGCCAACGTGTAGTGTCTAGAATTACAGTAGCTATATAATATTAGCAAAATATCAGATAATTACTCCTAAATGGCATATACTAGACTAAAAAAGAAACGCCGCATATATAACATACATTGTATATAGGGGTCTTTCAACAATCTCTCGCAAACGATTTGTCGGTCTGCTTACAATGTTGTGGTCGTTTGAAAAAGATACTATATTAACACCCTAAAGCAAGAACTTAGCACTGCCAAAACATATGAACATAACAGGATTTATGATACGTCTATCGTTGATAGGCATCGATGCCATATGGCAGCTAAGTTTGGGTTGTTTGTTGATGAGGACCATAGCAAACTTCCTACGTTATACTGGTTACCTAAACTTCATAAATGGCGTTTTATTGCTAATTCTAGTGCATGTACAACTACTGAGTTGTCTATTTCTGACTTCTTGCCTCACTGCAATTAAAAACCATGTCATTAAATATTGCACTACAGTTTATGAAAGAAATGGTAAAATTTTATTTTGGTCTATTAAAAATTCAGGTGAAATTCTTAATAAATTGAAGTCTAGAGGTTTTCTAGCATCTGGTTTGTCTACATATGATTTCTCTACTCTCTATACTACATTGCCTCATAATCTAATAAAAGAAAAACTAACAGAGTTAATTGAGCAAGCATTTAACAGAGAGGGCTCAATTTATTTGGCTTGTAATGATAAAAATGCCTTTTATATTTCTGAACAACCTAAACGATATAAATTGTGGTCATGTCAGAAAATGTGTGATGCGCTCCATTATCTTTTGGACAATATTTTTATAAGATTTGGTAAAAAATTATATAGACAAATTGTCGGTATTCCAATAGGTACTAATTGTGCTCCTCTTGTTGCAGATTTGTTTTTGTTTTGTTATGAGAGAGACTTTATGTTGTCTCTGTCTGACAATAATCAAGCTGATATTATTGAAGCTTTTAACTCTACCTCCAGATATTTAGATGACTTACTTAATATTGATAATCCTTAAAAATATTTTTTAGTTGATGAATATGTTTCATTCTTTGGCATTTATTTGGTTATATAAAAAAGACTCATAAATCTGCAAGTTAGTTGCAAAATTTTTAATATCAGAGGCTGTAACATATGTTACCTGATGTAATAAATGGGCAAGCTCATAGTCTTTAGGTAAGGTATGCATAAAACAAATGGTAGGTCAGATATATCCCACTGAACTTCGTTTAAACAAGGCGAATTATTCTGATACAGAAGCTCCGTTTTTGGACTTGAACTTGTCAATAACAAATGGCATAGTTTCTTCTAAAATTAATGATAAACGGGATGATTTTAATTTTGAAATAGTAAATTTACCATTTCTTGATGGAGATGTTCCTCGCTCTCCTTCCTATGGTGTATATATTTCTCAGCTTATTCGTTTTGCTAGAGTATGCTCTAATGTTGATGACTTCGACAACAGAAACTTATTTTTAACTGCTAAGTTATTAAAACAAGGTTATAGATATCATAAAATTCGAAAAGCGATTTCTAAATTCTACCACAGACACTCAGAGTTAATTGTTAAATGCAACATTGGGTTAAAACTCTTCTGAAACGGGGCATATTAGAACCTATATTTTATGGTGATTTAGTTTATAAATTCAAACGAATTGTAGGGACACCTAATTTTAGTGGTCAATTCAAAAAGGTTGTAAAACGCTATATAAGGGTTGGATATAACTTGGATATCATGTGACAGTCTACATGCCTAGTTTAAACCCAATCACGGTTTATAGCTATGGTTTCTTCTTTAATTGCACGATGGTGGGTCAGGCCTCAGACTCTATGACGGCTCAGACGTAAAGCTTTAATTGGTGGGTTGGTGCCTGATCCTTATCTGTAGCTGGACCCACCGTGGCTCAACTTGAGTTTTTCTTTAGCTCTGAGTCATGAGCCCTTTTCTTTGTTTAATCATGGTGTGTTTATTTGGTTAGAGTGTTTCCCCATGATGATACATTGCATTAGATAGATGGCCTCCATGCGACCTGAACATTTCTTGTACTTCAACAACAGCAGAATCTAGGGCGAAGATTTGGTACCAGTAAAATGCATTTAAGCCCCCTCCCCTCCCCCGGTGGCTTAGGCTGCTGTCCGTTCTAAGGCGGTGGTTCTGTTGTTGTTGACTTTTTGTTTATTGTTACTCCCATTGTGGGAGTCTGTAATTGTTTTATGTTTTGTTGTACATTACTTTATGTCCATTCTAGTATTGCAATCATCTTGATGGGGAAGAGAGAGCTGGTTGCTTTACTTAATTTGTCTTCCTGGTGTCTCGTGTTGGTTGAGCGTCTGTTCCTCGCGGTGCAAGAGGGTTGTCTGCAGTTTGTGGTTGTGGTATTTCCTGATCATACTCACTTACTATTTTGACAACGTTTTTTTTAGTCCAACTTTTTTTTTACAGTTTTACAGTGGTGTTTGTCAATGGTTTATTTCAAAACTATACTTTTCCAAGGTTTCAGAGGGGGTCCGGGGGTCCAACATTTCCATGGGGGTCCCAAATGCTAATCTCTATAGAAACCCATAGAACTTACGCTTTTCCAGGCAGGGGTCATTTTATTGCGTCTGCGAACATCAAAGTTTGAGTCGAAATATTGCATCCGTAGCTAATTAGGTTTTGGGTGTGTTCATCGATTTCGTCTACGCACTACAAACTTTTCTTAAAAAGCTATTGCTTGTTACGGAAAATTAATCCACTGACGTGACACGTGCTATTAAAAATGCTCTTTTAAATTCGTTTCCCCCCTCTTTTATGCAGGTAATGATTAATTCTCTCTGTCTTCACACAAGATAAATGTCCACTTGATCTTTCTATCTTACTGTTAAATGTCAACTGTGAGAAATCGGCCATTGCTGTTATTTTCAGTAATTTTATCCGTAACAAGACGTTTCGCCCCCAAGACCAAGACGTTTCCCCCAAGTAATTTCGCCACTTTTTTCAACCCTGGTCGTTTTGCATCCCATACACTTGTCGTTTGCTCCCAATACCGTTTCCTCCCTAGTCGTTTCGCCTCCAACTAATATTATTTGTCATAGTGATCATGGATGGTGCTAGAGGTCCCAGGTTAGATCCCCACTCACAGCGAGGAAAATTTCGGTGTCTGAGCACGCTTTCTCTAGTGTCATTTGTAGGGATGACGATAGATAAGTGCATCGTCCTTCGAATCGGGACGTTAACTGGATGTCCCCTGTGCAAGGAAATCCATCGCCTGTGCAGGTTAAAGCACCATACGGTAATTTAAATATGGTTACTTGTAGGCTTTCATCCTGCAACCCGCGGTTTAAAAAGTACACCTGCCGATAATACTCAAAAGAGGGTCTGGCAGAGTATAGAGAAAGAAAGGATGGTCAGACCAAGTGGATAAATGGGCGGGGTTTGTCTGATTGTAGCGTAACACAAGATCGGCTATTTTTAGAATCTGTATCTGTCACAATGCAAAATCGGTATACTTTAAATCCATAATTCTCTATGAAAAAATCTTCGATTTTGCTAAACTCTTTCATTCTGATGTCAATAAACCTTTGACTTACAAATGCAGTCGAACAAGTACAATCTATTGTTTAGAATAACCTCGCAAAGTGCATCAAATCAATTTCTGGACATGTTGGCCATGCTTTTTCCCAAGACAGTACCCTCATTTGAATATTCATTTTAAATTATCCAATGAAATGAGCAGAATTTTTTTAACCAGACAACTGGGGATGAATATAGAATTGAGATCATGCAAAAAAAGCGGAAATTTTCCACAAGTCTCAAGGTCAGAAATCTTCATCTGTTTTGGTTTGTTGATATGGTTAATGGACAATTCTGCTCATAATGAGAATGAACCTCCAGTGAAGTACTCTCATTTTTTCTCCATACGTAGGCTGGGGCCGAGCATCTACCATTCACCCAAAAAAAATATCAGTAATTTCAAGCACCGCAAAAAATATTTGAAATTTTGGCAACGCAAAAACTTATCCCCCATTCTGTACCTTGAACTTTAGAAGAGACCTTAAAATGTATAGAAATGACCCCTAAATGTAGTCCATTTTTGTGATGACCCCAATAACGTATCCACAAAATCTAATCATACCCCAAAAAATATTCATAATTCTGACAACTCCAAAAAATATTGAAATTCAAAATTTTGAACCCCCAAAAATGGCCCGAGCCTACATATGCATGAAAATATCAGAGTACCCCACCTGGGTATGGACCCTGATCCGACGTCGCCTTGTAGTAAGTAACATTTCCTTGAAACAGTTTATCTTTCAATTTAGACTGTAAGAAATCTAGGATGATCATGATTTTGGATTTTATTTTTGCATTGGAGAGCAGAGAATACAAACTGTGTAGACCCTGATTGAATGTCACATTATGCGGCATTTCATCTGGAACTTCACTGTTTGCAAAAGTACGTTAAAGAGTCATCAGTATACAGACTGTTAATATTGTGAAATTAAATGAGCCAGTTCATAAATCCCATGTGTGAATAGTGAATGCTCAAACTAGCTTGCACACCCGCGCAGTCTTTTCAGAGCATTCATTGCTAGCAAACATACAGAAAGGGCGTAGGTGATGATTCAGGCAAAAATAACACATCTAGACCAACTAGATAGCTGCATTGCGTTTTTCTCTTCTGAAATGTTCTGAAAGAAGATGCATTTTTGGTCGCTGATTCCGCAATCTGTATGCACATGTATGCGACATAGAAATTTTACAGTCCCGATATATATGGTGACATTATTAAGAGTGCCGACGCAGCTTTCTATTGGAGTTATATGCTTAATAAGGTTTTGATTTAAACAATAAGTTATTTATTTTCATGCATCAATCATTAAAAATAACTTCAATGTAAAAATGTATAAATCATTACAGTGACATACCGTAAAAGTAAAAAAGTATAAAAGTTTTGTTCTCGCCCAACCCTAACAATTTTGTGGGTACTAAAACAGTCTCATTGAAATGGTTCTTTTGAGCACTCAAAAGCTGCTTTGACCCCTAAAGCGCAATTAGATTCATTTCTGTGCGTACAAAAACGCAATTCCGTACTTTTCATAGCGTATTGCGCTATAGTATTCGGTTTGTAATTGCCTTTTAGCATACTACACAAGCAATTGTTGGGTACAAATTTATACATGGCGTGGTACCAAATCTAGTATATTAAAATGTAAACCAGTCCAGGAACTTTCTTATCGCTCTTCAGCTATACCAAATATTTACCCAATTACGACAATTGTCTAACTCTACGACAACAATGGCGAAACGTGGGCAAAAAAGCTACAGAGCAATCAAATAATATTATCTCGTAACTCAACTTAAATACTGCGTTACATGGTTCGAAGAATCATATATGACTTGATAAATATGTAAGATTTAGAATTTTCGTATAAGTCGAATATAGCGGTCTCAGGTTATACTTAGCAGTATTGTCAGTGGGCTTTCTGAAAGTAAAACCGAAACTAACAATACATCAGGCGAAACTAGGCCCCATTTTATTGCAAATATTTAGTTAAATTTTCAGGAAAGGAATTCTATAAGCATGTTGCTTCCATTCCAATCCTTGTAACTTAAATATTGTTAACATTTTTTGATAATGTCAACTGTTTTTGCTATTAAATTATGCTTTAACCAAATAATTTAAATTTTATGCTCTAAAATTTTGTTTATCTAAACGTATCAGGCTCCCTTTACTTTCAGACATTCAACAGGCACTGAAGTACCAGCCTTTACATTTGGTCAGACTGGATCCAGCATAGAAAGAGTCCACTCACCAATATTAATCTGGTCATTCAGGAAGGACAAGTTTACCAGGTCACAGCAGGAAATAACAGTCAGTTTCAGCCAGCAAACCCTTTAAAATTTTCTCTAACAACGGCAAATTCCTCGCTCATGGTTGTTTTCTTTCAAATTCTATGGCTCAAAGAAAACGGACTCAGAGCTTAGTACACTAACAATTTGAGGAAACAGAAGAGCTAACATCAGATTAATTAGTGATTAGATTTATAGTTTTAAAGAGTAAAATTGTTAATATTTTCTTACCCATCAGTTTTAACAGCCGTTTTGGATCCTCAAAAGAGCATTAAGACGGTTCTTTTGAGTACCCACAACATATGTTTTGGATGAGAAATAAATAAAAAATATATTCACACACTCTTATCTGGAGGTTTATTTGCATATAAAGTAAACTATATTAACCATTTTCTGTTAATTCTGGATACCAGTAAACAGGTTCTTTGGCAAACAGTGAAGACCCAGATAAAATACACCATAAGGTAGCATTTGCTCAGGGTATGTGCTGTTTGTTAAGATAAAAAACAATCTTCAGGGTGGGGTGGCTGGAGTCCATCAGACTATGAGGATTACCCTTCATTGTTAGCATATGGCATAAAGGTTTCTTTGGTTACATGCATAGCTTTTCGCGCAGTATTCAGATTTGACATTAATGACGTTAAGCCGTTTCAGAATCCTACAGAAACGTCGCCATTTGAGCAGTTCCTTGATCCGCAATCTATGTCAAGATTTTTTAAAACAATAAACCGATGGTTGATTCAAACTTTGCTTTCATTGACCCTGTTTCAGCAGTTTACTACGGGGGGTCAGGCTGGTTACGCGCATACCAAAATGATTACGTAATCGATAATTACGTTGAACCTGCCGTAATTTGACGGACACTCACTGCTCCTATGGATAAATATCATTTGCAATAAAAACTTGCATCATATTGTATGCTTACAATGACTCGAAGTGTTTGTTGCTTTTCTTTATTCTTTAAGTATGTATCAAATTTATGTTTGTTAATTCTCAGTAAGTGTAGCTAATATCCTGTGTAAATATAAAATGATGACTCCTACTTTTAACGTAAGCTATAGTCTCAACATGAAATGTTCTAACCGAAAAATGTTTTTCGGAGATTCAGTTGACTGATAAGACCTTACATTAAAATTTTGAAAGCAATCCTTTAATGAATCTTTAGGTTTTTGCAACCGTTCATAGCCTCATGAATGATAAAATTTGTTTGACAGCTGCGAAGCTCTCGTGCCCGTGTAATCACGGGTGGGCATCAGCGGAACTACCGCGAAATCGCGTTAATGTAAATTTGTTCCTTCGTCACATCCGGGACCTTTCGCGGTATCATATTGGAAAAGCCAAACAAAGGTAGGTACTCTCGCTAGTTTAAAAGTTTTGTTAAAGAATGAGCATATGAATTGTTGTTTTTTTCCCTTTTACATTTTGATTTTTAATGCTTGTTTCAAATTCTTCTTTGATCAGTTCTTTGTCGTTTTTGCTTTGAATTCTAAGCAGTTCTTCTGCTTGTCTCAGTTTTAAGTGAAGATGTAATATGTTGCAATTCGTTAAAATTTCAATTGCTTCTGTGCTGGAGTAAGCTAAGCATCCTGTTGCTTTCAGTAAAGCTGCCCTGTGAACTGAAGTCAACTCTTTGCATACTTTGTCTGTTACTGTTGATAATGCTGCTATACCATAATCCATTGTAGGTAAAACTTGTGACTTGTAAAGACTTACAAACTAAATACTTTGGGAACAACCGTTATTATTTTTGATGAAATGTTCAATACATTTCAGAGCTTTAAAGCCTTTATTTTTTTTCTCCTGAATATGTAGGTTGAAATCAAGATTTTCGTCTTCTATTATGCCAAAAACCTTCTTGTGTTGAACTTGTTTCAAATTCATTTGTTATTGATATTCATTTTCACTTTGGGTGTAGGTGTGTTAGGAGGTGGAAAACCCATCATTTCAGTCTTCTCAGGGGATGTTTTCATGTTCCATTTTGGACACCAGACAGCTATAATCTCTTTTGAGTCTCCCATTGCTATTTCAGAAACTTCATCTATATTTTTTCCATGGGTTACCACAGTGTTATCATCCGCAAATTCTGAGTGAGTTGTGGACTTGGCATTATCCATAGTATCACCAGTGTATAGATTACATAACAGTGGGGAAAGAACACCTCCTTGTGGAATACCAACTTATGATGTCATCCAATCTGATGTTACTTTATTGACTCTTAAATAGAACTTTCTGTCAGTAATATAATAACATTCTTCCACAGATGCCAAGTTTTGTTGCTTTATATAGTAAAGCTGCCCTCCATACTTGTTCAAATCAAGATTCAAAGTCCATGAAAACAGCTACACTGTACTCTTTCTTCTTTCACTTGGCTTCTTGGAGACTGTTAATGACTCTAATCATAGACTGGGTCCCAGAGTGTTGCTTTCTATAGGCATCTTGAGTATTGGCAAAGCCATTTGATACTTCTAACCTCCAGATAAGCCTACCTGCTATGGTTCTTTGAAAAAATTTACTAATGATACTTTCCAGTGTTATAGGTCTGGAAGAACGGGTAGAATTGTAGTTTTCCTAACCTGGTTTTGGCATCAATATCTTTGGATCTATCTTAAAGGTGTCACAAATGATGCCATGAGACCAGCATTTTTGAACAAGTAGTAACAAGGCTTTAGCTACAGCTTCACCACCCTTTTTAATCAGAGTTGTGAAAATCTTTTCGTCTGAACAGGGAGCTGAAGATAAATTGGTATTAGCTATTGCACTGGTAACTTCTTCAATCTTAATTTTCAAAGTCTTCTTTTATCTCCGATCTATGTAGATTGAATTTGGTATCCTCTATTTTGTTTTCTACAAAGTTTTCAATTTCAATGTACCAATCAGGGTCAGAATTCTTTACCTCCAGGGACTCTTTTCCATACTGTAACTTCATTTCAGTAATAATCTCATTGTCTGATATGGCATATGAGCCATCCTGGCGTATGATTGGTTGTATAGTACTCTTGACATTTTTTTGGCTTTTATTTATCACATTCTAGAATTGTTGTGGTTTCTTTAGGTCTAATAGTTTTGTCAGCTTTTCCAAATAATCATTTTTTGCCTGCTTTTCAAGTACTTTGAATTTTGACATTAAAGTGATATAGGCATTGTTATTAGATCCATTGCTTCTTTTACAGAACAATCTTTTGCTTTTTTCACTTTCTTTGTATGCTCCCCCAATTTTTTAGTCCACCATCCTCTAATATGGGCGCAAATTGTCTTTTTCAGTATTAATTTCTTCATTAGTTTTGTTATAGTGGAGCAAAATGATTCATATATTGAATTTACATACTTTTCTTGTTTGTTTTCTTCTATCCAGTTCTCAAATACTGTGTCACATTCTATTTCCCATACTCGCCAGTCAACGGATTTGAAATCAAATCTTTTCCAGGTGTCCTTCTCATTCCTTCTTCCCAGTTCAAAGGATATCAGCTTATGATCAGTATTTAAAGACACTTCTTCTGTAACTTTCGAATTAGAAACTTTGTCTAATAACATATTGATTGTTATTGTCAAGTCTATTATTTTGTATTTTCTGGTCGGCAAAGAATTGTTCAAAATGCTAATTGGCTTATTAATTAAATATTCATGAAGCATTTTGCCCAGAACATTTTCAGGTTTGTCTTGCCAAGCTGGGTGATGAGCATTGAAGTCTCTAGTTATCATTATTGGTAAATTTTCATTTTTAGCACATCATCTAGTGAATGGAAAAAGCATTTCATGTTGTCCACATTTCCTGGTGGTATATAATCTGATCAAAGTAAAATTTTCAAATCATTATTGTAAATGTTACACCAGACTGCTTCTACACCATTTCTTTTCAAATCCTTTCTTTCGATTATTTCCAGCTGTTTATTGATCATAATACCAACTCTTCACCTCCTTTATTGTTTCTGTCTGAGCTAATCCAATGCCATTTCTTTTTTATATTGTTAATTATTACAGTATCAGGGTGCAATATTTCAGATAGGCAAACAACTTCAAAATCTAGCCTAGCACAAATTGTATCTAGTGTATCAAAGGATGTATTCAAAGATCTTATATTAGCTTGACCAAACTTCATTTTCTTGACTAATACAGGAAAGCAAATTTATATTATAAATGATTAATCACATGTAAATCTATGGTTACAATAAATCACTAAGCTGAGCTTACATTATACCAGTGTCTCTATATTGCAATGTACATGTATATAATAAGCACTCCACAGCGGTGACTCTAATCTCAATATTAACTTAATAGTGAATAAAACTATTGAAATTGTAAATGTGTGTTAGAGACAATTACATATTAGGCATTAATAATAGTTTTAAGCTGCAGTGTCACTATATCACATTTAATATCACTTGTCATATCCTATGGTATTACTATACATGTACTTTGAATGTATTCTCTCTAATATTTTGTGTTAAAGTTTACACACTATCAAAGATATTGAAGAATATTTCAGGTAATTGCACTATCATCACATAACTATGCATTCTTGACCACAGGTTATGAAATTGAACTTTCCTCTTCATTAACATCAATTCAAAATAATATTCATTAGCAAATACACTTTTGAGTTGCTACAAACAATGTCAATACCATCAAAGAACAGCAGACTCTTTAAAATCAAATTTTCAGAGAGTAGCTTATTTTGAAAATTTCTGCTATTAATGTCACTATCATCATAAAACAGAATAATCTCAATATCTCTCTTCTATAGTTATATGAAATGCACGCACGTTTGCGCAGCCCAAACAACTCATTAACTCCACCAAACAGATAGAACTACATTTTGGTGTCAAAGCTAAAGAAAATCAAGACAAAGTTCCTACGTTGTACTGGGTACCTAAACTCCATATAAAGCAAGATTTATTGCTAATTCTAGTTCTTGTACGACAACAGAACTTTCTAAATTGTTAACCTCATGTCTTAAAGCTGTTAAAAACATTCAAAGGGTATATGAGAGATCCGGTAAAAACCTATTTTGGTCTATTAAAAATTCAGGTGAAATTTTAGATAAACTTAAAGCTAGAGATTTCAATGCGACCAGTTTGTCTACTTACGATTTTTCTACTCTTTACACTACTTTACCTCATAATTTGATTTAAGATAAACTTATTGATCTTATTGGAAAAACCTTCCAGAGAGAAGGTTCTCCTTACCTTGCATGTAATTACAGAAATGCACTTTTTACTTCAGAAAAACCTAAAAAAATATCATGCATGGTCGTGTCAAAATGTATGTGATGCGCTGACCTTTTTGTTGGACAACATTTTATTCGATTTGGCACCAAGCTTTATAGACAAGTAGTTGGGATTCTTATGGGCACTAATTGTGCTCCCCTGGTTGCAGATTTATTCCTGTTTTGTTATGAGAGAGATTTATGGTGTCTCTTTCTGATGATAAGAAAGCTGATGTTATTGATGCGTTTAACACTACATCCAGGTATTTGGACGATATTTTAAATATTAATAATGTTTATTTTGACAATATGGTTAGTCAAATATACCCTTCAGAGCTCCATTTGAATAAAGCCAATACCTCTGATACCGAAGCTGCATTTTTAGACTTGCATTTGTCAATTTCTAATGATATTGTTTATACCAAAATTTATGATAAACGTGACGACTTTGATTTTGAAATATTCAATTTCCCATTTTTAGATGATGATGTTCCTCGTTCTACATCCTATGGAGTCTATATCTCTCAACTCATTCGTTTTGCTAGAGCATCTAGCTATGTTGCTGACTTCAACACTCGCAATAAATTGTTAACTCAGAAACTTCTTAAACAAGGCTATTGGTATCATAAACTTCCCAAAACATTTTCAAAATTTCATAGACGATACTATGATTTGATTTCTAAATCCCAAGTCGGACTTAAATGTCTCTTGCGCCAAAGAACTGTCGGAACCTGATTTCTATGGTGACTTGGTGTATAAATTGAAGAAGATTGTTGGCTTTAATAATTTTTCAGCGCAATTCATTAAAATAATTTCCCATTATTTAAAGATTGGCTATAGCATTAATGTATTGCAACAGACTGCATGCTTGGTGGTAAATCCAATCACGGTTGGCAGCTTTGCTTTCCTCTTTAATTGCACGCCGGTGGGTCGGACTTCAGACTCTATGATGGTTCCGACTTAAAGACTTATCTATTGATGAGATGGTAGGGGCCTGATGCTTTGGCTGTTTGTTGGGCCCACCGGGGTTTACCTGTTGGATTTCTTTTGCTCCGGTATTCAGTTTTATTTACTGTTGAGTCCTTATCTTTGCTTTATCTCCTTGTTATATCTTGATTTATATGTTTTAGGAGATGATGCATTGATAAGTTAGGGCTCTTTCATGCAAACCAAATATCTATGTGTCTTGATCCACATCTGAATTAAGGGTGAGGTTGGCCCGCCGTTAAACTGGTTTAAGCCCTCCAGTGAAATATTTTACTGACCGTTCCAAGGCGGTACTTCTTTTGTGGATCTTTTATGTTTTTGTTCTGTCTTGTGTTTGTTATGTCATTATGCGCGTCTGTTTAATTGTGCTTTGTGGTCACCTGCTGGGAAAGGGCTGACCTCTTGGCTCGCGTTTGTGGTGTCTAACTGTGAGGTTTTTACTTTCCCATTGGTATCCTGGGTCGGGTGTGGTACTTGATTGTATCGATTCCTGATTTTTGCACCCTTACTTACTTTCCTTCTTCAGCCTAACCAAGCCCAGATATGAATATTAAAGTTGCCGCCTTTACAGTGACTGAATAGCCCTTTAATACACCCCAGCACCACCCAAACCAATCCCAAAAGGGTATAGATATGGGTCAGCTCACAATATTAAGGTACACATCACAAAAGCCTTCTTTATACAGTTAGGTACATCCATTCGAACGAGATATAATATGTCGATCTAGATATGCTCACTTGTTATATATCCAGAACGAATTATGTTATGTCAATCGACATTTCCATATATTTCGTTCGACATATTGTCTTTTCTCCATCAGCACACGTGGTCTTTCTTGCGTCATGCGCAGTCTCGTATCGATTTGCGCATAGCGCGAAATTTTGAATTTGAAATAAACAATTTATACCTACAAAAAAGCCAGCGTAATGGGTAAGTTCACCAGGGAAATTCTATACAAAATAGGGTCGAAAGTGCTTGTCCTCAAATGTTGAATTAAATCCAAGTAACGTTTCAAATATTCCACCCGACACATTTTTTGTCACGTTGTTGGAAACCTGGATACATCACCCTGGTCCGTCATTACATTACAGGCACCGAATAAAACCTAAAGGTTTCGTAATTTCAACGTATAGGTTGAAAAAAAGATATTGGCGAATCGGGGCGTAAGAGTACATTCAATGTTAAGGTTTTCAATTATGTTAATACCCTTACGAAACCCACAAATTATGATTAAGGCATACGCAAGATCTAATGGGACCATCAAGTGCTGATTTTACTTTCTGAAGTATTACCTGTCGTTAGAATATCGTCAAACGTATATTCTAGGAACATACATGTATATGCTAGTTTCATTATGCGAACATGGAACTGTACATGTATAAATAACTGACCATTATATAGATTTAGTTGCCGGGCCGCGTAGCGCAGTCGGTAACGTGTCTGGCTACAGTTGCGTGTCTGACTGCAGATCCAGGGGTCGCGAGTTAGATCCGGGCCCTGTCCCATACTTTCGTGGAGATTGATCATGAAATAATTTCTATGGTAATTCTCCTCCCTTCCGCTGGTTCATTCAAGAAGGGTTGTTGTCAGTTACAAGCGAAAGTATGTGCACGAATTACTGGTTAACCGCTTCTTCAAGCTTGCCCACGAAAAAAAGTGTGGTTAGGAGAACTGGCCGTCCCGCCATGACCATAGCTGTTGTCTTGGGACGTAAAGCAACAAAAAACAAACAAACATATAGATTTAGCCCGCTCGCGAAACAAATAAACTGTATGAAGATATTGTCAATTTATTGCTGCAAAGTTGATGACATCGAACATCGAACAAACAACGAACTCTTATTTTTCCACAACAAATTGATAAAGAAAATCATTTACACACACAAGCAAAGTCGCAGAATGAAAAGATTTTGTAAGCTACGTTTGAAATTACCTCTAAATATCAAGAAGTAATAACAATTCTGAAATCTACAATTGTAAACAGGCCCGTACATCATCAGTATAGTGTGGTAGGGATCCTAGGGGAGGGTTTGTGTTACTCTCATATTTATCTTGCTATAGATTCCCAACATATTATCAGGCATATCAGGCATAGCCCAGAAATATTTGAAATTTTAGCATACCCCAAAATATATTCCCATTCTGTACAATGTACCTTAAACTCAAAAGAGACCCCCGGGATGGGGATGCGGGGGTGATACATGTTGGTACAGCCCCTTAGATGGGCAAATTATTTCAAAATTCAAGACCCCCCAATTTTCTTTGCAATAGTCTTCCGTTCTAATGCCTAATTCAGATGTCTGCGTACGGTCCTGGTAGTATTTGACAATAAATAAATCTAGTGCAATCACTCCATCGTCGGTCTATCCATCGTGCGTCTGTCACCAGTTCCAAACATTTTCTTGGGCCAGTACACGGGATTTCGGTACTTATCAGATCGGCCAGCAGCGAAGGCTTATTAGATGTTCACATACACAAGGTAGGACTGTACCAAAATATAGACCTCAGGCTCCGCTGGATGCGCCAGCATGGTCGTTTATAAATTTTGTGCATTGTTGCGATAAGTACTAAAATCTCATGTGCTGGCTGATTTTAGTTTTGAAGTATTGCCCCCCCCCCCCTCACCGCACACACGCACGCGCGCGCGCTCACAGTGTCGACAATGTCTGAGACTTTTACACTCACTTGCTTTACGAGAGAGGCATGTAAATGTTGCGATGGAGAGGCATTTTGTGTAAACCCTGATCAGACTGCTCTTTCGGGAGCAGGCTGATCCGGGTCTACGCTGATTGAACAGACCTATCATTTCAAATATTTAGTCAAATAGCACACAGACACAAAAACACTCCCATGCCATTAAAGTAGTTTAGTATTAATTCGAACACACCTCGCCTATAGCCAATGCTAAAAAATCTGTTATGAAACAACAAAGTCGCAGTTTTGAAAGCGCGAGGAAAGTGCGCGCTAGCTGACGTCAAGTCCACTGCAAATTGACGTCAGTCATTACGTTAGACGGTGTAACTTGAAAAACTTAACAAACGCATGTCAACGTATGCGAAACAGTTCAACTATTGCAGGATTTCTTCAGTGCAATGGCAGAAAGTTGGAATAGGTTTTGTCGTTTAAAATTGCGTGCTCGAATCGAAATAGATCAGCTCTAGCGTGATCGTGATTTTATCGTCTTTACAACTGACCTCCAAACAATGAATTATTACTCAACAGTTCACTGCTAGTGCTGATCTATTT
Organism: Loripinus fragilis; assembly: GCA_964019695.1. Lineage (NCBI taxonomy): Eukaryota > Metazoa > Mollusca > Bivalvia > Lucinida > Lucinidae > Loripinus > Loripinus fragilis. The sequence goes on from OZ026530.1 coordinate 70,315,614, forward strand.
CTTAAATATGATTTAGCTTAACATTGATATCGATACAATAAGGCTTATGTTTTAAGCAAATGCCAAGGTAGTTTTGTTACAGACAAACAAACAGACAAGCAAGCAGGCAGACAGACAGATAGATTTTGCTGCTCAAGCGCACAGAGCTTGCAACACTGTATGTCGGTGAACTGTCTTCAAATCTGTCGGCATGTATGTCAGTGAACTGTCTTATCACATCTGATATAAACGCCTTAAATAATAAAGTTTATTGAAATAGCCTAAACGTATATGTCGTTTTAGATATAATATTTCAAATGAAATATAGATAACCTGATGTAGAGTTATATATATCTCGAAGGAGATATTATATCTAAGTTGAACTATAGTATGTTATATCTCGATTAAGATATGTTATTTCGATTTAGATATTATATTTGGATCGACATAATATACCTCGTTCGAACGGATGTGCCTAACTGTTAAACGCTCATGCTGACGTTTCCAGCTTGTGGTCTAAAATTTGGTCTTGTCTTTATCTACATTCATACTTTGTGTGTGCGAGTAGCGAAAGCTCTGGTGAAACTTTAAAAATGCGTAAGCTAATCTGAGTTGTGGTACACTTCAAGTATATTTGGTCCAGTGGACGAGACCTTATACTTACATCTGTAGCGCATCTGCTCATAAGGCTGAGCTAAAGGTTGTAGGGGTCTTGGCGGCAAGGCTGGGGTAAATGTGTTGGTTTGCACATGTGGAAAGCGTTTGAGATGGATTGGTGGTGTTTGGGGTGGTTCAGTTGATACTACAAAATACACAAAGTTCTCTCCGCACCGGCATGCATTGCATGTACTGACATGGTACATTGTTTACTCGAAGGAACTAGAGCGTGATGTTACAACTACCGCGATGGCGAAGGCGCCACTGCGTCTGAAAACTTTGGCATCATAGAACATGATCGGTTCGTTTTATTACGTCCGAAGGACAAATAAGGACTGTTATGTACAGGCCATGTGTAAAAAGCACTTGTCCTGAGCTAAAACTAGCAAAACATCTGCAAACTTTCTTCGTTTTGACATAAATCTGAAGAAATCCCGTCCTAAGTTCAATTTTGTTACGTTTCTCTTCTGGAAGCAAAGCTTTTTTCAACATCGTGTTTGGCCTGTTTAGCAAGGTAAATCATATCTACATGGAATAGCATTGCCGGATTTCTACATTGTTTGCTCATTCTTTTACAAAAAATCAAAACAAGCGAGAGTAACTATCTTTGTTTGACTTTTCCGTGACGATGCCACTACCTCGAAAGGTCTTGGATGTGACGAAGGAACAAATTTACGTTAACGCGATTTCGCGGTAGTTCCGCTGATGCCCATCCGTTGTAATACGCTTAGCACATCGAACTCATTCGCACAAAAGTCACTGGTTTTGGTACTGACAGCGAGCCACTCTCGAGTCGCACGTGCAAAACAAGCCTCTTGTTTGCTCCATTGGTTGTCTATGTTCACACTGGCTGTTCCACTTTTGTGTTTTACACTCAGCCAAAACCGCTAGTACGATTATATATTAGATGTAAAACTGTTTTGTTTTCGAAATTACAATTTTTTTTTTATTTTAGACATTCATAATAACATGTTACTTTGTATTTATAAGCAATAAATCCAATTTTTGGTCTGATCATGGAATCATGAATACGTCGCCGGGTCTCTTGCAAAGTAACCGTGAAGTCCTTCAGGTTTCACTTACTTTGCAAAAGACTAATTCCATGAACATTCCGAAAATCGAATTCATTTCTGAAATAACGCACCAATTATCTTAACTGTACTCTGTTCAGCCTAGGAGATATTCGTGTTTACTTCAAGATGAGCCGTTTTATATAAGTGTCGCATTATAATAGATTTTCTAAACTTTTGACAGTAGAATTTTCTTATACAATGGTATTGAAAAAAATGAAACTTACAAAATATTAAAATACCGTTTCAGACGGACTTCCTCCAGATTTACAAAATGAGTTTCTTTCTAAACATGTGACAAGACTATGTTGTAAGAATATACTGACGCCAAGAAAAAACGCCTCATCAAAAAGTACACATTAATATCTCCTAGACTGATCAGACTAATGTTATGAATTTTAGTGAATTATAACATCTTATCAGTCAAGCGTATCTCATGAAAACAAACTTGCTGAAAGAATATTTGAGGCTGCGAAAACGACCTCGGTTTGAGACTAGGTTCACCAGTTTTGTGTGACACAAGATTCTAGCCACATTTGCATTTTTTTCCAGACACTATCCATCGACAAGAAAAACGCGTTTTAGCATTGTAAACCCGTCTCTATTTTACCAAAATGCGTTTATAATGTTCAGACAATGTTTGTATGCGTCTGCTGAACGAAACAACTTACCCTACCCACCTTTTCGCCATACATTTCAGTAAAACTTAAACGTCATGAAATATTGTTACGAATCATTTGCAAAAGTCTGTAATCTTTAACCAGCGACGATTGTTGAGGAAACGCAATCTGGCACGTGTTTCAGACGGCCGTTTTGGATGAGGTTATGTAGACCATTGACTGGTCATTGGGCGTTACAGTTCATCATAAATGATGTAATTTTATGTAGGCGTATTTTGTGTACATTACATAATGTACCCCCATATCATTTCTTCCATTACTTAAAGCAAGACGAGAATGTTGGCAAGTTTCATAAAAGGACCTTACAATTTGTCTTTAATATGAAGTCATAATTTCATAAAGTTATTACTCGCAAGCACAGCTGTTGAAAAAATGATCCAAAATGTGTTCATTGTTTTCCAAAACTTTAACGGCACGAACTGGGTGCAAATTCAAATTAAAATCATAAGCGATTGGTGCATAATGCCGTCATGTGTACGATGAGCCTGTATGACGTCATCGGAATAACGTGTCCCCTGTAAACCAAATTAAAGTCATTTTCCAACATCGTCCAACCTCTACATAAAGAAACAGTACGTGGCTGTTCATTTTTGTATATCATCGCTAAGAAATCAGTGATAATGAGTGAGGCGTTTTTAGTTGACGTCAGTATATTTCTCGTCTGGTAAAGCCCACATCATGACTTATTCAGTTTCTCAAACGATGCATTTGTATTGTTGAATCCAGCTGTTACTTACCTTTTGATGACATGCCATAATGAAATGTACATTTGAGTCTAGACATATGATTTTCAACAATGTGGCATTTTGACAAGTGTACACTCAGACGAACATGTGCAGCCTCCTTTTAAGCTTAGAAACTCCAGATGCTGTGCAGTCAGGAGCTTAACAGTCATAATATATTAAAGCGACTAGGAAAGGCTCTGATCAGACATCACGTATGCGCAGGCTGATCTGAGCATGTCCAACAATGTGATTTTCTAACAGGTAGACTATTCGTGCGCTTCACGGTGACAAACGATATGTAAATTTCCGAAGACTTCGGCTGTTTACCGGAAAGACGCGGTGATATGCGATGTTTAGGTGTGTAAATAAACACGGGGCTTGTTGTCTTATCTTAATCCTGGCTGGGGCCCAGGGTGAAAAAAAATCAAAAATGGTTACCCGAAAAGTAGCAAGGTTTGATATAGTATATATATGGTGCATACGAAACAACTGTAAAATTGCATAACGCCTCTAGAGCTAATAAAGTATGGTAGCCCATGTGCGTCACATGCATGCACGCGTTTAATACAAACGCTATTATCTCAGCAACACGTTATCAAATTGAAATCAAACTACCTTTCAGGAATGACAATGAGTTTGTTTAAAAGTTTTGAGTATTGGTTTTAATTTCAAAGAACTGATGCTTTTGCATGCAATGTTGTATACTATATGTAACCAGATAAAACGTAATGTTTCGTTTTCTCCTATCTGTATCTACCACGATTCAATTCCATTATTTTCACACAAACACATCATCATAACTGCCCAAAGATTACATTGCTGCCTGTTTGGGTGCGATTTAATATGCAATATGGCTGCCGTCGCCATAAGGTATGAAAACGTATTTTTGTGGATCATTCCTTATCCTACTAACGGGTCATGTTTAAAATGCTTGCGTATGTAGTGGGACGTCCTTGAGCCTATTTCGCAACACAAAATTTATTGTCACGTAAGAATGGACACTTTAAGATGGCCTTGAATATGAGCAAATAAGCTGTAAAATATATTTGCTTAATTCAATGCATTGTTTTGGCGAACCGGAAGGGTAGATATGCAAAAACACATCGCAATGTAAAGTATATCCCGAACGGTTACTAACTTTTTTCTAAGTATGCGATTAAAGCCTACATGTAAATAAAGTTGATATAGGATGGCACCATTGCGTTTCATTACATAGTTATTGGGCGAAAAGCGTGAGGATCTTTTGACGTTTATAATCGGCTGACCGATTTCAAAAATCAACACACGTGGAGGGCAGTGTTGGTGGCTAACCTGTTGGTCCTCTGTCTGTCCTGTCACACTATACATCATTTGAATTTTATATAATCATGCAGTCTTTAATTTATTGTGTAGGATATATTAAATGTTATAATGAAGAATGCAAATGTATTAAGTGTATTATAAGTGTTTATTATATAATCTATAAATAAACATCTTCTGACTGGCCCAGATGCATATCCACTCGAGTCAATAAAACTACATGTTGCATGGTTTGCCGGACGTGACGTTGCAAAGCACTCGACACGAGGTAATATTAACTGGCTTACGGGAAGTGACGTCAGAACGTCAAGTAATTTTGCATGATCCATACAAAACGTCAACGTTTTGATGGTCTAAAATGGCAGAAAATGCATAGCATACATTTATTATATAATAAAACAATTGTTGACTTATGTTTCGGTAGACATGGAGTGTTATTGAACAGTAAACTTAATCATATTGACCTCCGCTCCACTCAATAGTTGTTTATTAACAATCACAATAAATTGTTCAACTGACCCAATGTTATTATGTACAATATCACATTTTCAATAAATATAGAGGTTTGTGGTCAATTTATTTATTAATTTTGCTATTAGCATTCTCTTTAAATTAGCATTAACTCTGGTTAAGGGTGTATTTTGTGATGTCAATTGTGTTAAATGTAAAAAGTGGATATTATTATGCTTCGCTTCAGTCAAATGACACATTAAAGTCATCAAAGCTAACCTATAGGAAAAAAATAATGCTTATTTTCAACACCTTCTATGTTATAAATCTGATCGAAAAGATTAACAGTGATGGTTGTTAGATACACCACTATAATCCCCTTCCTAAAAACTGGTCAGAAACTTTACTCGTAATTATGAACGGTTGCCTAGCAACAAGAAAAAATGGATTTATTTGCTATACCTGGTATTATAAAACAATCACCATGGCAACAAGACTTCCCATACTTGCATACTGTTATATCAATACCTGTATGACATATTGATGCATCCATACATGGATTAATTGAAATTTCTTCCCATACCAAAGTGTATTAACAAATCATTATTTAATATTAAAACAATCAAAACAAGGAATAAAAAGTAAAGTAAGTTTCAAAACTTCCACAACAGCATCTGGTTGCACAATATTAACTTTTCACGCACATTTTACAAAAATATTATGCATACCTGAATGTCTATAGTATAGTTTGAAGTACATATATTACTTGCTCACATCTAAAAAGTAATATCAGGCTCTCCAGCACTCGATTTTTTTGGAGTTGGACTCATGAGAGATTTTTTATGAAGTATGCAGTTTGCAAGCTTGCGGGCTTTAATATGGCATACTTGTATGTCTTACATGTATAAACAAAACATTTTGCAAAGTAGCAAAAATAGTAAGTGAGTATGATCAGGAAATACCACAATCACAAACCGCAGACAGCCCCATGGCACCGCGAGGAAGAGCCGCTCAACCATCACGAGACACCAGGGAGACACATTTAGCAAAGCAACCAGCTCTCTCTTCCCCATCAAGATGATTGCAATACTAGTATGGACATTAAGTAACGTAAACAGTTATAGACTTCCACAATGGGAGTAACAATAAACAAAAAGTCAACAACAACAGAACCACCGCCTTAGAAGGGACAGCAGCCTAAGCCATCGGGGGGGGGGGGGGGGGGCTTAAATGCATTTAACTGGTACCAAATCTTTGCCTAGATTCTGCTGTTGTTAAAGTACAAGAAATGTTCAGCTCCCACGGAGGTCAGCTAACTAATGCAATGTATCATCATGGGGAAAATCCAATCAAATTAACACACCATGGTGAAACAAAGAAAAGGGCTCATGACTCACAGTCAGAGCTAAAGAAAACCTCAAGTTGAGCCACGGTTGGTCCAGCTATAGATTAGTATCAGACACCAACCCACCAAGAGAGCCGTCATAGTGGCTGAGGCCTGACCCTATGTCGTGCAATTAAAGAGGAAACCATAGCTATAAACCGTGATTGGGTTTAAAACTAGGCATGCAGACTGTCGCATGATATCCAAGTTGTTTCCAACCCTCATATAACGTCTCACTATCTTTTTAAATTGATCACTAAAAATAGGTTTTTCAACAATGTGTTTGAATTTATAAAATAAATAACCATAAAATATAGGTTCTGATATGCCTTGATGCAGAAGAGTTTTAACCCAATTAGACTTCGAGCTAAAAAAGGTCCTGCTCCCCCCCCCTAGGGAATTTTGCAGACATATCCTATCTTGAAGAAAATTTCAAGCCGCATCTTTTAAGAGATGTTTGCACTCTGTGCTCCGGGGCGTTAGTCTCTGACAGCCCGTTACATATGTTACTGTAACAAACTAAGGAAAAAATCAAAATGAAAGTTTGAGCTACAGATAGAAGACATTAAACCATCTAATTATTCAAATTTCTTATGTAGTTTGCAAGCTGGATGCCTAAGCTACATAAAAGCAGCATTTCAAACAAAATTTCAGCCTTCAATGGTGTTATATGCGTTACATAGATTAAATTTCCCTTTGAAAGTTGAAATCGTGACTAACATCATTAATTTTAAAGACAATTTGTGCATTTTTACAAGTGTTTTTAATCTTAGTTTACTAAAATACTCATTTGACTAATAGAAAAAACAAAGTTTGCTTTTCTATCTCAAATACATTGTTTTATATGAGCTATTAAACAACCCTACCCCCAATTTTAAGGATCCAATTTTTGTATCTATTATTGAAGAAAAATATATGAAAATATTTGACGCTCGTGGATATCTTACATTTTTGGCACTGTCTTGCTAATGCAATAAAGAATCACACATTTGCATGTTTGACATCAGAATCAGAGCACTTATTAAAGTATGTAACGTATGTTACATGGCATAATGAATGAGCTAGGAAATTTTCTTGGAAGTAAGAGATGATATTTCAGAAAAATACCGTTTTTCACATGTTTTCCTATTAATCTCTAGCCTCTGGTGCCTTAGTCTTAGTAATTACAGTCATTGCTGATAACAAGCCTATGGAATTGTGTTACCTTTGTTATATATAACCTTTTTAATTACATATTTCCTTATGCCTATAATATTAAAATATATAGACATATAGATAGAAAATAATAGTTCTCATTTAAATGACACAATTTAATAAATATTCCTATTAAATAAAATTATTCAAAAACAATCTTTATTCAAGTCACCCTCACAATGTCTATCGTTGTGTCTGCTTCTATGGCAAAATAATCACCCATTTCATCACAATTAGTAGAATCATGGCATTGTATTAGGACTGCAAACTGAGTACAATCCTGTTCCTCTCCACCCCTTTGGGAATTGTGCAGACATATCATACCTTAAAGAACAATTCAAGCTGCATCAAATAAGAGATGTTTGCACTCTATTAACTAGGGGTTTAGCCTGTAATGGTATGATACGTATGTAACCATTTCAATTTAAGAATAAATGAATTGAAAGTCTGAGAAACAGAAAGAAGACATAAAACTATCTATTCATTTGAATTATTCATGTAGTTTGCATGTTGAATACCTTTGATACATAAGAAAAGATTTTTTAACAAATATACAGCTTCCTATGGTGTTATATGTGTTACATTAATTAAGATTACTTTTTAAAATTGGTAATTGTGACAAACATCACTTATAAGCATTTTGTGTGATCCTCCTCTTTTGCCATCAAAAGACTTAATTTTCTTTGTATGTGTGGCCAGTGCCAGCGTCAAACAACTTGACTCAGCCAAACTTGAATCCTTAGCATTCTTCAAAAGCAGAAACAGCATGTCAGTGTCATGGGATCAAACACCAGATTGAATATGGGTTAAATGCCATTTCACATATATGCATACAATGGAGTATGACTCTGGTATATATCTCTTCCTGTGAAGTGGCAAGAGCAATCTAACTGCAGCTGCATCTGCATCCGTGCTAGTCAAATGATAACTTTGCTCTGATTTTGCAAAATCTATGTCTCTATCGTGTACCTCTAAGAATACTTTAAGATTTCTGACATTGGTCAAACAGAAATTTGATAGGCTGCTTTTTTGCATCATTTGCCATGGAACCTATCCAGTCTTTTGGTGCTTAAGTCCTCAGGTCTTAGATCAATAGTATTTTGCTGCGCCCAAAGAACTTTATAAGTTTTCTTTCGTTACAATGTTAACTCTTGATGGTTTTGGCAGACCGTCTGAAACAATTTCTGTTACACCTTGAAAGTTATCTGGTATAAGAGAAAGAATATGAAGTTGGACATTGCCATCAATTATGTTTGCAGTAGATTGTTTTTTGATGTCAGTACATTGAATCATGTCTTAAAATAATGTAAAACCTATGATTTCACAGTTTTTACAGCCATATCATTAGCTGTTGCATTTAAAAGAAGGAAAGTGGACTATAGGTAGAATGGGATAACCAGTAGTTCTATATTATGCTCTATGGAAGATTATACAGAGTAAACAAGTTGATAAGGGCCTCATTTCATGATCCATTGAAAACACTGAAATTGAAAACACTTGCCTGTGACTGTGTAATCAAAAAGGATGTCACGACAATGCCCTTGCTCATTTATTATGACGAGTAATATATGTTACATTCTTTAATAAGCGCTCTTATCTTAGAAACTTACTGAATCATTGAATTGAAAGGGTCTATTTGCGCTCTGTTCATCATGCATTTCATTGCTTTACCTGTTGTGATACATCTAGTTCGTTTATCTGAAGGGAAAGAGTTACCTCGGTTTCAGCACTTCAGAAGTACTAAGACTTCAAATAAGTTTTTGAATGCTTGGGGAAAGATAATAAGTGCAGAGACATTATTAGATGAAAATATGTGGGTTGCATGTATGGAAAAGCTACATTTATAAAAGTTAACCAGCAAAGATATGATTCTTTATCACAGAAATATCAAGGTACATCAGTCCAGGTACGCATTGCTCTTAATGGCATAGTTTTCCTCCTTGTAAAGCTTTAGTCTTTCTCCTACTTGCAGAGTATCACTTGAAACACATACTCAAAGAGCCAACTATTAGGAATTCATATCAGTTTCCCAATTTTCCAAGCCATAAATGGCAAAATTGGAAAGTTGATAATGGCTCATCAATTTTGAGTGGACTGGTGGTAAAATTGAATAACAGTAAAGGATTGAAATATTGTGTGATGATTTTTCTAGTTGCAAGGAGGCGTGTGATAATAATGATTACCACAGAAGCAGACAACGACAAACGTTTAACATGAGTGTTAAATCAATGAGAAATAGTTTGGACCATTTCATTTATTGTATTTTCTTGTATAAATGAAAAACTATCTTTTCTATTTGTGGCTCCATATTTAGCATTATATGCACCGTATTAGGAAATGTGTCCTATAGGACATTGATAATATCTGTAAAAACAGTCCATGGGCTTGATAATCAGAAATGAATATAATTTCTAGTGTTTTGGCACCAAAGACTTATAAGTACACATTAAGTGTCCTGATCTTAATCTTAATGACATCTTGCAGATATATGAGCAAGACAGACTAAGAAAATGAAAAATATCCACATGTTGTAATTGCTTTCATGTGTTTTACTTAAGCGGTAATAACAAAATTCGCTTCTCTGTAAAACTGGGAGTAGGGCTGTGTATTAGCTCCTATAAGACAATATATTTAAGATAGAAAAGCAAACTTGGTTTTTCCTATTCATCAATTGAGTATATGTTTGTAAAATCTAATAAAACAGTTTGAAACCAAGTCATAGTAGTTGTTTAACTAAATGACGATAGCCACAATTATATCTTTTAAATTATAATTAGGTTCATGTAACGCACATAACACCACAGTTAGCCGTATTAATGTTAAACAGCTTCCATATGTAGTAAAGACATCCAGTATAAAGACTATAAGAATGTCAATTTATTAGATAATTTTAATGACTTCTTTTAGTAGCTCAAACATTCAAATTTCTTATTCTCAAATTGATATAGTAACATATGTAACAAGCTATTACAGGCTAACGCCCCGACTTACAGAGTGCAAACATTTCTTATTAAATGCACCTTGAATGGTTACATAAGATGTTATTTGTCTGCAGAATTCCAAAGGGGATTAGGATGAAGCAGGCCCTTACTCAGCTTGATGTCAAAATACTGTTTGATGATTTTACTTATCACGCTAACATATGTAACGCTCTCTGATCTTTAAAACTTGATGACAACCAGCAGATATATAAGTCTTTATCATAGGAGCCAGTTTAAAATCCCTAAACAATGTAAGATATCCAACAGCTGCAAGTTTTTTCACAATTTTAGCTCAAACTTTCAAACTTCATTTCCTTTATTTGATACAGTAACGCATGTAACACGCTGTTTCAGATTAACGCCCCAACATAGAGAGTGCAAACATCCTCTATTCGATGCAGCTTGAGTTGTACTATAAGAAGGAATATGTCTGCGAAATTCCCTCAAGGAGATTAAAACATTTTTAGGCATATCTTACGTAAAGACAATGAGCTTGCCCATTTATTACATCAGGTAACATATGTTACAGCCTCTGATATTAAGAATTTTGCAACAAACTTGCAGATTTATGAGTCTTTTCACATAAGCAAATAAATCCCAAACAATGAAACACATTCATCAACTGCAAATATTTTTTAACTATTTTTACTTTAGTTTTAATACCATACATTTCACCTTAAAACTGGGTAGGGGTAGGGTTGTTTAATTGCTTATTCCAGAAAAAATATTCAAGCTAGGGAAACAAACTTTAATTTTTCTGTTAGCCAATTGCATAAGCTAGTCAGACATGGTTAAAAACATTTTGCAAATTACACAGAGAGATTGTGAATGTAAATGATGTTAGCCACACTTGCAAATTTTAATGGGTTATCTGATTTATGTAACGCATATGACACCTTAGGAAGCGGCGATTTTGTTCAAATGGCTGTCATATGTAGTTAAGATATCCAGTATGCAGACTATATGAATGATTTTTAAAAATAAATATTTTAATGTCTTTAATTTGTAGCCCAAACTTTCAATTTACTTTTTCTTAGTTTGATCAAGTAACGTATGTTACAGGCTCTTACAGACTAACGCCCCGGAGCACAGAGTGCAAACATCTCTTAAAAGACTCGGCTTTCAATTCTCTACAAGATAGGATATGTCTGCAAAATTCCCTAGGGGGGGGGGGAGCAAACCCATTCTCAGCCATCCGTCTAAATGTTGTATTTAGCAATTGACTCTGAGTGTCTGTGGTAGAATTTAGAAAATGATTTTCGAAAAGTAGGATATCTATAACCTTCTTTTAATAACTTAGCAGTTAAAAAAATTCTGGTGTTGAAGCCATCAACATTAGAACATACCCTAGCAAAGCGAATAAGCTAAGAAATATATACACCATAGGAAGGAGAGCGAGGAACATCTCCATCAAGATATGGAAAATTTACTATTTTAAACTTAAAATCATTCCATTTATCATGAATTTTAGATGAAACAATGCCATTTGTAATTGACAAGTCCAAAAACGGATATTCAGTATCAGAAGAATTCGCCTTATTCAACTGTAGCTCAGTGTGATATATCTGACCTACCATTTCTTCAAAACAAAGATTATCAATATTAAGTAAAGTAAGTAAGGGTGCAAAGATCAGATATCAAAACAATCAAGTACCACACCTGACCCAGGATACCAATTGAAAAGTGACAAACTCACAGCTAGACACCACAAAAGAGAGCCAAGAGGTCAACCCCCCCACCCCACAGCAGGCGACCACAAAGCACATATAAACAGACGCGCACAAAGACACAGCAAACACAAGACAGGACAAAAATACAAAAGATCCACAAAAAAGCACCACCCTGGAACGGTCAGTAAAATATTTTACTGGAGGGCTTAAACCGACTAAAGAGCGTCAACCTCACTCTTAACTAATCATCTGGAGGTTGAGTTAAAAGCTTCAATAATATCAGTTTGTTTATTGTCTGACAGACCGTTTAAAGATGTCAAAACAGACTGTTTAAAGATGTCAAAACATAGAAACAAAGTTAGTAAGGGTACAGAGATCAGGAATCGATACAATCAAGTACCACACCTGACCCAGGATACCAATGGGAAAGTGACAAACTCACAGTTGGACACCACAAACGAGAGCCAAGAGGACAGCCATTTCAGAACAGGTGACCACAATACACATATAAACAGACGCGCACAAAAGACATAAACAAAAGATTCACAAAAGAAGTGCTGCCTTTGAATGGTCAGTAAAATATTTTACTGGAGGGTTTAAACCGGTTTAACGGCGCCAACCTCACCCTTAGTTCAGATGTGGATAGAGACACATAGATATTTGGTTTGCATGAAAGACCCCTAGCTTATCAATGCTTCGTCTCCCAGTACATATAAATCAAGATATAAAAAGGAGATAATGCAAAGATAAGGACTCAACAGTAGATAAAACTGAATACCGTAGCAAAGAAATCCAACAGGTAAACCTCGGTGGGCGGGATAAACAGCCAAAGCATCAGGCCCCTACCATCTCATCAATAGATAAGTTTTTAAGTGGGAACTGTCATAGAGTCTAAAGTCCAACCCACTGGCGTGCAATTAAAGAGGAAAGCAAAGTTGCCAATCTTGAATGGGTTGACCACCAAGCATGCAGTCTGTTGCAAAACATTAATGTTACAGGCAATCTTTTTATAATAGGAAAATATTTTAATGAACTGAGCTGAAAAAAATATTAGAGCCAACAATCTTTTTCAATTTATACACCAAGTCACCACAGAAATCAGGTTCCGAAAGTCCTTGGAGAAAGAAAGATTTAAGTCCAACTTGGAATTTGGATATCAAATCATAGTATCCTCTATAAAATTTAGAAAAGGTTTTGCAAAGTTTATAATTCCAATAGCCTTTTTTAAGAAGTTTCTGAGTTAACAATTTATTGCGAATGTTGAAATCAGTAACACTATATTGTCAAAATAAAAATTATTAATGTTTAAAATATCGTCCAAATATCTGGAAGTAGTGTTAAACGCATCAACACTATCAGCCTGATTATCATCAGAAAGAGACATCATAAAGTCCCTCTAAAAACAAGACAGGAATAAATCGGCAACCAGGGGAGCACAGTTAGTGCCCATAGGGCATTAAAATCAAATACATAGCTAAAATGAATAGAATAGTCAAAAAGCGACAAAATCTTTGTCTGCGCAGGCACATCCAAAATTGAAAAGTCGGTTTGTGTCAATACACAGTGTGCATTATCCAAAACACTACGTTAAAAAATAACAGGCAATTAATGACTATAAATAATCCGTTTATGGAGACATCAAGTATAATCCGTTTCTTGTTTACTGTCGTGAGTTGGCTCCCGGGACCGTTAGTTTAACAGGCGACAGGGACCAGGGCGAAGACAGTAAATATGATTCGCACTATAACCCTTGAAAGCTAAACAATAACAATGATTGGTATTACAGTATTTAGCGAAACAATGATATAAGTTTCTACACTAAAACCTTTTTCGGGCAAAAAAGTGGTTTCAGTGACGCGTAATGACGCAGATTGATAACAAGTTTGAATCAACCAATTGGGTGGATCACATGATTTGGTGATGTGTTCGGTAAACAAATATGTCACATGTACCCACAATGCTCAAATCAGACAGGTTAGTATTTAACAATGCTTCCTGTCTTAGACAATGGGGACATGCCAACTGAAAATGAAAGAAACAGTAGGCAAAAAGAAAGAGAAAAAAGAAAGGAAATGGGAATAGAAAAAGACTAGGACAAAAAAAAAGATAAAAAACACAATTACAGACTATGGTTGGGTACATAATGCAACTGAAACTGGCGCCATGGAACTGGTTTAAGCCCTCCAATAAAATATTTTTACTGACCCTTCGAAGGTGGTACTTCTTTCGTGGATCGAAGGTGGTACTTCTTTCGTGGATCATTTGTGTTAGTTACGACTTGTGTTTGTCATGCTTTTGCGTCTGTTCAGTGCTGCCTTGTGGTCACCTACTGGGAAAGGGCGGACCTCTTGGCTCTTGTTTGTGATGTTTAATTGTATTTTTGTCACTTTCCCATGTGGTATCCTGGGTCACGTGTAGTACTTGATTGAATCGATTCCTGATTTTTGCCGCTTTTCTCTTACTTTTATTCTTGTAGCTTGCAACATCAGTAGTCCAAAAGTTACGTATACCTAATTTACCTTTAATTTCTGTTTTCTGTTCATGAAATCTTCCATGGCGGATAACTCATGGAGGATTGGAAAGAATTTTTTTTTTGTAAAAATAGACTTCAATCAATTTATACGAGTTAGTTATGTTTATAACCTTAAAACACACACATTCTTTTCAGTGATTTGTGGTGTAAGTTTCTTTATTTTTGCCATGTACATTGTTAACGTTTGTTCAGTGCTTACTAGCAGCATAATCATCTCGTTAGAAAATGTTAGTTATATTGTTTCTTAACCATGTTTAACGTACAAGTCATTTGGATATAGTTTCGTATCCTCTTAATTGTAGCCATGTATGGGATGATTGTCAAGCCGTTCTTTTTTGTTGGTGTGGTACCTATGTTTGTTTTTGCCACATGGATTAACTTATGAGTATATTATTTCATTTTTTTTTATTCTTTAGTGTTGCAAGCATATTTGCCTCTCGGTTAATAACAAAATAATTGTCATATTCATTTTGGTCATGAAGATTACGTAACAAATCAAAAGGAACGCACACAAAATAGCATAGACAGTCTGTGTTTTCAAGCTATATTTTAAACACAAGGCAAATCGAAATATGTTCCCCTCTCCTCATGACATACAATAGTATATATGGGATAGAATAGATATCATTTACAATCCCATTTGCTATGACAACATGTTTAACAACACTTTTAAATACTAATTACGATTTTTAAAAGGAAAACGGCTTCCTATTCAAATGTCGCTTATACGGCTATTCGCCATTCCCAACAATTTGCTATACAGTGGTTTTGTATTACAGAATGTTCAAATACTCTTTGTGCAAAAAAATCATCTTTGCTACTTTCGGGGTAAGCAGCGATGACTTTTTACGAGATACGCTGGTCTAGGCCGCAGTAAACGATTTACTATAAAGATAGTAGAATTTTAATATGCAAAGCACACGGGGTAGGCGGCTATCGAAAACGCTCTTAACAATCGACGAACGGGAATCAAAACTGGATAGAAACAGTGTTTTTGATTGCCATTTGTCGCCAGTGATGCGATAAATTGCGATCGAAAACTGTTTCTAACGAATTTTATCTACGATTCTCGACAGTATTAGAGTTTTCGATTGCCGCCTATCCTGTGTGTGATACTGTGTGACATCACTGTTTGTAGATGTGCTATTTATTGGACGCTTTACTCATTTGTTAGATAATTTAGGTTTATTCTTTACACATAAGCAAACGGTGTGGGCCCTGATCAGACGCCACGATAAGCGAATTAGCGAGCGTTCTGGGTTAAAAAAAATCTGCACAATTTGTATATTGTATATGAGAGTAGCGAAGGCTATTATGGGTCTACACATTACACATAGACCCATAATAGCCTTCGCTACTTTCGTTTGATTATTCTATGAATGATGAGCCACTGGCTGGGCATCATTTGGAGTTTCTAAGGTAAAATCAGACTGCGCAGGCTCGTCTGAGTATACACTTGTCAAAATGCAACATTGTTGGAAATTGCATGTCGAGGCTCAATTATATCACTGCTCCTAGCGATAAATTTTATTGTAATTACTGGTATTAGGTGTCAGTATCTCAATCCTGTTTTTATAATGGCAGCCTTTCACACTCTGATCAGTTATCAATACATGTAAATGATCAAGCTGAAATGTCATGAGCAAACTGAAAAACTTAACAAGACAAAAAAGGCATATTCGGCCGAAAAAGTGGTCCAGCCAAACCTTTTGTGGACAAAAAGTGGTCCGATCTCGGCTGTACCGCCGACGACGGCCTTGACATATACACAGACTCTTAGCCTTTTCAGTAAATTTAGTAAAGCGGGCCTATATCGGCCCGATCAAATAATATTTTTTTCTGGTGGGACATTAGTGGCCAGAGCCTTTATGCTTGTCCGTGCGACAATTAATTCTCATGCGCCTCCAGTTTTTGTTTTTATTAAATTACTGATCCATAATTTTTTATTCAAACATTGTAAATATGAGCAACGAACATAATTTATAATGGGGCCTTGTAGCGATCAAACCTGTCTTCGGGATAAAAGTCATGTAAGGCTCAAACTAACCTGCTCAGATATAGCGACTTGTTTGAAAATTAAAATTTTGTATGACGCAAGTTAAGATATTTTACTTTCCAATAAGCAAATGACAAATACATATGAGCCACAATCTGTGAAAACCAGCCTTAATGACGGTGTCGTCAAAAATTAGATAATTACATGCACTTAATCGTCGAAGTCTTAAGAAGTTATCCTGCAAATTTTATGAAGTAATCTCCATTATTCATGGAAATATGGCCTTTTGAAACTATACACTGTCTAAACTATAACACGCATCGTCAGAAACATCATGACGTTACTAATGACGTAAAAGTTTACTTCCTGATTTGCGACTTTGTCGGGTGCATGACAAACATGCTATTTCTTGCTAACATTCTTTTTTTATTATCCTTAGCATGTGTGCAATAGAATTATCAGAAAAGTTGACACTGATTCAATTTTGCCTAGAGTTTGCATGATCTGAAAACGACTGACCATACTTTAAAGCTTTTGACAGTTGCTAAGGTAAAGTTGTTGCCATGGAAGTAAATGGCATGATAACGAAGCAGTTTAATCAGAAATAATTGCCAGGTATATTCTACTATCCACCTGAATAGGTTATAAGGCAATATAATTTTTGGTGTTTTTTCAAATAATTTTTACATAAAAAGTCCAAAATGTCATTAAGGCCGGTTTTCACAGATTGTGGCTCATATTATTATAATGCATCAGTCATTTGCAACCACGTCCCCCGAGGGCCGGGGAATAGCGGGGATGTTATTCTTTCCATACGCAAAGCCCAGGCAAAATCCCTGCACTTCAGGGACTTGTTATGGTCAAATCCCTGCTAAAAGTCCCCGCCTCCGGGGAATTACTTCCTGATTCATGGGCATTTATCATGAACCCCTGCAATAGACCTACTGCAAAGTCGTACTGATAAAATAAAAAAAATAAAATAAAAAGTCGCAGAACCTGGTGGTATTCTTTTGATCACCCCCAATTTTTTTCCAACCGAAGCGTGGCAACTGATAAACTCGATATGGCTGCAATCTATTCTAAATGGACATTCATTCTTCTTAAAAGAAATCGATTATTTGCCATTCTAAATCATGCAAACAGCCAGAATAAATTTGTTGTATTTCCGCCATATTTAAATCTTGTATCTCGTGATACTTCAAATCCCAGCGTATATCCTGACAAAACGCCGCACTATATCCCAGTGCCCGGTTAAAACGCACCGCTATTCCCCCCGCTGTTTTGGCGGGAATCAAAAATAGTAAGTGAGTATGATCAGGAAATACCACAATCACAAACCGCAGACGACCCTGTGGCACCGCGAGGAAGAGCCGCTCAACCATCACAAGATACCAGGAAGACAAATCAAGCAAAGCAACCAGCTCTCTCTTCCCCATCAAGATGGTTGCAATACTAGAACGGACACAAAGCAACGTGCAACAAAACATAGAACAATAACAGACTCCCACAATGGGAGTAACAATAAACAAAAAGTCAACAACAACAGAACCACCGCCTTAGAACAGACAGCAGCCTAAGCCACTGGGGGGCTCAAATGCATTTTACTGGTACCAAATCTTCGCCCAAGATTCTGCTGTTGTTGAAGTACAAGAAACGTTCAGCTCGCATGGAGGCCATCCAACTAATGCAATGTATCATCATGGAGAAACATTCTAATCAAATTTACACATCATGATGAAACAAAGAAAATGGCTCTTGACTCACAGATAGTCAGAGCTAAAGAAAACCTCAAGTTGAGCCACGGTGGGTCCAGCTACGGATAAGCATCAGGCACCAATCCGCCGATTAAAGCTTTACGTCAGAGCCGCCATAGAGTCTGAGGCCTGACCCATCGTCGTGCAATTAAAGAGGAAACCATAGCTATAAACCATGATTGGGTTTAAAACTAGGCATGCAGACTGTCGCTTGATATCCAAGTTATATCCAACCCTTATATAACGTTTAGCGACAACGTATTAACGAATCACCAAAGGCAGATCACTATAAATATTTTAAGATAAACTTAGACGTCGAAAAATACCTATTTATCGATTTAAGCTACACATGTAGGAAAACGCTGGCAAATTTTCGCTGTTCAGGCCATAACCTGCAAATTGAAAGAGGGAGGCACACAAATATCGAAAGAGAGTACAGGTTCTGTCCAGCGTGCCTAAATAGAAATGTGTATGTAATAGAAGATATTTTTCACTTTTTATGACATGTCCTTTATATAAAGATTTAAGAGCAATATATTTTAAACCTGCATGGCAAGTGCATGTGTCAGAACAAACGTTTTATTCCATAATGAAACTGACCGATGTAGATTGTATATTCTCGATATCAAAATTCCTTTTAAGTGCATTTGAGCTGAGGAACTCTATATATGGCAGCTAAATAAGCACATCTATGATAGCAAAACACATATTTTCAGGGGTGAAGTATGTAGTGGGCACTCGAAAGAATCGTCTCAGTGAGACGGTTCTTTTGAGCGCCCAAAACAGACGCTTGTACTAAATTATAAGTGCGTTTGAGCTGAGGAACTCTATATATGGCAGCTAAATAAGCACATCTATGATAGCAAAACACATATCTTCAGGGGTGAAGTATGTAGTGGGCACTCGAAAGAATCGTCTCACTAGAATCGTCTCAGTGAGACGGTTCTTTTGAGCGCCCAAAATAGACGCTTAAACTAAATTATAAGTGCATTTGGGCTGAGGAACTCTATATATGGCAGCTAAATAAGCACATCTATGATAGCAAAATACATATTTTCAGGGGTGAAGTATGTAGTGGGCACTCAATGGATTCGTCTCAGTGAGACGGTTCTTTTGAGCGCCCAAAACAGACGCTTAAACTTAATTGTTTATGTTAATCTGCACCTATTCCCGACCTTTACTCTCTTCCTGGATTTTTTTTATCTGTATCTATGCTTCATATTTGCAGTCCTTTAGCTAAGATAAGTTAACAGGAAATTTATGTTATAACAATTGTTGTGGGTGCTTAACAGAGTCGTCTCAATGAGACGGTTCTTTTGAGCACCCAAAACAAAGTACTTGAATAATATGCTGGAAATTTCGATTTCACGTGGGTGCTCTTTCTTTATTATCTTATATCATAAATTTATGCTGTGTTGGCGAAACATGGGTGGTCTCGAAGGTCGACACTACCCACGTTTCGCTAACACCTACAAACTGGTGAAGTCAGAACTTTACTTACCTGCAGTGGGACGTCTTTTCACCACAATGGTTATCCCTTATATAGTATATATCCAAACAATAGAAATATTTTGGCACAAATGACTATAAGTCCACAAAACTTAATTGATATGCACCGGGGACTGTCCGACACGGGGATCTCATGTTTCAATCATAGAGTATTTAGGTCAGTCTCGTGCAAAACGCATTGACCCGATAAATAATTTGTGTGTCATACGCTGTTTGCATATTCATTGATAGCGTGTGATGAACATGTGACTGCTAGTAGCTCCGCCCAGCTAAATCATTTTACTATATCTACTCGGGGTAAAAGAAGATAAAACATATACCCATTAACCACATTCTTATTGGCTGTGGCTTACTTTGGGTGGATGTTAGGCGGAGCTAGTGGCGGCCGCATGCTTTATGTAAATGAACTTTCACTACGGCATTTCTGAGAGCGGTCATTGACCCAACAAAAGATTTTTTCAAAAAGAATCGACCCATGCGGGACTGACCCGAAACTGAGCAGGCTGGTCTGGGTCATTTCTGTCTGAAAAATCGATAAGAGTTGTTCAAAAAATGGAAATACTTAATGATTGTTTCGTTCTTTCCCCTCAGTGGGGCCCAGCGTTTTAAAATATGCACGAACGTAAGTTGAGAAAGAACATGCACATTTCCCTGAACTGGCGAAGCAAAAGAGAGTAGATCCAGATTTGGTTGCTCCATGTGGAGCAAACTGATCTGTGTATACACCGTTTTGAATTTGAAATTTTGGTTCGTGTATGCATAAAACTTGGGGATTTCAGACAACCATAAATGAAAATAAATTATGTAATATTGTTGCAATGGTACACACTGGACCCTTCCCCCGGAGCGGTTCCAGTTGGTACTATGGCGACATATATTTTCGGACTGTGTTAAAAAAAAAAGAAAAACAGAGATCGAATCGTTTTTCGAATCACATTATAAGTCGTAAATATTACATGCTCCAAACAAAACTCTACTTAGAATTAAAATTCTCTTCGATGTTGGATATTTATTTAAGGCATTGCTTTAAAATTGTATTTGAAATATTTCATGTTATGGGCCGGTGGCCTTTATTTCAAATAAATTATTGATTGATTATAACTATCTTATTGAATTGATCACTAAAAATAGGTTTTTCAACAATGTGTTTGAATTTATAAAATAAATCACCATAAAATGTAGGTTCTGATATGCCTTGTTGCAGAAGAGTTTTTAACCCAATGTTGTATTTAACAATTAACTCTGAGTGTCTATGGTAGAATTTTGAAAACGCTTTTCTAATTTTATGATATATATAACCTTGTTTTAATAATTTAGCAGTTAAAAATAAGTTTCTGTTGTTGAAGACATCAACATTAGAACACACTCTAGCAAAACTGATAAGCTGAGAAATATATACACCATAGGAAGGAGAGCGAGGGACATCTCCATCAAGAAATGGGACATTCACTATTTCAAAATTAAAATCATCTAGTTTTTCCATTTGTTATTGACAAGTTCTAGTCCAAAAACGGAGCTCTGGTATCAGAAGAATTTGCCTTATTTAGCTGAAGTTCAGTGGGATATATCTGACCTACCATTTGTTTAAAATAAGGATTATCACTATTAAGCAAGTCATCTAAATATCTGGAGGTTGAGTTAAAAGCTTCAATAGTATCAGTTTGATTATTGTCTGACAGAGACAACATAAAGTCTCTCTCATAACAAAATAAAAACAAATCTGCAACAAGAGGAGCACAATTAGCACCCATTGGAATACCTACAATTTGTCTATATAATTTTGAGCCAAATCTAATATATATATTGTCCAAAAGATAATGGAGCGCATCACACATTTTCTGACTTGACCACAATTTATATCGTTTAGGTTGTTCTGAAGTAAAAAAGGCATTTTTATCATTACAAGCCAAATAAAGTGAGCCCTCTCTGTTTAATGTTTGTTCAATTAATTATGTTAGTTTTTCTTTGATTAGATTATGAGGCAATGTAGTAGACAAACCAGATGCTAGAAAACCTCTAGACTTCAATTTATTAATAATTTCACCTGAATTTTTAATAGACCAAAATAAATTTTTACCATTTCTTTCATAAACTGTTGTGCAATATTTAATGACATGGTTTTTAATCGCAGTGAGACAAGAAGTCAAAAGAAAAGACAACTCAGTAGTTGTAAATGCACTAGAATTAGCAATTAAACGTGACTTATAGGGTCGTTTATGAAGTTTAGGTAACCAGTATAACGTAGGAAGCTTGCTATGGTCCTCATCAACAAACAATCCAAACTTAACTGCCATATGGCATCGATGCCTATCAACGATAGACGTTTCATCAAGCCTGTTATGCTCATATGTTTTTGCAGTGCTAAGTTCTTGTTTAAGGGTGTTAATATAGTATCTTTTTCAAACGACTACAACATTGTTAGCAGCCTTATCTGCGGGGGCCAAAACGAACCTCATATGGAATTCCTGGATCCCTTTCTTCAAGTGTCTAAAAGTGAATTTAGGTTTAGGAAGCGGTAGAAGATCTAAATTGTTGCAATAAAATGAAATTCTACCATCAATAATTTTAAAAATATTTAGTTTCAAACTATTTAATGCATTAGACTCAACATGCTCTCGTTTACACCAGCGATTACAAAATTCTTGTAAGGCTCACAAAAAACTGTTTAGCTCTCATGGAGTTGGTCGTACTAATGTCTCTGTAGCTGAGGATGTTTGTTTGAATCTGACTTGGTCGGAAACTTGGGAGACAGGATTTCTGATAACGAGGAAAAATCGCTTTTTCTTTGAGAAGCAATATGTTCTTTATATTTAACCCTTTGTATACCAATGGAGTCGTCCTTCTAGTTTAATCAAATCAACTTGGATAGTCTATTATACATTTCTAGGGGTGTCAGGCTATAATAATAAAAAAAATGACTTTTTGTCTAAAGATATTTATACCTTTACAACAGTGTAGACCCATTATGCTGCATTCCATCTGGGTATTCACAGTTCACAATAATACTTGTTTATTGGGGGTTTCATGAATACAAAGGGTAAATAGGCGTAACAACGAAACAAACTGTAGTGTTATATCAGTACCTACCCTAATTGTCGTTGAAATGTCAGGTGCACTCATGGACGGAAATGATTTCATGATGAGAGCCAAGGGGACAACTTACTATATATGAGCCGCGACATGAGATTTCCAACAATGTGGTATGTGCGACCAACAAAGCCTCAGATCAGCCTGCGCATATGTAAGGCTCCTGCAATTTCTTCACGACATGATTTGAAGTCTATTGGCACAGGAAACCTATATTTAGGCCCCTTACATATAATAGACCGAATTCTAGAATCAGTTATGATTTTTAAATTCCCTGTGACTATATGACCAGTGGGTTGATAGCAATACTTAGAGTCTTTACAATCTCAAGAGTCAGGAATAGAATTTTCAATATCAAGTTCTGTTACTAATTTGTTATAAGTAAACACAGTACTACGAATAGGTTTATTATACTTATAACAAATGATAGGGGATTCCTTATTTTCAAAATAAGTAGGAATAGAAAAGATAACAGATATATCTTTAAATATACTGGGTAAGTTAATGAATTCAATGCCCTTGTTGTCAAATTGAATTTTGATAAAGTGCCTAATATGATTAATTTCGGAGTCTATATATGGACGAAGAGCATGTTGAGTGTATTACCGGGTAAGAATTGCTGAATCATAAAGTCCATGAGCTCTATCGTAGAATTTATTAGCCTCAATATCCAAATTACGAAGTGAAGATATAGAAAGAGTTACTAAATCAGGAAAGGCCATATGTCGGCAAGAATGTTTTAAAAAGATACTTAATTCTGAAAGAGTCAAAACATGTTTATTTTTGCGTTTTAAATTTCCATTTTTGCGTTTTCCATGAGATCTTTTATTTCGTTTACGGATGTCTAAAAGAGAAAAAACATCAAAATCAGGTAATCTAGAAATGTTACCCTCATGGTAAATATTATCATTAAAACCAAGTGGATGTGGTGTTTGTAATAATTTATACCACTTTAATTCTAATTCGTGCCTAAGAATATTTCTATATCTTTTAGTTGAATTATCACCATATGTAATCTTTTCAACAGGCTCGATAGAAATACTGCTAGTAGAGTGATTAGTTTGTTTGAAATGCCTATATAGAAAATTATCAATTTTGCGAGGCTTTTTTGTTCGACGACAGTACTCAGAAAATCTAGTTTTTAGAATCTGCAAGTTTGGCCAGCATATTGCTTGCCACAATCTTTCTCTTCTCAAGATAAAACATAAATAACATCAGTTGATTTTCAATCAAGATCAGAATTAGTAATTACAGAAAATTGTCTACCATTAACGTTAGATTTAATAGTTGATTTACAACATAAATGTTTGCAACAGCTACACCTCTTGGCATTGCACTTAGAAATAGAGGGATAAACTAAACTTCTTCTATACTTACTACTAGAGTTCCTTAGTACAGGTGACTTAAGAGGCATATCCACGTCACTACTGGGACACCTCGAAAGTAAAATCACGGTACTTTATCCCAGCTATGACCCCGCTATCCCTGGCCCTCGGGGGGACGTGGTTCCAAATAACTGGTGCATAATAGTAACTTGATCTGACGTACTGTATCACGTCGAGTGGATGAGTTCTTACCATCGAATCAACCGAGACGCGAAGCGTTGAGGGTGATCCAATTGTATTGCCTCATCCACGAGATGTGATACTGTACGCCAGATCAAGTTACTTTTATAATAACATGTTTATTATATACCTTTTTCTGACATTATTCTGATTTTATAACCTGTTTTGGTCTTTGTTCCCAAAAAAAATGCGCGAACGTTTATCATCACGTAACGTTTCTTGATGTTACGTCTTCATGTTTTCCTTCTCTGGTTTCATGCTTGAAATTTACTTTACATAACGTCGCTGTAAAAACAAGTAACCGACGTTTTAAAGGATAGTGATATAGAATAAGAAAACCTCAGTTCGTTGATATGGCTTTCTGTATCAAATGGCCAGAAAAGAGACAGTTCAAACGTTGTATCATTATAGGTATATAATAAAGGCACTGATCAGACTGCACGAATGTACTTGCTGGTCTGTGCCTTTATTGTCTGTATGTAATATGCCAGGTCTTCTCGCGTTAAGGCCCATTATTATGTTATGCTTTTAAAAATATTAACATCAACATCTCTTTATGTACATACAAAGTAATAAGGTTGCAAAGATCAGGAATCGATACAATCAAGTACCACACCTGACCCAGGATACAAATGGGAAAGTGACAAACTCACAGAAGACACCACAAACGAGAGCCAAGAGGTCAGCCCTTTCCCAGCAGGTGACCACAAAGCACATATAAACAGACGCGCACAAAACATAGCAAACACAACACAATATAAATGGTTATTTCATAATTGACAAAATGTTTTTGTTTTGTTTTTCAAAAAGAATAATCTTTATCTTCATTCTGGGTCGGAGTCTTTATTAAGGGAAATTTATTATAATCATACTGATCAAACTGAGAAATTATAATACCCTGAAGGCAAAAGACACTGAATACTGTACTCATGATTTTCCGCCAACTGCTGATAATCTTAAAAAATTGAAAAAACACCTTTGTTAGAAATCTCTAATTGAGGAGTTTAAGTTTTTCTTTTATCTCAACAAACTAAATATCAAATGATTCCTAAAAGCGTTACTACCAGCATTTTTATCATTTTATTTTAAAAAGGATGTTATAATGTTTTTAATAAAAGTCTACAGAAAAATGGGGCATTATTACTATTTGTTTAATCATTTCAGCAGTGGTCAGGAAAAACTCGATTTGGGGATAAGAAGTTTTCATCACAAAATTGTAAAAAATATATCAAAATGTTTGCAGAATAGTGTAGTTTCCAAAGCTACCAGCAATTCTATTGTTTTTTGTTCCAGACATTTGCAATAAGTGTTTAATTAATACTTTCCTTTTCATATCAGTTTTAACCGCTACAAAGATTTTTACAAGTAATTCTGGCATTGCAATCTTTCATTGTTGGATATGCATTTGCTGGTCGCACATACAACATTGTTGGAAATCTCATGTCGCGGCTCATTTTCTAAAATCAAGGTAAAAAAAGGTAAATATCAGGAATCAATACAATCAGGCACAACGCCTGACCCAGGATACCAATGGAAAAGTGACAACTTCACAATTAGACGTCACAAACGAGAGCCAAGATATCAGCCCTTTCCCAGCAGGTGACCATTAGGCACAAATAAACAGGCGCGCACAAAGGCATAACAATCACAAGACAGAAAAAAACACATACATAAAACTTTACAAAAGAAGTACCGCCTTGGAATGGTCAGTAGAAATATTTTATTGGGGGCTTAAAGCGGTTTCACAGCGCCAACCTCACGCTTAATTCAGATGTGGGTCAAGACACATAGATGTTTGGTGTGCATGAAAGACCCCTTACTTATCCATAAAAGTCAAAATAGCGTCTCATACATGTACATGTAAATGCATTCCGATTTCTGAAAACGAGAAATCTGCAGAAAAAGTGCTGCTATTGTCGAATGCAGTAGTGGTGAATCTACACTTACGCGATATTGATGGGTGATACGGAGTTGGTCCCTACCGAATTTTAATTGTCAAGGAGGTAAGAGCTCTGCTGTTCCATGGCCTAGTAGTTTGCTTCGACTGTTTTTGGAACGTTTCATCAAAAATATAAATACAATAATAATTCTTCGAAAGCAAACATACTTTACATTGAATAACGGTCTTTTTTACTAGGAGATGATACATTGATAAATTAGAAATCTTTCATATGAACTAAACATCTATTTTCCTTGATCCACATCAGATATAAGGGTGAGGTTGGCGCCCTCAATCAAGTTTTAGCCATCCAGTATTTTTTACTGACCGTTCCACGGCATTACATCTTTTGTGGATCATTTTTGTTATTTGTATTTCATGTATGTCATGCTGTCTGTCATGTCTGTTTCTTGCAGCTTTGTGGTCACCAACTGGGACTTGGCTCTTTTGTGTGTGATGTTTTCTTGTGTTTTTGTCACATGATGTCCTGGATTAGGTGTGGTGTTTGATTGTATCGATATCTGATGTTTGCCTTCTTACTTACATTTAAGAATCATTTATCCCTAGACATTAACATAAATTCTATACACATATACAGATGACCGATGCATAGATGGTCAGGGATATGCGTATACGCAAAATGAGAGTGTAGGACATAAGCCCACTATGACAAAAGTAAGTAAAGGTGCAAAGATCAGGAATCGATACAACAGGTACCACACCTGATCCAGGATACCAATGGGAAAGTGACAAACTCACAGTTATACACCACAAATGGGAGCCAAGAGGTCAGCCCTTTCCCAGCAGGTGACCACAAGGCACAAATAAACAGGTGCGCACAAAAGCATAACAAGCACAAGACAGAAAAAGCATAAACAATCTACAAAAGAAGTACCGCCTTGGAACGGTCTGTAAAATATTTTACTGGAGGGCTTAAAGCGGTTTCACGGCGCCAACCTCACCCTTAATTTAGACGTGGATCAAGACACATAGATAAAAGCTTAATTATATGCATTTGACAGGGATAGGGTTGAAATCATGGACAAAGCGACGGATCGACAGATGAAGAATCTCTCTTCTTCTCAAATCTGAAATGTCACAAATCCCCTTTTGTTTGGCACCTCTCATAAAAGTGCATGCTTATTGGTACCACCAGATCAAAGGTCCTTTGGATTAATTAGATATATGTTTCCCAATTATAATAGACTGTTTGACCCAAACTGTAAAATGGTTTTCTTCTTTGTAACACCTAAAGGACCTCGGACAGTCTTAATGAAGGATTGCCCGTAAAATGACCAGAGAAAAGTTTCAATGAAAACGATATTTTTTTCTATGAAAAAGATAGTAGGTTCAACCCTCGACTTATCCACAAAAGCAGTTTTCTTATTTGACAAGTACCAATTGAAAAATATGGGTTGAAAACTCTGTTTTTGCTATTCAACATATAGAAAATAGAAATCGCTTTACTGAAGTGCTCCCCCCCCCCCCGTGACCAAACTAATCCTTTTGCAAACAGTTGTAGTTTTACATTTCACATATTATATAAAAACGACATGATTGGTCACGGGGGGGGGACGTTGTCGAAATGCTCAAAAACACTTTATTATAAAACCTTATTAGAAACTTATTTTGTAAAAACCTGTAGGTAAATATCGATTGCAATGACATGTATCAGGGCTTTAGTTATGAGTGCTTAAAAAGTAATTGATTGTCTCATTTCTCAACCAAAACATATGTGTTGGGTACTCAAAAGAACCGTCTCAATAAGCACCAACTTATAGGTTAAATCTGACGTGTAAGAAAATATTAACAATTTTACGCTCAAAAAACTGTGTTTATCTGACTAAGATTTATACAGTATACAGATATGATACACCTCAGTGCACAAGTCAAACCGGTTGACATGGAACATTACAGGTAATAGTCAAAAGTAACTGACAGCACACTTCTTTAGATGAAACAATGAAATCTTCTCAACCCAAATTTTATGCAAACGCATCACTTTCGTCTCAAGTTTTATGGGGCAAACATAATATTTACATGTATTTAGGTGAATACTTGACGGAACTTTAACTTTCTGTGAAATAAAATTTGCTCACAAAAATACCCCCACCCCCTAAATTTAGAGTCCTGGCATAATTATGCAAAATTTTTAAAAATATTTTTATTTTGCTAGGTGCACTAAATATAAGGGTTTGATTTAAGCACAAAACTATAGTTGTCATTTATGCAATATCCTAGCCACAGGCTGTCAAAATTTGGGCAGATTGAATAGGAAACTGTCCGAGGTCCTCAAGTTGTTTGTCACAACATTCACGAGAAATGATAATGTGAGAGAAAACACACTGCATGAGCAGTCTGATCAGGGTTAACAATTTTATAATAGACTATAACCTATTATTTTAAGAAGTGGGATTTTGTCCATCCTGCCAAAATTAGCAGTAGGCTTTTGTGCAGTGGGCTTATGTCCAGTGGGCATTTGTCCTAGTGTTTTTTTTTTCCCAGTCGGCTTTTGTCCGTTTCCCCAAAATGAAGCCAGAAAGCTCCCATATAATTTCAGGAAGAACCTTCAGAAGACTGATATATCACCTCCTAGAAGCCATACATATAAATTAATGGAGTATTTCAACGCTACGTTCAATGTGTATGAGTGTGTTTATTGACTGCAACTTTTGCCAACATGTGATTGTGTGGTGACACTTTTCTTTGCTTCTAACTTTCATAAAAGTTTAATTTGAATTCCTTTTAAATTTGGAAAAGCCCACATAGTCAAAATAATGAGCCGATGATTAGCAAAAGGTAAAAGTATGCATCAATCGGAACTGCCTCGGCCAATTTTGCGGAATTCCATGGAATCAGACCACGGATGAACATCGAGGATCTACTTTGATAACGCGGGTGATAACATGACGCTGACGTTATACTATAACAAGATTGCAGCAAGACAAACGGTTATAAATGTAGCTTAAGATTTTTCAATTTTATTGAAAAATACATAAATTTCATTTATTCTGCTGATTAAACTATTCGGATAATCAGAATAATCGATTTTAATAGAGCTGAACACACATGCTACAGTACTAATTTTCCATACGCAAGTCTCAGCTAACAAAATGGAGCTTTTTGGTACAGTGCCCTTTACATTTACCCGAGCCATGACTCGATTCTCGAATCGTGGCGGACTTTCCCGAATGAGTTGGCATGTTTCGGATGTCCGATCAGAGTTTTTGAATGACTCTCTATTGATAACCAACGGTTCAACGTTTATTCAGGCGGAAAACTCAGACTCTGATCAGACTGTACGTGGATGCGCTGACTCATTTGAATTGTCACTGTATCCAGAAAGCTTCGTCTCTGACACCGTTTATTTAGTTGATGAGGAAAAGGAGGATCCAAATGCAACTAAAAGCGCGCCACCATCTACTCATCAGCGAAATTTGGCGCCATTTAAACGGCATTTCGCATGCGGGCCGAAGATGGACCAAGATTGAATGATGGCATAGTAGATTTCTGATTCTGATGGGATCCGGACCAGTATTGTTCAGAAACTCTATAGCTTTGTCATTATAGGCCCATGTCATTTGCGTAGCACCCATTACGCAGTTTACGCAAGTGCGTAATAAAAATAGTAACAACCAAGGAATTATTAAACTATAATATTACTATATAGTTTAATAATTCCTTACAACACCTCATGTTTTATATGATGCACTGGGCTTTCGTCTGAAGCTTTTCCCCTACTATACATGGCCTGGAAGTCACTCTAATGTGTGTTTAGATAGGGAGAATAATGCTCACTTTTGAACTACAAGACTTTAGACAAACCCTCTGTTGACCTGGGAGTTCTGTAGGGTCACTTCTGCAACATTTAACCCTGGTGTGCAGAGGCCTCAATCTACCGAAAATTACTAGCTACCAGGACAGAAGCAACATTTTCTGAAAGCTGGTTCATTGGTCAGTTCAGAAAACCAGTAGTAAGGGTGTTCATGGGGACGATTTTGCGTGTAACAACTTCCTAGCCGATCAAGGGACATAATTGTGGTCTTTTTCCACCTTCTTGCCAATGGTCAAAGTTTTACTAATGTGACAGAAAACTTCAAAAATCAAGAACTTGAGAAAAAGCAGTGACAAAATATATTCTTGTATAAATGTATATGTGCTTGCAGCTGTTTAAAGCCATTATACATTGTCAATTGAACGAAAATCTATGTTCAAATCACGAGATTCGCGCTGTTTGGAACATGGGTTTTAACTTTACAATACTTAAAATGATCCCCCAATTGTTTGCATGACGTTATAAGGAAATCGTTGCGGCCAAGACTGATCACTTTGCCTGATGCTTTTGTTCACGTAAACGTTGTGCGCGGCTATGATGTTTTGACGATGTTATGATTTTCGAAAATTTACAACTGTAGCCATTTTGCTTAGAGAAATCGTGGACGTAGTGACAAAGAATATGAGATAAGAAATCAAATCTAATAAACTGGCTAATACGTTTTCTTATTGCTCACATTGACCAAATACTGATTGGATAAACGTATATGACCCGCGACATGAGCTTTCAAACAATGTGGTATGTGCGACCATACGCGCAGTCTGTTCAAAGCCTTTGCTAGTCGCTTGAATATTCTATGAGTGTTAAGCTACTAACTGAGCATCATTTGGAGTTTCTAAGCTTAAAAGGAGGCTGAAGAGGCTCGTCCGAGTCTACACTTGTCAAGATACCACATTGTTGGAAATCATATACAGATTACACTGCTTTCTTATTACCTCATGTTACACTGAAGCTGGCAACAAAGAAACGTTTCGCCGATGCAAAACAGAAGCTGAAACAGCTGATATTGATTAGTTTTTTTCCTAAAAATATTCTATGTGTATGAAGCTACATTGTAATATACTGAACACAAGTGAAAATGCTACACCTGAATTGTCTGCCATCTATATACAAAATTATGCAAACCATGAATGCATATGAAAGTGTATCTAAATGTTCAAATACTGGGTTATGCATATGAGCAAATGTTTAGCGGATGTTGTCACGAGGAAACACATGAAAGCTACTTAAATGTGGCAGGGGTCCAATTTTTCAGGTTGCCAATTTGAACAGAAATCTCACACAGTTGAGGCCATCAGAAATCCGCTACCTAAGAGATCCGACTGCATGAAATGGTAGTCTAGACATGTGACAACCAGTATTGTGAAGGACTTATCTCAAGTGTGTTTTGATCGTTTAGAAAAGCAATCTTAAAAAGCGGGTTTTCCATCAAATTGCCAAGTTTGAAATTTTAACACTGAAATATCCATAGGAAAAGCAACGTGTTGTTGTATCTTAGTATGAGGACATTACTTGTCGAGAAATGGTAGAAACAATGTGCCGAGAAGTCTACCTGATTTGGCAAAAGAAAATAATCGAAAATCGTTATAAATCGATGATTATCAAACATTTAATTTTCCCTATTTGTTTTTGCCAAAGGGAGACAATTTTCATTTTTCTACCAATTTGATCAATTCGAAATTGTGGTGTCCAACTGTGAGTTTGTCACTTTCCCATTGGTATCCTGGGTCAGGTGTGGTACTTGATTGTATCCATACCTGATCTTTGCCCCCTTACTTACATTGATTTCTGAGCTTGTTTCAAGCGATTAAGCTATTTTCATGTGTTTTATGCAACACAATTATGGCCATTTTTATAAGCAAAACACTTTTAATTTGCGCATGCGCAATAGCAAAATTCAGTGAATAAAGCTTTAAACACTTAAAGGAACATAACTCAGACATCAAACAAGACACACTGTTGGAGTTTCGACGAATCGTTCGCCAGATGTCTGGGAAACATCATTAAGCTTTAGTAAATAATTTCATCCAATACTTTCTCACAAACTACACATAATTGTAGTGTAGCGTTTTCACTTTTGTTTTGTATATAAGGGTATACTAACACCAAAAGAGGTGGTAGCTGAGCCCCTTTTGGGTGTCAATTTTCTTCTAAAACAACTCGAGGCAAGGATTTCCCAAGTGATAGATTTTAAACATTTCTACTCGTTATTGTGTCGCCTGCGAAGCATGGCTATTAACTATGATCTGTATTATTTCCGGGAGAAAATATATACTAGAGGACTTTGAAAATGCAATACAATTTTTTTGCACATTTCTTGCAAACCGTATATGCGATTGAAAGGTTACTCGAAGGTCTTAATATGCAACGAATCAGTCGTTAATTTGACTGCACTATCGAGCGACGCTACTGATGACGTCACATGGGTACATACAGCATTCATCTCCTTTCTGCACAGTTAAATGAAGCTTTTTGATTATTTTTCTGTTTAAACTGTGGCGTGTATGATACCATATCACCAAAAGATTTTATAGACTTTTTCTAATGAAAGTAATTGATAACTGCAATATTTCGAAAATAAACATCAAGTTTGAACATCAATTTACAGCTCCTTTTAAGAAACATCTCCATAAGTTACCTTCATGCATGCTTTTATTACTGATATTGACTACATACACTGGCAGTCATGTGGGAAAGACATTTTGATGAAAATCATGGCAGGAGATCTGCTGTCATGTGATCAAGAATGTCTAACGTCACTTGCATAATACAAAATGCACGTGATACGAGCGTTATTTATGCATAATCTGTCATTTGTGTATGCCCTTAGCCTCTTCCAATAAAACCGGACGTAAAAATCGAAACTTTGAAAGGCCAAAGATATTGAATTTCATTACTAGACTATAGTAATCAGTCTAATCGTTCAATGATGAATGTGCAATCGTGTAAGAAGCAAAGGACGTAAATCTATTGAGTCAGGAATCAAAACTAACGCGTGTTAACTTTCAGCTGAATTTATGTCCTTCAAAATAGACCACCCCTGTCTTATGTAAAAGTAACTCTACAACCAGAATGTAGGGAAGTTTTAGTTTTGAGTTTACCCTTGCATTAGCCGAAGTGATGCTTAACTTATTTCCAAGTGTATATATTGGTTTAAGAAAGGGTGAGGTTTGCGTCGTTAAACCGGGTTAAACCCCCCAGTTAAATATTTTACTGACCGTTTCAAGGCGGTACCTCTTTTGTGGATATTTTATGTGTTTTTTTTCTGTCTTGTGTTTGCTGTGCCTTTGTGAGCGTCTGTTCATATGTGCTTTGTTGTCACCTGCTGGGAAAGGGCTGACCTCTTGGCTCTCGTTGGTGGTGTCCAACTGTGAGTTTGTCACTTTACCATTTGTATCCTGGGTCAGGAGGTGTGGTACTTGATTGTATCGATTCCTGATCTTTGCACCCTTACTTACTTTTACTTTAAATATATTTATTTCTCAAATAGATACATTCAAAGCCAAGTATCCATTTTTCCTTATATAACTTGGCTAGGTTTCCGGATATTGTTTAACGGA
The DNA here is from genome assembly GCA_964019695.1 of Loripinus fragilis. Taxonomy (NCBI): domain Eukaryota; kingdom Metazoa; phylum Mollusca; class Bivalvia; order Lucinida; family Lucinidae; genus Loripinus; species Loripinus fragilis. The sequence continues at coordinate 70,349,481 of OZ026530.1, forward strand.
GGTTTCGGAATTATAGCCAAAATGCCAAATTTCGGCGATGCGTGTAACAACGTTATTGGATGGTGTTGACGTTGGTCCACCCAAACGGCTCGTGTGTGGACGTGACATTGATAATTCTATTTACGAAGGTATGAAGGACATCTTAAATGTAAAAAAGTTATTTAAAGACTCGAAGTGGAAAAGTAAATTTAAATTATATAAATGCGTTATTCCATCACCTCGCATGAGCAGACTCCGTTATTTTTCGTCTTTGTAGATTCTCTTTTTTTGGGGGCCATCGTCCAGAGAAAACCTCTTTTCTGGGTATATGACCCGGGAAGGCTCAATCCAGTCTGCTCAGCTACAGAAAGTACATGCAGCTGGACTATTGAACTTGTGTATACACACACTTGCAAGAGAACGAATAACACAATGAGCCGATGCATCGTTCGTGTGAATTATGTATAAGCGCTAACGCCCGTGTCCAGTTGTATAGATGCTTAACTTAATTTAATTCCGCTGTTTGTTTGTTAATTTCATACTGAGACGTCAATACCATATTAGAATTGTGCAGCATGTTGTTGTTGAGTGGATTTATAACCAAATCTTGACAACATGTTGGTTTTGAAAGAAAACAGCGATTTAAGTATTAACATACCAATACATGAAATTCACAGATTGTCCAACATCAATACAGAGACTAGCCTTAGGGACAACAGTACTTACCACATATGCTTTAAGTCAGTTTAAAGTAAGTAAGGTTGCAAAGATCAGGAATCGATACAATCAAGTACCACACCTGACCCAGGATACCAATGGGAAAGAAACAAACTCACAGAAAGACACCACAAACGAGAGCCAAGAGGTCAGGCCTTTTCCCAGCAGGTGACCACAAAGCACATATAAACAGACGCGCACAAAGACATAGCAAACACCAGACAGAAAACATAAAAGATCCACAAAAGAAGTACCGCCTTGGAACGGTCAGTAAAATATATTACTGGAGGGCTTAAACCAGTTTAACGGCGCCAACCTCACCGTTAATTCAGATGTGGATCAAGACACATAGATGTTTGGTTTGCATGAAAGACCCCTAACTTATCAATGCATCATCTCCTAAAACATACAAATCAAGATATAAAAAGGAGATAAAGCAAAGATAAGGACTCAACAGTAAATAAAACTGAATACTGGAGCAAAAGAAATCCAACAGGCAAACCCCAGTGGGTCGGACAAACAGCCAAAGCATTGGGCCCCTACCATCTCATCAATAGATAAGTCTTTAAGTCGGAACCGTCATATAGTCTGAAGTCCGACCCACCGGCGTGCAATTAAAGAGGAAAGCAAAGTTGCCAACCGTGATTGGGTTGACCACCAAGCATGCAGTCTGTTGCAATACATAAATGTTATAGCCAATCTTTTTATAATGGGAAATTATTTTAATAAACTGCGCTGAAAAATTATTAAAGCCAACAATTTTCTTCAATTTATACACCAAGTCACCATAGAAATCAGGTTCTAAAAGTCCTTGGCGCAAGAGAGATTTAAGTCCAACTTGGAATTTAGAAATCAAATCATAGTATCGTCTATAAAATTTTGAAAATGTTTTGTGAAGTTTATGATACCGATAGCCTTCTTTAAGAAGTTTCTGAGTTAACAATTTATTGCGAGTGTTGAAGTCAGCAACATAGCTAGATGCTCTAGCAAAACGGATGAGTTTAGAGATATAGTCTCTATAGGATGTAGAACGAGGAACATCGCCATCTAAAAATGGGAAATTGACAATATCAAAATCAAAGTCGTCACGTTTATCATAAAGTTTGGTTGAAACAAATGCAAGCCTAAAAATGCGGCTTCGGTATCAGAGTTATTGGCTTTATTCAGTTGGAGCTCTGAAGGGTATATTTGACTAACCATATTGTCAAAATGATCATTATTAATATTTAAAATATCGTCCAAATATCTGGATGTAGTGTTAAACGCATCAATAACATCAGCCTGCTTATCAACAGAAAGAGACATCATGAAGTCCCTCTCAAAACAGGAATAAATCTGCAACCAGGGATGCACAATTAGTGCCCATAGGAATCCCACCTACTTGTCTATACAGCTTGGTACCAAATCGAATAAAAATGTTGTCCAATAAAAAGGTCAGCGCATCAGGTACATTTTGACATGACCATGCATGATATTTTTAGGTTTTTCTGAAGTAAAAAATGCATTTCTGTCATTACATGCAAGGTAAGGAGAGCCTTTTTTCTGGAAGGTTCTTTCAATAAGATCAATAAGTTTATCTTTAATTAAATCATGAGGTAAAGTAGTGTAAAGAGTAGAAAAATGATAAGTAGACAAACCGGTCGCATTGAAATCTCTAGCTTTAAAAATAGTGAGTGAGTATTTATCTAAAATTTCACCTGAATTTTTAATAGACCAAAACAAGTTTTTACCAGATCTCTCATATAACTTTTCACAATACTTGATAACATGTTTTTTAACAGCTGTAAGACACGAGGTTAACAATTTAGAAAGTTCTGTTGTCGTACAAGAACTAGAATTAGCAATAAATCTTGCTTTATAGGGGTTTTTCACCCAAATATACCCAAATGGAATGTCCCGCCCTTATCAATCGAACGAATCCATTTCGATTTTAAGGGTTATTGAGTTTGTTTTTTCTTTCAATTTCGGTAAAAAATTAAAAGTACTTACTGTAAGAAAACAGTACAGAACCTGATTCTACGGCATCTGATCTGGTTATGTACTGTTTGCCTCTATCTCATAAAACGTACTCTTGGCTTATATTGGTAATGCGTGCCTTGCGGCAGCTATGCAGTGATGATGAGGTTTTCCGTGAAGCATCATCGACGCACCCTCTTATGTATACAGGCTCTAGCACAGCGTGGGTGAATTGCATACATGATCTTGGTTCATCCAGACATTACGTTAACTTGAAGTTAATTTTCTGAACGAGTGACTTTGCTTATTTTGTAGATCATTTCTCTCATTTCTTTGTGGATCATGTTATCTCTGTCTTGTTTTTGTTATGCCTTGTGGTCAGCTGAAGTGAAAAGGGCTGACCTCTTGGCTCTCGTTTTTGATGTCTTATTGTGAAGTTGTCACTTTCGCATTGGTATCTTGAGGGATGTGTGGTGCTTGATTGTATCGATTCCTGATCTTTGCCATCTTTTTTACTTTGAGGTACCCTTATTGTAACGATAACCGACTGTTTTTGCCCAGAAAAATTCATAACTTCATGTACGAGTATGAAAAGCAAGTTTTTCTTTCGGTCATTTTGGAAGACATGACCAGGAAAACAAGGCACTTTGACCAGGCAATGCCACAATCCTGGAGCCACCAATGACACACAGGTGCAAATGTCCCAGGACAAGAGATGTTGGCACTTATCGCATATGCTCAGACGAGACTGCGCATACACAGTCTCACCAGAGCCTTCGCTTTTGGTACATTTATGGTTAATAAGCGGGAATAGATAAGGACTCTGACCAACGATTAAACAGAGCCCCGAGGTTTTAAAACTTTTTCATGCTCAACTCAACTGAGCATGACATTTCAACTGCTCATAAAATTAAAATGATGAAAATTAAATACGTCTCTTGCTTTCAAACTCTCCCTTGTTGTATCTATCATGCTAATAAATGTTGCCATATTAACATTTATGAGCATGATAAATTCATGCTCAGTTGAGTTGAGCATGAAAAAAGTGTTATAGCCTAGGGGGCCAGTCCAATCAGATATGTAACCAGGGGCGTTTAAATGAGGCTTTTGTACATTAACGTGCGAGGAAATCCGATTTTCAGGCTTTCTCAATACGAGGGGTGATCAAATATGAATGCAACCAGCTTCATATTAGCTTCGACACAATGAAGAAAAATACAATATACTTATCGAGTTATAGCCCTTTGATAGAGGGCCACTCTAGTATACTAACAAACTCAAGTGATATAGATGAGCGTATAATTATTCGATAAATGAAGTCATGAATTTTCAAATAAATTATCCCCATGATCCTATGAAATGATTCTGTGAAAGTTACATCGATTCGATTTCACTACTTTAAAAGTTACGAAAGCCTATATGTGACACTGTGTTGTGTGTTATGTCATTTTAACTTTTTACTTGTGTATGTCGAGTTCTCTGTTTTGTGTTCTATGTACAATGTTGCACATTTTAAAGGTGCAATTCATGAGGTAGAGCCAAGATGAAAAAGAAAGAGGAAAGAAAGGCGAGAGTTTCAGTATTGCAATGCATCTGTCGTATTGTTAGCTTTTTATATATTTGAAATAGATGCATCAGTAAAAAAATCTACCGCAGGCTTTTGGTTTGATTATGCTACATGCACATACTGGGTTCTCACTGTGAAAGCAGTCATATAGACCCAGCTCTATTCGATATAATACAGTTCGACTCATTATTATAGATTGACTCATTTAAATCGACCCATTTAAATTGTTACAAAAAATATTCTGAGACTGTAATCTGTATGTTTAGATCGGATGTAGTGCAATATAAAACAAGATGGCATTAAAGGCAAAAAGCATAATCTTTCTATCTATCTATCTATCTATCTATCTATCTATCTATCTATCTATCTATCTATCTATCTGTCTGTCTGTCTGTCTGTCTGTCTGTCTGTCTGTCTCTCTCTCTCTCTCTCTCTCTCTCTCTCTCTCTCTCTCTCTCTCTCTCTCTCTCTCTCTATCTATCTATCTATCTATCTATCTATCTATCTATCTATCTATCTAACCATCCATCCATCCATCTATCTGTCCGTCCGTCCGTCCGTATGTCTGTCTGTCAGTATAAATGCTATTTTCAAGCGTCACACTCATTACCCATTTAAATTTCTTGGGTTAATCTACATGTACCTTTCTGTCTGCCTAATGCCTGTTTCAACCGTCTACCCTATATCCACACCCCTCCCCCCCCCCCCCCGCCCAAAAAAAAAGAAAAATAATAATAATATAGAAAGTTCTTGAGTTTATCCACCTGTCTGTCTGTTTGTCTACGCCTGTTTGTATATCTCCACGTATGTATGTCTGTCCGCCTGTTTGTCTGTCTGTTTTTCGGTCTGCATAGGAATAAAAGTAAGTATGTCTGCCGTTAAACTGATTTAAGACCTCAAGTAAACTATTCTACTGACCGTTCCAAGGCAGTGCTTTTGTTGTACGTTACTTTATGTCCATTCTAGTATTGCAATCATCTTGATGGGGAAAAGAGAGCTGGTTGCTTTGCTTAATTTGTCTTCCTGGTGTCTCGTGATGGTTGAGCGGCTCTTCCTCGCGGTGCCATGGGGTTGTCTGCAGTTTGTGATTGTGGTATTTCCTGATCATACTCACTTACTATTTTTTTGTCTTTCTGCTCCTTTACTTAATATATTCAGCGAGATGGGAAGAAAAGAGTCCACAACTACGCTAAATTCCTCGCTGTTTACTTCCAAATTCTATGACTAAAAGAAAACTGACTCGGAGCTTAGTGCACTATAGATTCGAGGAAACAGAAGAACTGACTAGTGTTGTTTGATTATTGGACCTTTCATTCTAGTATTGCAATCCTCTTGATGGGGAAGAGAGAGCTGGTTGCTTTGCTTAATTTGTCTTCCTGGTGTCTCGTGATGGTTGAGCGGCTCTTCCTCGTGGTGCCACAGGATTGTCTTTGGTTTGTGATTGTGGTATTTCCTGATCATATTCACTTACTATTTTCTTATTTGAACTTATTTGGGTAAAAATTGTTTTCTCTTTAAATCATTTCAGTTTGTTTTTTTTAAGACAAGGATAAAGGACTGTTTTAAATTCTCAATTCCGCTTGAATTGACCTACAATTAAAAAATCTGAAAGGTTTTTGTTCCTAAATGGTATCAAGATAGAAGTTGTAATTGATAGCTGGCTTAAACGATATGTGATATATTATGTAATCTAAAATACGATACAATATAATACAATGTTAATTATTCAGCATTAAACATTTAACAATGTTTATAAAATACACAATAAGTTAACATATTAATGAAGTGAATCAACAGCAATAAAATCCTGAGGAGCATCTAGCATTTCTTCTGATATGTTTGATGACTTTATATGTGTCTTTTTAATATCGTTTCACGTACAAAAGAGGCCATATAACAGTATCATGAGATCAAAGATATCATTTGATAAGAATTAAAGAAAATTAAATGGAGTTTACATATTAAATAAAACGCAGCGACTTGAAAAAAATATTTGCATGTGAATAAAGTTCGAATTTTATTCTTTTATTCATCCATGCGTTGTTGATATTTTCCTTTAATGACAATTAATGGCAGTTAAATGGCAATAAATGTCCAACTAGCAGTGTAAACTTAAAATTAATAATGTTCCTTTTTAATTTAAAAAAGTATTTAAAAGAAAGTAACGTATATCACAGTAATAACAGATCCTTCTACTTTGAAAACATCATATTGATTGTCATTTGTTTACAATTAAAAGGTTATATCGTCAAATAAGAATAAGAAGTAATTAGATAAGAGTTCCAATTATGTTACAGTAACGTAGAGAAATTTGCTATTGGGTGGTATCGTCCCAACCGCTAAAGAGTTAACATACATTAATTTGTTGCTTGTAGAATGTGATTTTAGAAAACTTTAGTGTACTAAACTCCCCTAGGCCGTATTTAGGTAGATCAATATCTAGTGACAGTGTTACGTGCCAGGCGTAACTAGAAACAAAATCAGGAAACCAAAATTTGCTAATTGGAAAGTCAGCAAAAAGCACTTTTAAAATTTAACAAAATTTATTAAAAACAAAATTATCATTTACAATAACCTTATATATCCAAACTGCCCCTTATAATATTTATCAACACAAGTCTTTCAGTAGTTTCTGATCCATAGATTTTGAAGTTAAATCCAAATGACACTAAGTCTGAATCCAAAACTTAATAATCCATAGTAATCCAGAATGAATAAATTAAACACAGTATTCCACTATAGAATTCCAGTACAAAAGGTTTAGACTTTTAAATGGTGAAATTATTTCAAAGATGCCCTTATGAAAAATTTACTCTTATAATTACTGTTTAAGAAAACTCTAGAACGATCAAGTATTAACTATGATATCATATACTCAATATAAATCAATACATTGGTTCTGGAAAGTTCTACATTTTCCTGGAAGATTCCACTTAATCCCAGAAACTACTCAAAGCTTCTATTGGCATGGAAAAGAAAATTCCAGATAATTCTGGACCTTTCTGGAAAGTTACATGGCAATACATTTTTTATTTCTAGATGATTAGTCATCCTTCTAGAAAATTCTTATAATCAAATAAAGACCTTATTTACAATAACTTATTTACCATCAATATCTCCAATATCTGGGTCAACAGAAACTATGTAAACAAAATATGAAACAGATAAACACCATACATGTTACACTTCCCCTCCTCAAAGAAAAGAAAGTTTTATGAAGTAAAGCTTCCTTTTGCAATAATAAATATTATATACCAAACAATAATTTAAAATCAAATCAGATCAATAAAGAGCAATAGTACAAAACTTAATATCAATAACACTGAGGCATCTAAGCCCTAGAGAGTGCATCAGGGATGATATTATCTTTTCCCTTAATATGTCTGATATCTTGATTGTGCTCTTGCAACATGAGACTCCATCTGAGTAAACGCTGGTTCTTGTTTTTCATTCTATGGATGAAAATCAGTGGATTGTGATGAGTGAAAACGACAATAGATGCAACTGAAGAGGCTAGGTAAACTTCGAAGTGCTGAAGAGCAAGGATGAGAGATAAGCATTCTTTCTCAACAGTAGAGTAAATTCTCTGATGTTTGTTAAACTTTTTAGAAAAGTAACAAACAGGATGATCAACACCATTGTCATTTTCTTGTAACAATACACTACCTGCTCCAACATCACTTGCATCTATGGCCAACTTAAATTCTTTTTCAAAGTTTGATGCTAAGAGAACTGGAGCACTTTTAAGTATGGCTTTAAGCTTTTCAAAAAACTTCTGACAATTATCAGTCCAAATAAACTTGACCCTTTTGCCAAGTAAGTTTGTCAAAGGCTCTGCTATGACAGAGAAGTTATTACAGAATTTCCTGTAATACCCAGCCATACCGAGAAAGCGCATCAGTTGTCTTTTGCCAGAATGTACGAGAAAATCTGCAATAGCCTAAACTTTAGCTTCTACAAGTTTTACCTGACCTTGTCCTACCATATGACCTAAAAATGTCAAATTTGCATGGCAAAATTCACTCTTTGTTAAGCTAACTGTTAGTGTAGCTTCACTTAGTCTGTTGAAGAAATTTCTAATAGTTTGTAAGTGTTGTTCCCATTCTTCACTGAAGATGATAGCATCGTGGATATAGGCTTTACAGCCACCCAGATTAAATATCAAACTGTTAACCAAGCGTTGAAATGTTGCTGGAAAGTTTTTCATTCCAAACGGCATAACTTTATACTGATACTATCCGCCTGGAGTAACAAATGCTGAGATCTCCTTTACTCTGTTTGTCAGAGGTATTTGCCAAAATCCTTAAAGCAGGTCGAATTTCGTAACATATTTGGCTTGTCCAATGTTATCGATGCAGTCATCGATTTGTGGGATGGAAAAAGTGTCTGTTTTTGTGACAGAATTTACTTTACGGTAGTCTGTACACATGCAAAATGTCCCATCAGGTTTTGGTACAAGAATACAAGGAGAACTCCATTCACTTTGACTAGGTTCTATAAAGTCATTATCCAGCAAATATTGACCTTCTTCTCTGAGAATTTGTTGTTTTACAGGGTTCATTCTGTATGGATGTTGTTTCACAGGTTTTAAACTATCAATAAGTTCAACTTGATGATAAATTATGCCAGTTTTGGATGGAATATCCGGAAATAAGTGTTCATATTTAAGAATTAACTGCTTCAGTTCAAGTCTCCTGTCTGAACTAAGATGAGACAATTTCTGGTCAAGATCGTTTAAAAAATCAGAGTTCTCCAGTTTGGATGACGCGGGATCAGATTTCACAAAGTTTATATCTTCAGAGTCCATTTGATTTTGTTCAGGAAGGACAGAATTAACTAGATTTACTAATGAAATAACAGAACTTACCCTATCAATGTAATTTTTAAGCATGTTTATATGACATAACTGTTTTTGTTTGCGCCTCCCAGGAGTGTTGACTGTGTAATTAACATAACTTAACTTTTTGTCAACAGTATAAGGACCATAATATCTAGCTTGCAATGGCTTACCAGGAATGGACAAAAGAGCAAGTACCTTGTCTCCAGGTTCAAAATTTCTATCCTGAGCATTTTCATCATAACGTTGTTTCATTTTGCTTTGAGCTGATTTGAGATTGGACCGAGCAGCTTCACAGGCTTTTGATAGTCTGTTTTTGAAATCAGACACATACTGAAGTAAGTTAAAAGAGCTGTCATCATCTGAGAGAAATTTTTCTTTCAGAAGTTTCAAGGGTCCGCGCACAGTATGCCCAAATACCAGTTCAAAGGGACTGAACCCAAGAGACTCTTGTACAGATTCTCTTACAGCAAATAAAAGCAAACGTATGCCTTCATCCCAATCCTTTTCAGTGTCAAAGCAGTAAGATCTGATCATGTTTTTCAAAGTTTGATGAAATCTTTCTAAGGCACCCTGACATTCAGGATGATATGCCGATGGCTTGTATTGTTTGATGCCAAGTTCATGCATGACTTGTTGAAAAATTCCTGACATAAAATTTGAACCTTGATCAGATTGTACAGACCTTGGAAGTCCCACAAAGGTGAAAAACTTCACAAGTGCCTTAACAATTGTCTTAGTCTTGATATTTCTGAGTGGAATGGCTTCAGGGAAGCGTATTGAAGCACACATAATAGTCAAAAGATATTGGCAACCTGACTTTGTTTTGGGTAGGGGACCTACAGAGTCAATAATTATTCTGCTAAAAGGTTCATCAAAGGCAGGAATGGGCTGTAAATAAGCTTTTGGAATGGTCTGATTAGGTTTTCCTACCATTTGACAAGTGTGGCAGGATTTGCAGTGCTGAGAAACGTCTAATTTTAATCCTGGCCAAAAGAAATGATTATGAATCTTGTGATAGGTCTTATTTACACCTAAATGGCCTGACATGGGAGTTTCATGAGCCAAATTTAAAATTTCAGGACGATAAGCCCTAGGAACCACAATCTGGTGTTTAACAGTCCACTCATCATCTGCTGAGACATCAGGAGGACGCCATTTTCTCATCAAAATGTCATTTTTTTACATAATAGCAAACAGGGACTTGTGACATTTCATTTTCATCTTAAGCTCTATCAAATAAAGGTGATATCTCAGGATCACTGAGTTGTTCCTTACAAAGCTGTGACCTTGACAGCTGGTCATAACCTTGGTCATTTGAAATTAAAGGTGAAAGGTCAGTGTTTGAGCTTGAGGTGTCAAAGTCAGTCTGAATGTCAGAATGGCTGGGAGAAAGAGAATTTGGAATCTCATTATTAAAGGACTGACCTATCAAAGTGTCATCTAAATTGATATCCTGCATCCCATAATTCTGATTGGCTTTCTTTGCCATTGCCCTAGTGACAGCACAAGAAGGGTAAAGGTCAGGAATTTGCTGCTCAATAGGATCAGGCAGTTGATCAACACAAGGTGTGCTGGTCAAAAGTTGGTCTACCACAACTTTATCTCCAGCCAAATCATTGCCTAAAAGCAAGTGAACACCTTTAAAAGGTAAAGAAAGTCTAATACCTACAGCCACCAGACCAGTAACTAAATCTGAGGACAAATAAATGTTATGGAGCGGTACATTAATAAATCCATACTCTACACCCTGGATAAGGACACTTGTCCCAGAAGAAGTCTTCTCAGAAAAAGGCAGGGTATCTGCCAAGATAAGGGATTGAGAAGCACCAGTATCTCGTAAGATTTTAATAGGGGTAGACTGGGCAAAGTCACTATTTAGTGACATAGAACCATCTGATAAGAATGGTTCATAAATCTCCATAACGGCATCAGTCTCAGATAATTTGGCCAAAATAGGATTCTCATCCTGAATAGAGGACTGTGGTTTTAGCCTTAAAGAGGTGAGACCTGTGGGTTTAGGACTCTCTTGTCTTTCTTTTTCTCTCTTTCTTTTCAAAGCAATACATTCAGATATGATATGACCAGATTGTTTACAATAATTGCATATTGGCTGGGATAAAGGACTTTGACCTTTGTTTTCACCAGAAAATCTAGGTTTTGGAGTAAATGAATGACTGGAATTATCAGATGGATTACTGGGGTTGGTTTTTGGACCTGACTTTGGGGAATATGGTTTTGACTGAGGGGAAATGGTCTTGATTGAGGTGTAAATTTTAATTGAGGGTTAAATGGTTTCCTTGGAAATGGCTTGTTACCAAAAGAAGTTTTATGAGTCAAAGAATAATCATCAGCTAGTCTAGCTGCTACATCCAAATTTTCAACTTCTTTTTCATTTAAGAAAGCCCTGACGTCAGAATTTATACACCATTTGAATTCTTCAACAAACATGAGCTGTCTTAGTTTTTCATGATCAGAACCTACTTTCTTTGAAGAGCACCACCTATCAAATAATTGTTCTTTTGTTCTAGCAAATTCCACATGAGTCTGGTAAGGTTCTTTCCTACAATCTCTAAATTTCTGCCTGTAAGCTTCAGGGACCAACTCATAAGCCTTAAGAATAAGTTCTTTTACTTAGTCATAATCTGAGCTTTGTTCTAGTGAAAGCTGAGTGTAAATTCCTCGAGCTTTGCCTATTACAACGCTCTGCAAAAGTAAGGTCCAGTGCTCTCTTGGCCATTTCAGGTTTTCTGCCACCTTCTCAAAATGTAAAAAATATTTGTCAACTTCTTTTTCTTGAAATGGAGGAACGAGTCCAATGTCTTTTGTCACATCAAAAGATTTGCCAGAGTCTAAAGGCAAATGCTTTGATTTAGATTTCCCTTCTAACTCAAGCTCTTTCATCTTTAACTCAAAGTGTAATTTTTTTTTCAATTTCAATGCGTTCTTGTTGTTCTATTTTTTCTCTTTCCATTTTTCTTTGTTTTTCCTTCTCTCGTTCTTACATTTCTAACCTTAATTTTTCATGTTCTAATTTTTCTCTTAACAACCTATCTTCTCGTTCTAATGTTTCCATCCTAATTCTATTCTCATGTACTAACCTTAATTTTTCAATCTCAACTTGCCTTTTAATTTCTAATTCTCTCAACTGCAGATCAGTCTGGGTAACCAGAATCTGAGATGTAGCTGAGGAATCAAATATTTCTTCGTCCAAAAAGAACTGAATGAGAAGAGAATATTCTTAATTTCATGTTTTCACATGGTCTTTCTGATATTGGGTAGGCCATAATGATCAGCAATATCCAAAAGATCAGACTTTTTTGCCAAGTCTAGCAGCTCCTGAGAAGGCGGCGCAGTAAAATCACTAAGTTTGAATGACATATTTGCTTTCTGCTGGCTTCAACTAGCTTAACAGCAAGTAGTAAAGATTATTTTAAATTTAAACTTATTTGGTGTAGAATAAATTTCAATCCCGGACTCTGAGCCCCCAATTTCTGTTACGTGCCAGGCGTAACTAGAAACAAAATCAAGAAACCAAAATTTGCTAATTGGAAAGTCAGCAAAAAGTACCTTATATATCCAAACTGTCCCTCAGAATATTTATCAACACAAGTCTTTCAATAGTTTCTGATCCCCAGATTTTGAAGTTAAATCCAAATGAACACTTAGTCTGAATCCAAAACTTAATAATCCAAAGTAAGCCAGAATTAATAAATTAAACACAGTATTCCACTATAGAATTCCAGTACAAAAGGTTTAGACTTTTAAATGGTGAAATTATTTCAAAGATGCCCTTATGAAAAATTTACTCTTTTATATACTGTTTAAGAAAATTCTAGAACGATCAAGTAACAACTATGATATCATATGCTGAATATAAATCAATACATTTGTTCTGGAAAGTTCTACATTTTCCTGGAAGATTCCACTTAATTCAAGAAACTACTCAAAGCTTCTATTGGCATGGAAAAGAAAATTCCAGATAATTCTGGACTTTTCTGGAAAGTTCCATGACAACACAATTTTTATTTCTAGATGATTAGTCATCCTTCTAGAAAATTCTTATAATCAAATAAAGACCTTATTTACAATAACTTGTTTACCATCAATATCTCCAATATCTGCGTCAACAGAAACTATGTAAACAAAATATGAAACAGATAAACACCATACATGTTACAACAGTAATGCATTCAATAATTATGCATTCAAAGTAACATATATAACTGTGGTGTATTGTTTAAATGCACACCGGTTGTTCCCTTCATTTATATATGTTTAAGGTAAACAACATGTTGATAAATAATAATTTGGTATAACTTGGTATTTGCAATATAGGATTTTAAACTTTAATAGGGTAACGTAGCTAACATGCCTGCCTAAATATAGGTCAGAGGGCTAAACGTATGTCATTTTGCATCTTATATTATATAGTTTGAGAAAATGATAGAGAACAATATTTTCCTTGCTGTGTGGAGAGGAGGGTCTAGCTATTTGAGCTTTCACTACCGCAGAATTTTCATTTTGCTACTGACGTCACTTTCCGATGTACAGACATCATTTTAAAGTTAATGTAACCTTTAAAATCCAAAGTTATGGTCTATGCTTCGAATTAAACATGTCGCCTGTAAAATTACCACAACTGATCAAACAGTTTATGTTAGTGCCTGCTTGAAATCATAACACTCTACTTTCAAGCCTTAAATAAGCTAAAATGGGCATGTTACTTTGTGACGTCACTGTGACGTTAAAACGCCAAAGAAAAATTGTAATCATCTTTTTTTCTTAAACACGATAATTTTTTCTACAGGAAAATGTATGTTTCACACTTTTACCAAAAAATGCACATGGAATAACATAGCGGTCTACACTAAATTTTCTTTCAGGGATTTGGGGAAATCAATGCATTATTTTCAGGGATCAAGGGAGCACAGACCCCCCCCCCCTGGGGCCTCGTTAATGCATTGCTGGTTTTCAAAAAGTAAAAGTGCTAAAATATTTAGGCTTGACCCAATGTTCACTGGAGTGAACAGCAAATGTTCTGGTGAGAGTGGCACAGTGCATACTCGCATTCGCATATCATATGTCTCCATAAAATCATGTTGTGTGCAACTTCTAAAAAATGCTATATAGGCTAGCACACGAGATCTTGGTACTTATCGTACATGTGCAAATGTCACTAATAACGTATCCAAAGTGGATGGCTACAGGCGGAGGAGCGGTGGTAATGGTCATATCTCCTTTTGAAAACATTATAAATTCCTGATTAAAACTCTATTGAAAACAGTGTAGATCAAGATCAACTGGTTTCTTTAATGATTCTCGTCATGTGAAAACGCATTCAGACCTACACTGCTTGGTTGCTACCCGTGTCACTGTGATCAGGGACTCTACAATCTGGGTCTCCACTGTTTGCTAAATACGTAATACACAGAGGAAATGTATTGTGCTGACTCTTTGCAAGCTGGGTAATTTTCATTTGGGTTTGTTGTCTGATGATCTAGTTTAAAAATGTTAGTTTTCAAAATTCTTTTCATGAATACTATCAGAGTGTCAGTTTAAATCCAGACCAGGCCCGATGTTTTGTCGGACCTGATCTAGGTCTAAACTGATTGCAAAGGTTAGCAACAGACAACGAAATACATTACTAGCAGGTAAAGGGTTAAAGTCAAGTGACCACCCACAGAAATATAGGTGTGATAAATAACCAGTAGATTTAATTATAACCTTATCTGTTATCTTTAATTGCTTGTATAAACAGAAGCAGTGTCATTCATTTATGACACACTTCTACATAGGGAGCGCAGTGGCTTACTGGTAGAGTGCTTGACTCGAGACCGAAGGGCCGCGGGTTCGAGCCTCACCGGCGTCACTGTGTTGTGTCCTTGAGCAAGAACATTAATCCTAACTTAGTACTAGCTCAACCTAGGAAGATCCGTACCTTTATAAATGAAAGATTGTTGATGGGACGTAAAGAATCAAATCAAACAAACAAAACACACTTCTACAAAAAGAGCAAATTAAAATATGAGATAATGCGGAATCACTAGAACTTTGAACTTGAAGGTTCAAAACAGCTTGCAACAAATTCTTTCACCAGTGTCTTTTTTATAAATGTTAAAAATATCCATTGCTATATGAGCCTTAGATTCTCTTAGTGAAAATTGCCACCGCTGCTTGCTTAAAGTATAGATGTAGATGAAGACCATGCCATTTACAAGGCCTTATAAAATGAATCTTAGTTTCAACAAAACATTCTTTAACTGTTTATGAAAAAGGCTATCCGCACAATCTGGTCCACATCATCAGTGTCAAACTGTTTGGGTCTACACTGCTGTTCCTGATCGGCGTCCAAACGGTTTTCCAAGGTTATCAGCAGATGACAAAAGTCACCGCGAGGGAAGTCTAATCAGCGCTTTTGTTATTCAAATCAGTGTCAAACTGTGAACCGACAAAATGTCGATCCTGATTGGGGTTCAAACTGCTTGCCGAGGTTAACAGCAGACGAGAAAAGTCGCAGTGAGCAAGGAATAAGTTATACAGGTTAAATATGAAAGTACCTGTGTAATGTCCTCAAAAAAAGCCCGAGATTTACGTGTGCGTCGGTCCGATCTTGTTGAATGTGATTGTCTTACGGTGATAACCTTTTCAAACAATTTCGACCCTGATCAAGCTCGACAAATTGCTGCATCTGACAGGAGTCTGCAATTTTTGCAGGATTGATATATTATTATTTTTCATTCAGTCAATAACCTAGCTTGGGCAGTGTCTGATAGAAAAGAACGCAAAATTCTGTTATGTTTTTCTTACTTAATTTTATTATTTTGTCTCGGAAAATATGATAAGACAGAAAATGCACAGCCTGATTTGAGTCTTCTCTCGGTATAGAGCGTAATATTGTACGTGAATATTTTCTTATCCATCAGTTTTAATATTTGTTTTGGGTGCTCAAAAGAACTCTCATTGAGACACCATATATTTTGGTAGTATATATATGAATTTTTGGGTGCTCAAAAGAACCGTATGATAATAATAATAATAGAGAAACCTTGATCAGCGTCATTTTGGGGACATAGGCATACAGCGCATACTTATATCCACGACGCGGCAAAATCTGCTTTTGGGGTTTCCGACAAAGCGAGACTCAAACCAGCTTGCTCAGCTACAGAGACTAGCCAGAAAATTGAATCTTCACTCGTATAAAGTTTAGACATGATACTTTTCAATAAATGAATAATGAAAGGCGCTGTTCAGACTGCGCTGATGCAAAACACACCGCTTTTTACTAATTTGCATGACACAAAGATAATTTCTTTGCGAAATTCTGATAATTACGAAAATGAGAAAACACTCAAGCAAAAGATAAATTTCCATAACACTGACAAACTAAAAGAAATTTGCAATCACAAATTAATAACTTTCGCATTTACAATTCTCTTTCACCTTTTATTGTTCATGGGTCTCCAGCCCCACGACTTTTCTGCCTATTATATTCTGAGAGCTATTAAATATAATGAAGCTTCAACTCGTAAAGCTTCCCTTCATTATTGCAGTAAAGCTGTCATTAATGGTAAACACTACATATCAAATGTCGTCTTTACAAATATACTAATATTGATCCTTATTACATCCATCATTGCGACATGGACATACAATCTCCTGCTTTGCTGTGGTGATATACATCCCCATCCAGGACCTGTGTCTTCAACATCTACCATCAGCATTGACAGCTCTTTGTCAAATTCATCTTGTTCTATGACTGATAAACTAAACCTCTCTCACCACCTATCTTTTGTACACTACAATGTACAAAGCATATCATCTAAACTTGATATAATTTACAGTGAACTTTTGGACTTTGATATATTAGCCTTTTCTGAGACATGGCTCAACCCTGATATTCCAACAGATGATCTTCTCTTAGATTCTTTAAACAAACCAGAGCGGAAAGACCGCCCAGCTGATAGCCATGGTGGTGTCATGGTTTATGTCAAAGAGGGACTACACTACAAGCGCAGACACGATCTTGAACCTAATAGAACAGAATGTATTTGGATTGAACTTATTAACAAGACTAAGCATGTATTATTTGGGGTATTTTACAGACCTCCGAATTCTGACTCTACATATTTTTCCTCAATTGAAGACTCTTTTCACTTAGCCACAGACACATCCATAAATGATATCATAATTACAGGGGATTTCAACTTTAACGTTCTTAATGCACAGCACTCAAGGAAAATAGAAGCACTATGCAGACAATTTTCCCTTTATCAAATGATAACAGAACCAACTCATTTTACTGAGCATTCATCATCTTTGCTGGACATAATCCTCGTTAATAACAAAAATCATGTGACAACAAGTGGTGTTGGGGACCCCTTTCTTGATCAAAACATACGTTACCATTGTCCTGTTTTTGGAATCTGTAAGTTTACAAAACCCAAAGTTCAATGTTACAAACGACACATTTGGCAGTACGATCGTGGTGATTATGATCACATGAGAGCACTAGCTTCTACTACCAACTGGCACTCACTCCAGGACGACGATGTTAATATATATGCTCTAAATTTGACTAATAAAATTTTACACATTGCTATGGAGTGTATTCCTAACCGAGTTGTGACAATTAGACCTTCAGATCCCCCATGGATCACTACAACAATTAAACGATACATTAGAAAGAGGAAAAGAATATTCCGCAAAGCCAAGCAAACAGACTCACCACACTTTTGGTCCAAATTTCGCAAAATAAGAAATAAAGTAACATCACTGATACGAGACTCAAAATCATCCTTTCATAAAAGCATTGCAGATAAACTCAAGTCTGGATCTATCTCTTCTAGGGACTGGTGGCCTACATTAAAGTCATTTATTTCTCCTAAATCATCCTCTACCATACCACCTCTGGAAAAAAATGGCACTATCTTCTTTACCCAACAAACACATCTAGACGAAAGTAATGCAAACTTACCAAATTTGGCCCCCTTTAATGGCATCTCAGAACTTGACTCAATCATTCTTAATTCTATTGAGGTTGAAAGTGTTCTTAAATCTCTTGCCTCAGGCAAAGCCTCTGGACCAAATGGACTTAACAACCGTATATTAAAGGAACTATCAAAGGAGCTTGCCCTACCCCTTTGCAACTTCTTCAACTTTTCCCTTGATAAGGGCGTGTTGCCCTCCTCTTATAAAGAAGCTAATGTGTGTCCTATACACAAAAAGGAAGAAAGATCTTTGGTGAATAATTATAGACCAATATCTCTTCTTAATGCAGAAGTAAAAGTATTTGAAAGGTTAATATTCAAACACCTGTTTAACCATTTGCAGGAAAACAGTTTTCTTACCTCTCTACAGTCTGGTTTCATGCCAGGCGACTCTACTGTGAATCAACTTACCTTCTTGTACAATATATTCTGTCAGGCTCTTGATGCCAACAAAGAAATCCGGGTTGTCTTTTGTGACATTAGTAAGGCCTTTGATCGTGTCTGGCATGCTGGTCTACTACGTAAACTCGAAGCTGCAGGTGTCACTGGGAAACTTCTTAATTGGTTCAAAAATTACTTATTTGACAGAAAACAACGTGTAATCCTTCCTGGTGTCAATTCTGATTGGTCAAAAATATTCGCTGGTGTTCCACAAGGTTCTATACTGGGCCCATTGCTTTTTCTTGTTTTTATAAACGATATTGTTAACGAAATTGGCTCTTGTATACGCTTATTTGCTGATGACACCAGTCTTTTTATCATCGTAGATGATCCTGTTGCTTCAGCAGAACGGCTCAATGCTGATCTAGTCAAAATATTACAATGGGCTGAAACATGGTTGGTAACATTTAATCCTAACAAAACTGAATCACTCATCATCTCTCGAAAAATTAACAAACCTTTACACCCATCCCTTTATATGAATGATCAACAAGTCTTAGAAGTAGACTGTCATAAGCATTTGGGTCTTTATCTTTCGAATAATGGTTCTTGGCATCAGCAGATAAATTTTATACTTGGAAGAGCTTGGTGTAGAATTAACATAATGAGAAAATTAAAGTTCAAATTAGATCGAAAGTCACTTAAGATAATTTATACAGCGTTCATCAGACCTATACTCGAATATGGTGATGTAATTTGGGATAATTGTGCTCAGTATGAAAAAAATGAAATTGAAAAAATCCAATTAGAGGCAGCAAGAATAGCAACAGGTACCACAAAATTAATATCCATCAACACTCTCTACAAAGAAACTGGGTGGGATACACTCGAAAAACGAAGAAAGAATCACAAACTCACACTATTCTTTAAAATGAGCACAAATGTTTCTCCATCATACCTTTCCTCCTTAGTGCCCCAATCTGTTGATCATGCATCCAGCTACAACTTACGTAATTCTCACAATCTCCGGCCTATTGCTACTAGAACAACTCTTTACTATAACTCCTTTCTGCAATCTGTAATTAGGGACTGGAATGAACTACCTGTCGTAGTCAGACAACTAGATAGTGTTTGCTCCTTTAAAAACTACCTCAACAGAGATTTTACTCCAGTTCCTAAATACTATCTTACAGGCAATCGGAAATCACAAATCTTACACACACGGTTACGAACAAACTGTAGCTCATTAAATAATGATCTGTTCCTAAAAAACATATCTGAATCTCCATTATGCAGTTGTGGTAGCATTGAAAACACTCAGCATTTCTTCTTAAGATGCCCTCGATACAATGAACACAGAACATTGCTCTTCAACGAGGTTTCCAAGCATCAGCCAGTTTCTCTCAATTTGCTACTATATGGAAGTAGTTCACTCTCATATGGAACCAATGTTGCCATCTTTCAAATAGTACATAAGTACATATCAGACACTAAGCGTTTTACTTAATATCCATCTCAATTACTCTTAGCCTCAGGACATAATAAGAGTGAAGATGTAGTAAGTGACGGTACCCACTATTGCAATTTGCCTATCGCATATAGGCCTGGCCTGGTATCGGTGTTCCCCTCCTCCCTCTCCAACCTACACTTGCACATCCTATTTTTCATTTATTATCAAAGCTTATGTACTGTCAATGCTAACAAATATGCTTAAATCTGAGTCCTGCTTACTACATTGGATAGTCCAAGTGTCTTGTTTAAGACTTGGAGTATTTAATCATAAATTCCACCAGTGGACTTGCACCACTGCATGCTGATAGGGACATACTCAAAAGCACTTATATTTGTTAGCATTGACTGACTTCTATATTATAATGTACAGTATTCGATATGACCTGCCTTCCACTTACAGCTTATTTCGAATTGGAGAAGAACTATATAAGCTACATGCTTCCGTTCTTATCCTCATCTTATTGTTTCAATTTGTATTTACCATGTACAAATTAATTTGAATAAAATATGTTTAAACCAATAATTTTATTAATATTTTTAAAAGGATCAAACTTGAGACTCTCTTTTTAATTATGTCGGCATCATGTATAATTATCAATCATAAGCGTGACATCAATTTTCCTTTCACACAGAAAAAAGTCGTTCACTTTGACACTTTATTTTTTTCATTTATTATTAAAAATTTGCTTAACATTTGGCTTCAATTTCCATATTGTACAGCAGAGATAAGCCTCGTCAACAGCTATTACCTGGATTACTGATCGTGTTCTATCGGCGTCATTTACGGAAACGCACGATTGAAATGATATTTTCATAAAAATAAAGAAATGAGGCAAAAAGACCATTTTATAATGGAGCTAGACAAGTAAAAAGTACATCAGATGAAAATATGATTTTTCATTTCACAGGATTCATTTGGGATGCATTAATTTTTTTTTATTAATTAATTGAGTAAAATGATGTTGAATTTATGTACCCACCCCTGTTTTTCCATGTTTTACGGAAATTTCCCTATTTGTTTAATTAAACTAAGCACCACCAGATGCTTACATGCAAAAATACCATTTTACATTAACGCTAGAATCAAAATTAAAACACTATATTAAAGATGGATATTTTATCTATGTGGAACAGTTTGGGATTTAAAATTATGTTGAGAATCAAAAAAGATATTAATTGATAAACTCAACTGTTTTCTATTAGCCGTATACATTAAAATCGACCACACCCGTAGAAGCGCTAGTACGAGGTTTCTTCACTATGGTTTGTCTTACAGAGTAAAACAGGGCGTGCCTTACAGAAGGGGGCGAGGCTAACTGGCGTGTACGAGGACCCAATTGACTCCGAAGACAATACAGATGACTCTCTCTCCCCCTCTCTTTTTTTTTCTCTCTCTCTCGCTCTTCGTAAAACTCGAAGGTTCTGATTTTCGACGCACACCGAGAATGCAGTTGGAGTTATACCTAAATACAAAATCAGTTAGTGTTGCCCCCCGTTATTTTCACTGCTTTTGTTCACCATGTAAGTACGATTGATACTATCATTCTCGCAGAAATTTGATGTTTCTGCATATTTATAAGTGTTGTTATATGAGTTTTGTTTACAAACTTTGCGTTTTTCATACACATCTCACACGTTTAATCATTTAAACACTCGAAAAGACAAGTTTGTTTCAAATTCAATGCAATGGTATTAGCAAACAAACCATGTTTAGAAATGCAATATTTCTAATTAGAAAATATAAATTAATCCAAAAGTGCAATTCTTCAGAAAGACAATGCCGCTTGAATTATAAAACTCTGTTAGCAAATAAAAAGTTATGCTGCTTTGAACATTACTACCCCTTCAGAAATCTATCAAAATTGACCAATTTATTTACCTTTATTGTGTATTGACCAGGTTGAGAAAAAAAAACATAAAGCCACTATTAAAGCTTCTTTCACTTATAATAGCGTCAAATGGCTAGCGAATAAGTTACTGGAAGATATGCTTTTCGGAAATTCTTTTAAATCGCGTCGAGTGGAGTCGCACCTTCACCGTTTTACACCACACACGAAAACATATGACTAATGTCCGCTGTATCTTACTTTCGTCCAGCACCCTCCTGATTTTTGTGTAGGAAATACTGTTTTTGCCGTTTTCATCCAAAAGACGATCAATTATGATAAATGATACCGATGAAATGCTAATTACGTAAGAGTTCTTGAAGAATTTCAGGCAACCACTTTTTCTATTCAACATTGCAATCCCACAATATCCGCATGCAGCTTTTTCAGAATCAACTGGATAAAGTACGGTAGGTGAAGCGTACCATAATTTAATCAGAAATCTTACTCCCATTTGTTGATTAATTTATTTGTCAGTGTCCTAGGTAGAGTGCACATTGTTTATAAAGCAAGGACTCATTATTTCACTGGCGTTTTATAAATACGTACATGTATAGAAATTAGCGCATATGTAGTTCACATAATCCATGCAGACATGTCTGTCATTTCCTGCATTTATAAATTTATTCTAGCAATTAGCTTGATTGTCACAAGCTATGACAACAATAAATTACCACTGCAAAAGTGCCTTTATACCCAGGGCTTTCGGACATAGACGTCGGACATAAGTAGTTCTGATTCTAAGATTCCATTGCAACTGTGCTGGAGTGGGGGGAGCGGCAGTGCAGTTCTCAGCACTTGGCAATGAAATTCCATGTGCAATGCGGAAACCCTGAAGATGACAGTCAATTTTTGCTTGATTTTGTTCTGTACTTCCAATCAACAATCTTTCAGTTATATAGGGACGGGTCTTCATGGGTTGAATCAATGCTAAGCTAGGATTAATGTTGTTACTCAAGGACACAACGCAGTGACCCCCGGTGAGGCTCTAACCTGTGGCCCCTCTGTCTCGAGTCAAACAGTCTACATCTGAGCCACTACGCTTGCGTAATGGCAACACGTATACCAGTAGTTCATGTACGTTTCTTTTTTGCACTAATCGACATTTTCTTAAGCGGAATTTCTTCTCTTTTCGATTATAATTGCTGAAGCAAAAACTCAAGGCTTGATTCTATACGTATATATCTCTTGTATTTTTGATAGGGGTAAGGAGGTCCTCTTTTTAAAATAATATATCTTCTTTTTTAATGAAAACCTGTTTACACCCCTGAATTTTTATGGCGACTTTAATGATAGCTTGATTACTGGGTTAATATGATGCATGGGTTAGTAAATTACATACAAAATTTACTGACTTCTCGGATAAATGATATTTATATTATCATCAACAGGCTGTCGCCATGCTGTTTTCCTTATCGTTATCGTTCTCTCTCTCTCTCTTCTTCTCTCTCTCTCTCTCTGGCTGTAACTTGTTATGATTCTTCTCACGGACAGCCGTTTTATTTTAAGCCAAAATCTTGCTGAAATCATCTATAAACTAGTGATGCCCTAAACTGTCGAATAAAGGATTTACGGGTATCACTAACATTTAGACTGTAAGTGTTAACTGCCCATCTCTCTCTCTCTCTCTCTCTCTCTCAAAACTGGCGAATATGATACATATTAAGTGATACCCGGATTAACTTAACTCTATCTCCTCTCTCTCTCTCCTTCTCTCTCTCTCTCTCTCTCTCTCTCTCTCTCAAATAGTCACATGCAGGATAGTTCCGGTAATGCAGAACACGCAAACAGTGCAAACAAAATGTAATGTGTTTGAAGTGGCTGCCGTCGGATTATATTCAAGTTTGAAAATGAGAAAACACCTCTGTGCAAACCGTCAAAGTTAAAATGGGACTCCCATGGATGTTCACCCAATTCTCACATTGTCCAGCCCATTCCTACTTTGCGCAGGGCCTGGTTATAGCAAAAATCGATAAAATACCCCTTGCGCAATTCTAGAATTGTCCTGTACAATTCCGGAATATGCCGACAAAGTAGGAATTCTCACAATGCACAGGTACAATTCCAGAATTGTACCGATTCTCACTTTGCGCTGAACACATACTTTTTTCTTTCGAATATCGCTGTAAAATACACCATGCATCGATATTGTGACAAATCAAAACACTAGCCACCATTTCAAAGCGGAAGTTTGGTTCTTTGCAAAATTAATCGGTTCAGTAAAAAGTAGAGCTAGATTTAAAGCCTCGGACAGTGGTTGGATTTTTGTTCTGCCTCTGAGTGAGAAGATCTGCCATTCTCTTTCCAAAAAGTAAAAAGACATCTCGTTTTCTTGGCAGTCTCCGTTCTATGAAGGGCAGTAAAAAAAATCAAGCTGAAATTCTACCGGAGCCATACATAACGTTGGTCGTGTGACACATTAGTCCACACAAAGCTGCATGTTTCCCTTATTGTAACCTTAATACGACTTATAGGCCTAAAACGGTATCGTTATGGGCCATTTTCAATGAATTTTCTATTCAAAAAAATCAATTACCCGCCCGTATCTTTCCAGACTCCCCGCCCCCTATCCCTCCCCTTCTACCCCCGCTTCGGCCCCCTCTACCCCCGCTTCGGCCCACTCTACCCCCGCTTCCGCCCCCTCTACCTCCGCTTCCTCCCCTCTTATCCCCGTACCCCCTGTCCTCCCCTCACTATTTGCAAAATTGACCATTGGGAAACTTGAAATAAAGATATCTGGAAAACTAGTACAAATTTTACTAGAAGCAGTGATAGAAGATGATGAGTAGATTACCTGGTGAAATTACTAAAAAGAGTTTTTTTTTCAAAGTTATTGACCTTTGCAAAATTGGACATTGAATTTTTTAAACAAGCTATTGCAATAATTGTTATAGCTGTTACAAAAAATGCTATTGCTTTGAGCTTTAAACTTTGTCAGCTGGTAGAGTGTCATAATAGCCATTGAAAACATGTAATCAAGATATCAAAGAAAATATTATGGCTAGTAGAACAGATACAGGGTGGTAATATCATCATTATCGACACAGTGTTTTATTAATACAATTTCTAGGTTCACGTATCATGTGAGTCCATCTTGTTAATACCTAGCTGCAAAGTGGATTGAGGGTTATAGGAATGACCTTTGTCTGTCAGTCACTCTGAGTCAGTCTGTCATTCTGTAACATTTTTGTGTCCGCTCCATATTTCCTGAACCCTTTAAACGATTTTTACAAAACTTCACGCAAATGTTCCTCTTAGTGAACCGATGTGCAGAGCCCATGAATCAGCTACACAAACCCAAGTTCAATGTCAGATTTAAAGGTCATTTTATTATTCCTTGAACTTCGTTTTCACTTTTACTCCATATCTCAATTTGTAAAAAAAAAAAATCATTAAAATTCACCAAAATGTTCTTCTCAGTGAGATAATGTAATGCAGATTCAAAGTCACGGTCACAGTTCAAGGTCATCTATGTGTCTTGATCCACATCAATAGTTAGGGTGAGGTCGATACCATCAACCAGTATTTCTTTACTGATCGTTCCAAGGCGTGCATCTTTTGTGGATCTTTTTTTTTATTTATATTTCACGTTTGTCTTTGTTATGATGCCGTGTCTGTTCGTTGCAGCCTTGTGATGACATGCTGGGAAAGGGTTGAGCTCTTGGCTCATTTATGTGTGATGTTTTATTGTGTTTTTGTCACACCCATATGGTGTCACGAGTCAAGTGAGGTACTTGGTTGTATCGATTCTTGATCTTTGCCTTTTTTCATTACTTTTAAATATATTTTATCGTTTCAGAGAACTAGTGAGTAGATTATTAGAAGAAGCGCCATTATTTAGGGAGAGACATTTTCTTCTGTTGAAAGTCAATGGTTGGTAGCAGATTGTGCTAATTAAGGAAGTGGCCAGCTTTACTTTTGTATAAATATATACTAGTATAAAGACTCCTGGAGAATCGAAACCTTATAGAATATTACTATCATATTTATTTGTCTACCAAATGGCATGTTATGATACATGTGGTAAAGCTTTCCCATCCGTCAGAAGCTTTAACAAGCATATTAAAACACACAAAGGAAATAAACAACACGTATGTGGCACCTGTGGTAAATCTTTTAATCTTATCAGCGAGTTGAAACGTCACCTCATAATACACGCTGGAGAGAAACCATACAAGTGTAATACATGTAGTAGATCCTTCTCTCGAATCGGTCACTTAAACCAACATGTTAACATACATACTGGAGAGAAATCATACAAGTGTGATACATGTGGTAAAGCCTTCACACAAGTAGGTAACTTATACCAACATGTTAAAATACATACTGGAGAGAAACCATACAAGTGTGATGCATGTGGTAAAGCCTTCTCACTAGTAGGTAGCTTAAACAGACACGTTAGAATACACACTGGAGAGAAACCATACAAGTGTGGTACATGTGGTAAAGCCTTCTCACAAGTCAGTTACTTTAACATTCATTTGAGAATACATACTGGAGAGAAACCATACAAGTGCGATGCATGTGGTAAAGCCTTCTTTCGAGTCAGTAGCTTAAACCAACATGTTAAATACACACTGGAGAGAAACCATACAAGTGTGATATATGTGGTAAAGCCTTCTCTCTTGTCAATAGCTTAAATCAACATTTTAGAATTCATTCTGGAGATAAACCTTATGAGTGTGCCACCTGTGGTAAAGTATTCTCTCAGAGGAGTAGCTTAAACAAACATATTAGAATACACAGTTGGAAGAAACCGTATGTATGTGGCACCTGTGGTAAATCTTTTATTCGTGAAGGTACCTTGAAACGTCACATCTTAATACATACTGGAGATAAACCATACGAGTGTGATACATGTGGTAAAGCCTTCTCACAATTCAGTTACTTAAACATTCATTATAGAATACATACTGGAGAGAAACCATACAAGTGTGATACATGTGGTAAAGCCTTCTCTCAAGTCGGTAACTTTAACCAACATGTTAGGATACATAGTGGAGAGAAACCATACTGCTTGAAACATGTGGTAAAACCTTCTCACAAGACAGGAACTTAAACATGTATTTGAGATACATACTCGAGAGAAACCATACAAGTGGGTTACATGTGACAAAGACTTTTCTCTTAAAGGAACATCTTAAAATACATACTGGAGAGAAATCCTACAAGTGTGGAATCTGTGATAAGACCTTATCTTTAGCCCATCACTTGAAAAAAAGTAAGTGGGTATGATCAGGAAATACAACAATCACAAACCGCAAACAATCCCGTTGCACCGCGAGGAAGAGCCGCTCAACCATCACAAGACATCTGACGTCAGTAACTTGAAACACATCTTAAAATACATACTGGAGAGAAACCATACAAGTGTGATACTTGTGGAAAAGCCTTACCTCAAGTCCATCACTTACACACACATGTTAAAATTCATGCTAGAGAGCAATCATATTAGTTGAAATCTTCTCCCAAGTCAGTGGCTTGAACAAACATGAGTGTAAGCCTTCTCCCAATTCAGTAACTTAAACCAACATGTTAACATACACATAATCGCGTTTCCCTCCAGTATGTATTTTAACGTGTTAGTTATCCCTCCATTTTGACTGAATTCGGAGAAGGTGGTTTAAGCCCTCCAGTAAAGTATTTTACTGACCGTTCCAAGGTGGTTCTTCCTATGTGGATCATTTATGTTATTTCTGTCTTGTTTTTGTTATGCTTTCGTGCGTGTCTGTTTATTAATACCTTGTGGTCACCAGATGGGAAAGGGCTGACCTCTTGGCTCTCGTTTGTAATGTCTAATTGTAAAGTTGTCACTTTCCTATTGGTATCCTGGGTCAGGTGTGGTGCTTGATTGTATCGACTCCTGATCTATGCCATCTTTCTTACTTTAAACAAACATGTTACAATTCATACTCAAGAGATATCATATGAGTTTGAGCCTTCTTCCAAGTCAGTTGCTTAAACAAACATGTTACAATTCATATATACTTAAGAGGAAAAGTTTTGCAACCGTTTTACATGTGTGCTTTCTTCAGTACGGTCCATGTTAGGATATCCATATAATCATATCTTATGCTCCAGCACAATTGACTTTTGACTTTATCCTTGGTGTATTTTTTCTACTGCTGTGGGTGTCCTAGGTACTGGGGTAGGCAGCAGGTGGCTAGAGTGTCTAACACCCAATCCCCCGCCTCTCTGTTCAGTGGATCGATGCTGCCAAGGCTGAACATTTTCTTGTCAAATCATGTCGTGAGGAAATTGCAGGAGCCTCACAAGAATTTTGTAATCGCTGGTGTAAACGAGAGTATGTTGAGTCTAATGCCTTAAATTGTTGGAAACTAAATATTTTTAAAATTATTGATGGTAGAATTTCATTTTATTGCAGCAATTGAGATCGTCTACCACCTAAACCTAAATTCACTTTTAGACACTTGAAGAAAGAGATCCAGAAATTCCATAGGAAGTTTGTTTTGGCCCCCGCAGATACGGCTGCTAACAATGTTGTGGTCGTTTGAAAAAGATACTATATTAACACCCTAAAGCAAGAACTTAGCACTGCCAAAACATATGAGCATAACAGGCTTGATGAGACATCTATCGTTGATAGGCATCGATGCCATATGGCAGCTAAGTTTGTGTTGTTTGTTGATGAGGACCATAGCAAGCTTTCTATGTTATACTGGTTACCTCACTTCATAAACGGCCCTATAAATCACGTTTTATTGCTAATTCTAGTGCATGTACAACTACTGAGTTGTCTATTCTTTTGACTTCTTGCCTCACTGCAATTAAAAACCATGTCACTAAATATTGCACAACAGTTTATGAAAGAAATGGTAAAAAAATAATTTTGTCTTTTAAAAATACAGGTGAAATTCTTAATAAATTGAAGTCTAGATGTTTTCTAGCATCTGGTTTGTCTACATATGATTTCTCTACTCTCTATACTACATTGCCTCATAATCTAATAAAAGAAAAATTAACATAATTAATTGAACAAACATTTAAAAGAGAGGGCTCACTTTATTTGGCTTGTAATGATAAAAAATGCCTTTTTTACTTCTGAACAACCTAAACGATATAAATTGTGGTCATGTCAGAAAATGTGTGATGCGCTCCATTATCTTTTGGACAATATATTTATAAGATTTGGCTTAAAGTTATATAGACAAATTGTCGGTATTCCAATGGGTACTAATTGTGCTCCTCTTGTTGCAGATTTGTTTTTGTTTTGTTATGAGAGAGACTTTATGTTGTCTCTGTCAGACAATAATCAAGCTGATATTATTGAAGCTTTTAACTCTACCTCTAGATATTTAGATGACTTACTTAATATTGATAATCCTTATTTTGAACAAATGGTACGTCAGATATATCCAACTGAACTTCAGTTAAATAAGGCGACTCTTCTGATACTGAAGCTCCGTTTTTGGACTTGAACTTGTCAATAACAACTGGCATAGTTTCTTCTAAAATTTATGATAAATGGGATGATTTTAATTTTGAAATAATAAATTTCCCATTTCTCAGCTTATTCGTTTTGCTAGAGTGTGCTCTAATGTTAATGACTTCAACAACAGAAACTTATTTTTAACTGCTAAATTATTGACACAAGGGTAAAAATATCATAAAATTCAAAAAGCATTTTCTAAATCTACTACAGACACTCAGAGTTAATTGTTAAATACAGCATTGGGTTAAAAACTCTTCTGCAACAAGGCATATCAGAACCTATATTTTATGGTGATTTAGTCTATAAACTCAAACGAATTGTTGCAAAGCCTTATTTTAGTGGTCAATTCAAAAAGATAGTAAAACGTTATTTAAGGGTTGGATATAATTTGGATATCATTCGTCAGTCTGCATGCCTAGTTTTAAACCCAATCACGGTTTATAGCTATGGTTTCCTCTTTAATTGCACGACGGTGGGTCAGGCCTCAGACTCTATGACGGCTCTGACGTAAAGCTTTAAACGGTGGGTTGGTGCCTGATGCTTATCTGTATCTGGACCCACCGTGGCTCAACTTGAGGTTTTCTTTAGCTCTGACTATCTGTGAGTCATGAGCCCTTTTCTATGTTTCATCATGAAGTGTTAATTTGATTAGAGTGTTTTCCATGATGATACATTGCATTAGTTAGATGGCCTCCATGCGAGCTGATCATTTCTTGTACTTCAACAACAGCAGAATCTAGGGCGAGGATTTGGTACAGTTAAATGCATTTAAGCCCCCCGGTGGCTTAGGCTGCTGTCCGTTCTAAGGCGGTGGTTCTGTTGCTGTTGACTTTTTGTTTATTGTTACTCCCATTATGGGAGTCTGTAATTGTTCTATGTTTTGTTGTACGTTACTTTATGTCCATTCTAGTATTGCAATCATTTTGATGGGGAAGAGAGAGCTGATTGCTTTGCTTAATTTGTCTTCCTGTTTTCTCGTGATGGTTGAGCGGCTCTTCCTCGCGGTGCCACGGGGTAGTCTGCAGTTTGTGATTGTGGTATTTCCTAATCATACTCACTATTTTAAACACACTCAGACCAGGTCTTTTAAGATATCCCTCTTCTTCTGGCGCTAGTAATCGTCATACATGTGATGGAGTTTACGCATGAAGAGGAGCGTGCAATGTGGCATGATTTACTGTAAATCGGTTTTGATCATGCTCTTCATTCTGCCGTTATAGTGACATTAGTGTATTAACATTGGGTTCAAATTTTAGTGTTTCTCGCAGCCTAAAAAGGGCCAGGGTGCAACTCCTAAAAAGGGCAACTTCAACGCGCTGCAACCCAAGTCAAAAGGGCAAATTCTGGACGCGGCAACCCACGTTAAAAAGCAAAAAAATATGTGTCATGGGCAAATTAAAATTTTCAAAATAAATTCAATTTAATTTACTGTGCATATTGTATGGTGAATTATGGTTTGACAGCGTATGTACATGTTTTGGTTCAGCAGGGTTTTGTTGCTGGCATGTGTTTTTTTAGAAAATAAATTGTTGAATTAGCTGAAAATTGTTTTAAAAGTCTTCTTTGCTCATTAGCTAGGCGGCTAAGAGCCAAATTTTGGCCTGATTGTGCTATTCCGGATACAAGCATGAAATTTGGCACAGTTGCAGACCATGACTGACTAAGCAGAATAGGATATAGAACCACATTGGGAAATGCCTACTGCGCATGCGCAAAGCATTTTCTGATTTTCGGCTGTTATCATAGAGCTTTCATACAGTTTGACTTTAAAGAAGGGGTCAAGATGGCTGTAGAATAATAAAATGTGACAGAACTGATGTTAATTGTTTGTAGTTTAGTCCTTTTTATTCTTTAATTGCTGCGCATGCGCATAAAATTTGAATTTTGTACAAAGATGGTATTCTGTTTCTCTTCCATTGTAAACTATGCAAAACCCTATTCCCCTATCAAAGGACCAAAGCATGTCTTCAATACATGATATAGGGACCTACAGACCTGTTTAGATGCGCATGCGCAGTGGGTTTCTTTTAACTGGATGTTTTATTTCAAGTATAAGCTTTCACAAAAAAACTCTGTCTATGCTAAACATATATAAGATTGTTATTAGACTTAAAAGTCAAGTTTTAAGAAAAGATGATAGTAGGCTTGTGGCAGACAGACAGACATGCAATCAGGTTTTTTTTGCTCGAGCTCAAAGCCCTTGGAACACTGGACAGACGCGCTCACTACCTGAGCTACCAGGGTGGTTCAAAGTCACTACCACATATTTTCTTTGTGTTGACCAATTTGGATTGTTTTGACTTGGGGACGTCTCTGAAAAAGTTATGTTTTAAGCCAAGGCAGTGACGTAGCTTATAATTGTCACTGGCCAAGGACAATATACCTTTTCGATAGACAAACAGACAGACAAACAAACATGTAGGCAGAGACATATATTTTCTGCCGTGCTTGAGCTCACAGACCTCATATCACTGTCTGTCGATGGACTGTCGGTAAACTGTATATGTATATTTCAAGTGTCTCACTTCCCGTAAACGAACCATACCAAACATTAGTTAGTCTACGCCAGTCTATTTTATGTGGGTATGATAACAATACGTTTTTTTGTATGTTGGGGGTGCCTGGTATGCCTCATAGTTTTGGTTGTGAAGCTACTGACTGGCTTCGAGGCATTTGGTCCTTCTGTAAAAGATTTCGCACTTGGAGTCAGTGTTGTCATCCGTTGTTCAGGTAGGGGCTAGCACTGTTCAGTGAGTAGTATACAAACGATGCTTTAAAACGTTACGTAATATCCACTTTTTGTGCAGTTGATCGAGTGGATTTAGTGTACAGCACATATTAGGCGGACAGTTTAAAAGCATCAACAAGGGGAAAACGAGGAGACGACACCCACCGGCAGGTCGGTCCATCAAATAAATGTTGTATCGAAAAACTGGCAAGATTTCTTGTGAGAAGATGACAATAAATTATTTCTTTATCTTTCCAACTGCTGTGTTTCCTGGACATAAGGTATGCCAACTAAGAAAAATAACCACAGATTGAGATCAGGTGTTGCACG
The DNA here is from genome assembly GCA_964019695.1 of Loripinus fragilis. Classification (NCBI taxonomy): domain Eukaryota; kingdom Metazoa; phylum Mollusca; class Bivalvia; order Lucinida; family Lucinidae; genus Loripinus; species Loripinus fragilis. The sequence goes on from OZ026530.1 coordinate 70,381,817, forward strand.
TGGAGAGTGCGACAATACTCTAGAGAGAACACTGCACTTTAGGGGAGAAGAAACTCTGTCTAAGTGTGTCCAGCTTGCGATATGCCTTCATTTGCGCCTTGTTTGCATGAGGAGGCAGATACAAGAATATTTGCTCGTGCTACGGAAGCAGCTAAAAGGCCTAACAAAAAATAAGCAGTTGCACTGTTGATACTGATGTAGTATTTCTGGTCATACCTGTGGCGCAACAGTTGTGAATGGATGAACTGCGGGGTTGGCAAAAATCACTGGCTATCATTGGTGTGAAATCAAATTGTCTTGCTTTTTTCATTCACTCACAGGTTGCAATAAAACACCCTTTCTCCTTGGTCATGGAAAACGGTGGGTAAGCTTTCTAGCTGTAACTGGGTATTTTGTAAAAATGAACTCTCTCCCGGAAAAGCCACCTACAGAATACCTCTGCACCACTGAACGATTCTTCACAGTACTGTATGGTAGAACACGCAAGCACCTGCATGAACATAGACATGGTTAGATATCCTTTGTTTACCAAAAAGGTTTGTTTGATGAAATGACAGCCCTTACAAAAGGTGGCTTTGTACCAGCACATTTTAAAGGCAGCATATCAAGCCTCATGTGTTAGGGTCAGTACTAGAACAGGGGAAATGAATAATAAGTCCAGCAAACTGTGATTGATAGAACTAGACACTGGAATTACAGTCCACTGTGGATAACCATACCACAAGCATCAATATCTTCTCTTGATCTTGTGAAATATGGCTGTCTTCAAGGTTGCAGAAGTAGAAAATACAGCTCTTCAATGTCTGTGGTGGCAACTTTGAACACTACATTTCTGAAAATTGGTGATTGTTTTAAAATAGGTAATGCTAGATAACTGAAAATCCTTTGAGAAGGATTTGTCATATCAGCTTAAATACAGATTATGGCACATATTGCCAGCTTTCTTGGTTAAATGTCACTTTGAAAATGTATACGTTTGTATATAAGATCAACGTGATCTTGTCATCTTGGCCCAGGTGCCAAGTAACCAAAAATAAAGGCATAACAATGCATGGACATTAGTCCAAAAGACAGTCAAACACTCTTCAGTAAACTCCATAACACGAATTACAGTCAAAGTTACATTACGGTATGTAGTCATTCAAGAACATGATGGATAAGCCATGCATGTCCCATGCATAACAAGAGAAATTCGTTCATGTCAAATTTTGACATTACTTACTTTTGAACATATTCTGTGCTTATTTTTGTCACATATATCCAGCTGTGTAATTTATGTGAGTTAAGCATTAGTTGATACAGCACCTGAGTTATGCCAAAAGGTGATGTTTTTCCCTGAAAAAAGGATGGAAGGCATTTTGTTTATGTACTGGAATATATGCTGACTATTGTTAGTTTCGATAAAATGCAAAATATTAGTACTTTAACGCGCAAAAGTTCAAAATCTGAGGGCAGGTCATTTTGAAAGTTATTCAAGTGAAACTGGTTTAAGCCCTCCAGTAAAATACTTTTACTGACTGTTCTTAGGCGGTACTTCTTTGGTGGATCATTTTTGTTATTTCTGTATTGTATTTGTCATGCTTTCGCGTCAGCTCATTGCTGCCTTGTGGTCACCTGCTGGGAAAGGGCTGGCCTCTTGGCTCTCGTTTGTGGTGTTAAATTGGGTGGTTGTTTCTTTCCCATTTGGTATCCTGGGTCAGGTGCGGTACTTGACTGTATCGATTCCTGATCTTTGCCCCCTTTCTTCCTTACATACTGTACGCACAGTGCTACATATATCGGCTGTTCTGTTCCAGTGACCGGGTCATAGATTGCATACAAATTGATTATATTTAGACCCTCGGCTACTTGTACAATGTCCTTGACTACTCAAATTTTGCGTACTGCTAAAAAAAGGTTTGCAACTTCACAAAAAATAAACAGAAATATGTAAAACATTCTATTCATTCACTTATTTGTATTCTCTATCATGTGATGCACTTAAATCATAACTAATGCCTAGAATAGTGTCTTATTAATCTGCGAACACATTTCGTACACATAAAAACTCGCACTGGCTATACTGAAATTGGCGGGTACTTAGCTAGTTTAAGAATTTAAAGGCTCCAATTGTCCCAGAATGGGCTACAATACCTAAGTGATAATTGCAACTAAAAACATCATCATGAAAATTAATAGCTGTTAAGAACTAGCTCATATAATGGATCACAGTAAACCAAAGTAATATAGTGTGTGCCCACATCGACTGCAACCGACCCACGATGACTGCACTGTTCTAGTACAGTGGCTCTTTAGTGTGAATGAATGTGCAGCAAAAATTATAGGATAAATGATTGTGCAGAAACACATTGATTTCCCAGTCAAAATATATAAGTATTCCATTTATTCAATGGTTTCAACCGTTTTGACATCATTAAATAAGAAAACCGGAAGTATTAGCTAGTTTGCGCATGCGTAATTTTGGAAACTATTTAAAAATATATTTGTTTATGCCTTTAGGACATCTAGAGATATAGTGGGTCGATTTTTTGCCATGTTAAACGCAAATATTGGTCTGTGTAGTCAAGTGAGACCAAATTTTCTATAACAGAAGTGAATTTTGCCTTGCGCATGCGCAGAGGAAATTTGTTGAAGTGGTTCTATATCTAAAAATCATCAGCTCACCAACCTTAACAAGTGTGGAAAGTTTCATGCTTGTATCCGGAATAGCACAATCTTGGCTCTTGGCCGCGTAGCTACATTGCCTTGTCCCTTTTTTAAGACAAACATAAAGTCTCAAGCTTTATTCAATTAAGAAAAAATATTAATGCAAAAGTTTGCTGTCTACTGCAGTAGTGATTGTAACTTTAATAGTAAAGCAGTGTTTTTATTTGACAGGATCTGTTCTTTGTATGATATCATTTTGTAGAACTCAACTCAATAAGTAGACATACAGACAGACAGAAGACAGACAGACAGACAGACATAGATAGATAGATAGATAGATAGATAGATAGATAGATAGATAGATAGATAGATAGATAGATAGATAGATAGATAGATAGATAGATAGATAGATAGATAGATAGCTGGATAGATAGATAGATCGATAGATAGATAGATAGATAGATAGATAGATAGATAGATAGATAGATAGATAGATAGATAGATAGATAGATAGATAGATAGATAGATTGGCGGTCTTGAACTTAGACTTTATTTCTGTAAAATGCTTAGAGGGTGTCTGGTTTGTGTAATCTGTAATACCACCAAAAGTTTTCATTCCTTAATATTCAAACTTTCCATAATGAGTATTCATACATTGAACATATGCACCTCGTATTTTATGCACATTTGATAAATATTTTCTTATTTTTTAAGTCTGTTGACTTTAGATATTTTATCTTACTGAAATGCTAAAGGGATGTCTGGTTTGTGTAATCTGTGACTCCAGCAGTTATTATTCCTTAATATTCAAACTTACTACGTTTTGATTGTTCATTATTATGATTGCTCACACAATTAACATGTATGCGCCCTGTATTTTGTGCACCTTTGATAATATTTTTGGCATTGTTGAACTTAGACATTATTACGTCTACACCTCCTTTGGAGTGCTTACATTGTTTATTTGTGTGCAATCTGCAATTCAAACCGATTCCATTCCTTTATATTCAAACTTTGCATAATGATTGTTCACCCATTGAAGATGTGCACCGAGGACGAAGGTCCAGAGCAGAGTCTGGTCTTGTTATAAATAATATATTAAACACAATAAGCTATAGCAACTCTTCTTACATAATTCTGCTCAGTATAGTAGCAACTGATATATGAACAATTATGGAATTTCAGTCTGAATGCAATGCAAGGTAGTATACGTGGTCTTACAGACTGTTAAAATGTAAGGTGGGATGGTATTTAGGTTGGCATGTCCAACACAGTGAACTTTCAAGTTGTCTTATAGTGAGCAGAAAACAGTGTAGATCCTGATAAAATGGCTCCTCTGGAGCAACCTGCTCTGAATGTACACTGTTTTGACAAATAGAAGAGCTGAGCATTTTAAAAGTTTAAAACAAAACTATCTAATGACAAGTGATCTATTGATTCGCAATAGCTCAAGTGGTGTGTACAAGTTAATGTTTTACTTAACAATTGTAAACAAAATATGACGTCGCTATCACTCTTGGCTGGCAGGACAGTACATTTAATATCTCTAGAATTAAGAATATATACTTCAATCATTGGCTTTTATTTTAGAATTAAACAAATGATGACAATTAATAACAATGTTAAACTCAAAAAAGAGTCTTTAATTAAGTGATATAGGTAACTACAATTCTATTTCCCGTTTGCAGCCCCTGTACACAGGAGGATCGAGGTACAAAAACGAAAGATTCTAGAAAATCAAGATAAATTTAGTACCAAAATGTTCGTTGTGATCTAACATAGAAAATGACTTTCCCACGCTTTATGTTCGTTCACTAGTAAAAAATAACAGTTACAGACGTTTGGAATTCTGAGGTGGACTCGATGAAGAATATTTCCAAAATGGCGGACTTCAATTTTTTCAGCAGGGAACAGCGGGCGTATCACTACTAGGGTCAGAATTAGACATGTCGTGTACCTGATAGTTTAGCATACCGAAGTATATTCTTGGTTTGAGCAAGCAGTTCAAGCACAATTCATGTAATATACAGATTATTGAATCAATCTATTCAAACTATTGGATTTATAAACCTAGGGAGGTGAAAAATCATATAAAGAAGCTTGTGCTGGTGCACTTGTTTCTTTTATCGGATAATCACCTCCCTCTGTTTATAACTCCCACATTTTAAATAGAATGATTATTAAACTCTATGTTTTTTACGTCATCTCGTGATTAACATTTTTTCTTTTGTATTTAGGCGTGTTTGTATTCATTATTACCAAGCCTTATATCTGTCTGCTAGTAACCTTTTCAAGCAGTTTGGTCCCTGGTCAGTACCAACACACTATCGTCCTGATATGGATATTCAGGCTGTTTTGCCACTCTGAATGTTGAATACATAGTTGGCAGACAAGTATTAGAATTATACACCGGGCAAAACATGACTGCTTATCGAAATCATTCACATTGCTGTATGCGTTTTCATATTTATTAAAATATCTTTAAGTATCTAAATTTCATCCAATCAGGAATAGACAAAATTTGCATATATGTATATCTGCCAGAATATGAAAATTATAGTGGTTAACTGCCCATAAAGTTGTGACAACACGCACTGAAAATGAAGTCAATATCTAATGCAATTTTTTCTCAGTAAATTGTCAGCGAAAGTGAAAGTAGACTTATTTATTTAGACAAATCTATTCATTGCAGGCAACAGTCATTAATATTATTCTTTTTAAAAGGAACGCTTGCCTACTTGATTGCTTTCATATATATCACCATATACTGTGAAACAAATACAAACCATTCCTCAGTCTTAGCATATTCAGGCTGTCCAGACTGTCTCCAATCGTCGAATATTCCCTCTGTATACAGTTAATTGAACATTCGGTGTGTTTTCAAACATGATTTTCGTAGGAATGTCTGCACTCAGAACCTGTACCCAGGCTGTACATAACTGTGTTGCGTTTGAAACGCATATAAACTCACGTTTTACGGTTTATTTTTTTTTTAAATCTTTTTTAACTTCATTTTTCAAAATAGTATTAAACATACATAAACCTATAGACTTCGAGCTAAAAAAAAGTCCTGCTCCCCCCCCCCCCCTAGGGAATTTTGCAGACATATCCTATCTTGAAGACAATTTCAAGCCGCATCTTTTAAGAGATGTTTGCACTCTGTGCTCCGGGGCGTTAGTCTCTGACAGCCTGTTCAATATGTTACTGTAACAAACTAAGGAAAAATCAAAATGAAAGTTTGAGCTACAGAAAGAGGACATTAAACCATCTAATTATTCAAATTTCTTATGTAGTTTGCAAGCTGGATGCCTAAGCTACATAAAAGCAGCATTTTAAACAAAATTACAGCCTTCAATGGTGTTATATGCGTTACATAGACTAAATTTCCCTTGAAAGTTGAAATCATGACTAACATCATTCATTTTACAGACGATTTGTGCATTTCTACAAGTGTTTTTAATCTTAGTTGACTAAAATACTCATTTGACTAATAGAAAAAACAAAGTTTTCTTTTCTATCTCTCATACATTGTTTTATATGAGCTATTAAACAACCCTACCCCCAATTTTAAGTATCCAATTTTGGTATCTATAACTGAAGAATAATATATGAAAATATTTGACGATCGTGGATATTTTACATTTATGGCACTTTCTTGCTAATGCAATAAAGAATCATACATTTGCAAGTTTGACATCAGGATCAGAGCACTTATTAAAGTAAGTAACGTATGTTACATGGCATAATGAATGAGCTAGGAAACTTTCTTGGAAGTAAGAGATGATATTTCAGAAAAATACCATTTTTCACATACTTTCCTAATAATCTCTAGCCTCTGGTGCCTTAGTCTTAGTAATTACAGTCATTGCTGATAACAGGCCCATGGAATTGTGTTACCTATGTTATATATAACCTTTTTAATCACATATTTCCTAATGCCTATAATATTAAAATATATAGACATATAGATAGAAAATAATAGTTCTCATTTAAATGACACAATTTAATAAATATTCCTACTAAATAAAATTATTCAGAAACACTCTTTATTCAAGTCACCCTCACAATGTCTATCATTGTGTCTGCTTCTATTGCAAAATAATCACCCATTTCATCACAACCAGTAGAATCATGGCATTATATTAGGACTGCAAACTGAATTCAATCCTGTTCCTCTCCACCACTTTTGGAATTGTGCAGACATATCCTACCTTAAAGAACAATTCAAGCTGCATCAAATAAGAGATGTTTGCACTCTATTAACTAGGGGGTTAGCCTGTAATGGTATGATACGTATGTTACCATATCAATTTAAGAATAAATGAATTGAAAGTCTGAGAAACAGAAAGAAGACATAAAACTATCTATTTATTTGAATTATTCATGTAGTTGGCATGCTGAATACCTTTGATACATAAGTAAAGATTTTTAACAAATATACAGCTTCCTATGGTGTTATATGTGTTACATTAATTTAGCTTGGTTTTTAAAATTGGTAATTGTGACAAACATTTCGTGTGATCCTCCTCTTTAGCCATCAAAAGACTTAATTTTCTTTGTATGTGTGGCCAGTGCCAGCGTCAAACAACTTGACTCAGCCAAACTTGAATCCTTAGCATTCTTCAAAAGCAGAAACAGCATGTCAGTGTCATGGATTCAAACACCTGATTAAATATGGGTTTAATGCCATTTCACATATATGCATACATGGAGTATGACTCTGGTATATATCTCTTCCTGTGAAGTGGCAAGAGCAATCTAATTGCAGCTGCCTCTGCATCCGTGCTAGTCAAATGATAACTTTGCTCTGATTTTGCAAAATCTATGTCTCTACCGTGTACCTCTAAGAATACTTTAAGATTTTTGACATTGGTCAAACAGAAATTTGATAGTCTGCTTTTTTGCATCATTTGCCATGAAACCTATCCAGTCTTTTGGTGCTCAAGTCCTCAGGTCTTAGATCAATAGTATTTTGCTGCGCCCAAAGAACTTTATAAGTTTTCTTTAGTTACAATGTTGACTCTTGATGGTTTTGGCAGACCGTCTGAAACAATTTCTGTTACACCTTGAAAGTTATCTGGTATAAGAGAAAGAATATGAAGTTGGACATAATGCCATCAATTATGTTTGCAGTTGGTTGTTTTTTGATGTCAGTACATTGAAGCATGTCTTAAAATAATGTAAAACCTATGATTTCTCAGTTTTTGCAGCCGTATCATTAGCTGTTGCGATCAAAAGAAGGAAAGTGGACTATAGGTAGAATGGGATAACCAGTAGTTCTATATTATGCTCTATGGAAGATTTATACAGAGTAAACAAGTTGATAAGGTACCTCATTTCATGATCCATTGAAAACACTGAAATTGAAAACACTTGCCTCTGACTGTGTAACCAAAAAAGGATGTCACGACAATGCCCTTGCTCATTTATTATGACGAGTTATATATGTTACATCCTTTAATAAGCGCTCTTATCTTAGAAACTTAGTGAATCATTGAATTGAAAGGGTCTAATTTGCACTCTGTTCATCCTGCATTTCATTGCTTTACCTGCTGTGATACATCTAGTTCCTTTATCTGAAGGGAAAGAGTTATCTCGGTTTCAGCACTTCAGAAGTACTAAGACTTCAAATAAGTTTTTGAATGCTTGGGGAAAGATAATAAGTGCAAAGACATTATTAGATGAAAATATGTGGGTTGCATGTATGGAAAGGCTACATTTATAAAAGTTAACCAGCTAAGATATGATTCTTTATCACAGAAATATCAAGGTACATTAGTCCAGGTACTCACTGCTCTTTATGGCATAGTTTTCATCCTTGTAAAGCTTTAGTCTGTCTCCTACTTGCAAAGTATCACTTGAAACACATACTCAAAGAGCCAACTATTAGGAATTCATATCAGTTTCCGAATGTTCCAAGCCATAAATTGCAAAATTTGAAAGTTGATAATGGCTCATCAATTTTGAGTGGACTGGTGGTAAAATTGAATAACAGTAAATGATTGAAATATTGTGTGATGATTCTACTAGTTGTAAGGAGGCATCTGATAATAATGATTACCACAGAAGCAGACATCGACAAACGTTTAACATGTGAGTGTTAAATCGATGAGAAATAGTTTGGACCATTTCATTTATTGTATTTTCTTGTAAAAATGTAAAACTATCTTTTCTATTTGTGGCTCTATATTTAGCATTATATGCACAGTATTAGGAAATGTGTCCAAAAGGTCATTGATAAGTCCATGGGCTTGATAATCAGAAATGAATATAATTTCTAGTGTTTTGGCACCAAAGACTTTTAAGTACACATTAATTGTCCTGATTTTTAACTTAATGGCATCTTGTAGATATATGAGCAAGACAGACTAAGAAAATGAAAAATATCCACACGCTTTAATCGCTTTCATGTGTTTTACTTAAACGGTCATAACAAAATTGGCTTCTCTGTAAAACTGGGAGTAGGGCTGTGTATTAGCTCCTATAAGACAATATATTTAAGATAGAAAAGCAAACTTGGTTTTTCCTATTCATCAATTGAGTATATGTTTGTAAAATCTAATAAAACAGTTTGAAACCAAGCCATAGTAGTTGTTTAACTACATGACAATAGCCACAATTATAGCTTTTAAATTATAATTAGGTTCATGTAACGCACATAACACCACAGTTAGCCGTATTAATGTTAAACAGCTTCCATATGTAGTAAAGACATCCAGTATAAAGAATACAAGAATGTCAATTTATTAGATAATTTTAATGTCTTCTTTTGGTAGCTCAAACATTCAAATTTCTTATTCTCAAATTGATATAGTAACATATGTAACAAGCTGTTACAGGCTAACGCCCCGACTTACAGAGTGCAAACATTTCTTATTAAATGCACCTTGAATGGTTACATAAGATGTAATTTGTCTGCAGAATTCCAAAGGGGATTAGGATGGAGCAGGCCCTTACTCAGCTTGATATGTCAAAATACTGTTTGATGATTTTACTTATCACGCTAACATATGTAAAGCTCTCTGATCTTTAAAACTTGATGACAACTAGCAGATCTATAAGTCTTTATCATAGGAGCCAGCTTAAAATCCCTAAACAATGTAAGATATTCAACAGCTGTGAGTTTTTCCACAATTTTAGCTCAACCTTTCAAACCACATTTCCTTTATTTGATATAGTAACGCATGTAACACGCTGTTTCAGACTAACGCCCCAACATAGAGAGTGCAAACATCCCTTATTCGAGGCAGCTTGAGTTGTACTATAAGAAGGAATATGGCTGCGAAATTCCCTCGAGGAGATCAAAACATTTTTAGGCATATCTTACGTAAAGTCAATGAGCTTGCCCATTTATTACATCAGATAACATATGTTACAGCCTCTGATATTAAAAATTTTGCAACAAACTTGCAGATTTATGAGTCTTTTCATATAAGCAAATAAAGCCCATACAATGAAACACATTCATCAACTGCAAATATTTTTTAACTATTTTTACTTTAGTTTTAATACCAAACATTTCACCTTAAAACTGGGTAGGGGTAGGATTGTTTAATTGCTTATTTCAGAAAAAATATTTCACCTAGGGAAACAACCTTTAATTTTTCTGTTAGCCAATTGCATAAGCTAGTCAGACATGGTTAAAAACATTTTGCAAAACACACAGAGAGATTATGAATGTAAATGATGTTAGCCACACTTGCAAATTTTAATGGGTTATCTGATTTATGTAACGCATATGACACCTTAGGAAGCCGCAATTTTGTTCAAATGGCTGTCATACGTAGTTAAGATATCCAGTATGCAGAATTTATGAATGTTTTTTAAAAATAAATATTTTAATGTATTTAATTTGTAGGCCAAACTTTTAATTTACTTTTTCTTAGTTTGATTAAGTAACGTATGTTACAGGCTCTTACAGACTAACGCCCCGGAGCACAGAGTGCAAACATCTCTTAAAAGACTCGGCTTTCAATTCTCTACAAGATATGATATGTCTGCAAAATTCCCTAGGGGGGGGGGGAGCAAACCCATTCTCAGCCATCCATCTACTAAGAAACATTTTAGCAATAATAAAAGTCATTTTCGCTAAATTAAAAATGAGTCCTTTGTGCATAAATGAGGCCTTTACGCATTTTAGCGTTACACCTGTCAGTGAACTATCTTGTTCCCCTACACACGACCGTTATGCTAACAGTATTTTAGCGGTACAGTGGTTCTGTTAACATAGACGGATGGCTGAGAATGGGTTTGCTCCCCCCCCCCCTAGGGAATTTTGCAGACATATCCTATCTTGTAGAGAATTGAAAGCCGAGTCTTTTAAGAGATGTTTGCACTCTGTGCTCCGGGGCGTTAGTCTGTAAGAGCCTGTAACATACGTTATTTAATCAAACTAAGAAAAAGTAAATTGAAAGTTTGGGCTACAAATTAAAGACATTAAAATATTTATTTTTAAAAATCATTCATATAGTCTGCATACTGGATATCTTAACTGCATATGACAGCCATTTGAACAAAATTGCCGCTTCCTAAGGTGTCATATGCGTTACATAAATCAGATAACCCATTAAAATTTGCAAGTGTAGCTAACATCATTTACATTCACAATCTCTCTGTGTGTTTTGCAATTTTTTTTTAACCGTTTCTGACTAGCTTATGCAATTGGCTAACAGAAAAATTTAAGTTTGTTTCCCTAGCTTGAATATTTTTTCTGGAATAAGCAATTAAACAACCCTACCCCTACCCAGTTTTAAGGTGAAATGTTTGGTATTAAAACTAAAGTAAAAATAGCTAAAAAATATTTGCAGTTGATGAATGTGTTTCATTGTTTGGGATTTATTTGCTTCTATGAAAAGACTCATAAATCTGCAAGTTTGTTGCAAAATTTTTAATATCATAGGCTGTAACATATGTTACCTGATGTAATAAATGGGCAAGCTCATTGTCTTTACGTAAGATATGCCTAAAATGTTTTAATCTGATCGAGGGAATTTTGCAGACAAATTCCTTCTTATAGTACAACTCAAGCTGCATCGAATAAGGGATGTTTGCTCTCTCTATGTTGGGGCGTTAGTCTGAAACAGCGTGTTACATGCGTTACTATATCAAATAAGGAAATGTAGTTTGAAAGTTTGAGCTAAAATTGTGAAAAAACTTGCAGCTGTTGGATATCTTACATTGTTTAGGGATTTTAAACTGGCTCATATGATAAAGACTTATAGATCTGCTAATTGTCATCAAGTTTTAAAGATCAGAGAGCGTTACAAATGTTAGCGTGATAAGAAAAATCATCAAACAGTACTTTGGCATCAAGCTGAGTAAGGGCCTGCTCCATCCTAATCCCCTTTGGAATTCTGCAGACAAATTACATCTTCTGTAACCATTCAAGGTGCATTTAATAAGAAATGTTTGCACTCTGTAAGTCGGGGCGTTAGCCTGTAACAGCTTGTTACATATGTTACTATATCAATTTGAGAATAAGAAATTTGAATGTTTGAGCTACTAAAAGAAGACATTAAAATTATCTAATAAATTGACATTCTTATAGTCTTTACACTGGATGTCTTTACTACATATGGAAGCTGTTTAACATTAATATGGCTAACTGTGGTGTTATGTGCGTTACATGAACCTAATTATAATTTAAAAGCTATAATTGTGGCTATCGTCATTTAGTTAAACAACTTCTATGACTTGGTTTCAAACTGTTTTATTAGATTTTACAAACATATACTTAATTGATGAAAAGGCAAAAACCAAGTTTGCTTTTCTATCTTAAATATATTGTCTTATAGGAACTAATACACAGCCCTACTCCCAGTTTTACAGAGAAGCGAATCTGTTATTACCCTTTAAGTAAAACACATGAAAGCTATTACAGCATGTGGGTATTTTTCATTTTCTTAGTCTGTCTTGCTCATATATCTGCAAGATGTCATTAAGTTTAAGATCAGGACACTTAATGTGCAGATTGCTCTTGCCACTTCACAGGAAGATATATATACCAGAGTCATACTCCATTGTATGCATATATGTGAAATGGCATTAAACCCAAAAAAATCTTTTCTTATGTATCAAAGGTATTCAGCATGCAAACTACATGAATAATTCAAATAAATAGATAGTTTTATGTCTTCTTTCTGTTTCTCAGACTTATATCATTTATTCTTAAATTGATATGGTAACATACGTATCATACCATTACAGGCTAAACCCCTAGTTAATAGAGTGCAAACATCTCTTATTTGATGCAGCTTGAATTGTTCTTTAAGGTGGGATATGTCGGCACAATTCCCAAAGGGGTGGAGAGGAACAGGATTGTACTCAGTTTGCAGTCCTAATACAATGCCATGATTCTACTGGTTGTGATGAAATGGGTGATTATTTTGCCATAGAAGCAGACACAATGATAGACATTGTGAGCGTGACTTGAATAAAGATTGTTTTTGAATAATTTTATTTAATAGGAATATTTATTAAATTGTGTCATTTAAATGAGAACTATTATTTTCTATCTATATGTCTTTATATTTTAATATTATAGGCATAAGGAAATATGTGATTAAAAAGGTAATATATAACATAGGTAACACAATTCCATAGTCTTGTTATCAGCAATGACTGTAATTACTAAGACTAAGGCACCAGAGGTTAGGATTAACAGGAAAACATGTGAAAAACGGTATTTTTCTGAAATATCATCTCTTACTTCCAAGAAAATTTCCTAGCTCATTCATTATGCCATGTAACATACGTTACATACTTTAATAAGTGCTCTGATCCTGATGTCAAACTTGCAAATGTGTGATTCTTTATTGCATTAGCAAGACAGTGCCAAAAATGTAAGATATCCACAAGCGTCAAATATTTTGATATATTTTTCTACAATAATAGATACCAAAATTGGATACTTAAAATTGGGGGTAGGGTTGTTTAATAGCTCATATAAAGCAATGTATTTGAGATAGAAAAGCAAACTTTGTTTTTTTCATTAGTCAAATGAGTATTTTAGTAAACTAAGATTAAAAACACTTGTAAAAATGCACAAATTGTCTGTAAAATGAATGATGTTAGTCACGATTTCAACTTTCAAAGGGAAATTTAATCTATGTAACGCATATAACACCATTGAAGGCTGAAATTTTGTTTTAAATGCTGTCTTTATGTAGCTTAGGCATCCAGCTTGAAAACTACATAAGAAATTTGAATAATTAGATGGTTAAATGTCTTCTATCTGTAGCTCAAACTTTCATTTTGATTTTTTCCTTAGTTTGTTACAGTAACATATGTAACAGGCTGTCAGAGACTAACGCCCCGGAGCACAGAGTGCAAACATCTCTTAAAAGATGCGGCTTGGAATTTTCTTCAAGATAGGATATGTCTGCAAAATTCCCTAGGGGGGGGGGGGGGGAGCAGGACCTTTTTTAGCTCGAAGTCTAACAGCTCCTTCCCACAAGTCCTTGAAGTTAGTCAGTTTATATAAATAGAAATCCAGCTATACGGTATCACTATTCCAAATCAAATCAGCATTTCCTATCACTAAGTGCAATCGAATACTTTCATATCAGCATTAAACCCTTCTCATGCTCAGCACGGCTTAATCTTTTCTTGAAAACACCGTAGATCCAGATCCGCATTGTGCATTGATGCTCCATCACATAATGTGGTCATTGGTAATGTTTAAGGTCCTAAATTTACGGATACGACCCATTTTCCTCTGTGGTAGAAAAAAAGAAACATTCTACAGGGTTCATACGCGTCAGGGAAATTTTTGTTGTGTCAGTGAAAAAAATGAAAGTTTGCTAAAACGTCAGGGAATTTTATAATTTCCAATTTGCATCAAATGCTGAGAAACAGAAAAAAGGCTATGGCAGTTTTCTAAACATTTTGGATACAAACTAAATCATTTTGATAGATTTTAACATTAGAAGCACTAATGTCACTTTATGCCTGTATTTCTTTCTCCCAAGTTGTAGCTAATACTTGACAGTGTATTATACATTTAAAAGCAATAAGATATATCTAGTCATAAAAGCAGGAAAAATATTTAAAACATGTGGGTCTCCCCTAGACAAAGTGCTACGTGGCGGTCTGTGTTTATCCATATCATGAATAGGAATGCTATAGCTGCGCAACGGCCTGTAACAAAATAGCGCTGTTTGAGGCATAATCGCTGCATACAGTTAATCGCTATCGTTTTTTTTGTTACTCTCGTGAAATATCGGCAGTTACAGATATATCACATTTTTAGCAGAGTTGCCTTCCGTAATATCTTTAGATGCTGATCAACAAGCCATCGAGGTCAGGTTTAATTTTATTGCTGTTTACATATTAGGCATGGTAGTCTATAGGTATAGTTAGTCTACATTGACCTGAAACTGATTAATTTTCGCCAAAATATTCGTGTGTTTTCGCGAAGATCTCCGACCTTGCCCATGCTTTTACCAAGAATATGAAGATATTGTCAATTCATTATAACAAATGGTCCGATAGCCTTGCGGTTACATGACAAAGTGGTTCTTATATTAGCATGTTTGGGGAGAAAATCCCTGATTTATCAACAAACAAAAGCGGTAATTTTGTTTTGTCTCTTTAGCCGGAACTCCTTTTTCCTGATGGGAGCGCAGTGGCTCAGTGGTATCTCTAGTGCTTGACTCGAGTCCGAAGGGCCGCGGGTTCGAGCCTCACGGACGTCACTGCGTTGTGGTCCTTGAGCAAGACACATTTATTTTAGCTTAGTACTGGTTCAACCCAGGAAGACCTGTCCCTGTTTAACGGAAAGATTGTTGATGGGACGTAAAGAATCAAATCAAACAAAACAAATCCTTTTTCCTGACCACAAGGGACCCAGGGCATCGATACCATATTCATTTTCGTTATGACAAACATAACGGCTCTGTTCATATGACGTCGCATACAGTAACAAATGACGTCATTTACACATGCGATGACGTGGCATACCGTTTCTGTCTTCCAACACTGAAACTGGAGGATCGAGGTACAAAAACGAAAAAATCTAGAAAAAGCACAATAAATTTAGTACCAAAATGTTCGTTACGACCTAACTAAGGAAATGACTTCCCACGCTTTATGTTTTCGTTCACTAATAATAAAAGTTTGGCATTCTGATGTGGACTCGATGAAGAAGATTTCCAAAATGGTGGACTTCAATTTTGTCAGCAGGGAACACTCACTGTAGAATTCTTTCAATCAGTTAAGTTATTGTACCAACACAAACAGTACACTTTTCTCAGGGCGGGAGTGGGGGGGGGGGGGAGTCTGGGTAATTTTGGTACAGATGTGCGAGCCAATATTTTGAAATATACCCCAATCATATACATGACATTTAATAAAACAAATGCCTATTCATATACTTGATTTCACAGAAAGTTGACCAATTCATATACGGTCCTTTGAATTAATATACTCTTTCATATCATCTCTGATTTGTAAGCAATTTACAAATGACCCTCGTCATGAGAAAACCTGGTTTATGTAAATGTTAAAACAAAGGCTTGACGAACATCCAAATGATAAATATGTGCATATACATGGGTGTCAGGAAATTTATGCCGTTCTAATATAGGGCTAAATAATTCTTTCTTTAAAAAAAAAGTCTTTTTATATACCTGGCAGCGCTGAAAAGGGGGACTTTTTGGCATGCACATCCATACAATGTCAGAAATAGGGATTCCCCATCACCCCACTGCTTTATGTAAATGTGAATACAAATGCTTGACGAGCATCCAAGCGAAAAATATGTGCATATGCATGGGTATAAGAAATTTGGCGCCTTTCTAATATAGGGCTAAATACTTTCTTTAAAAAAGGGGGGGGGGTGTATCATATACCTGGCGGCGCTAAAAGAGATTGCTATTTGGCACCCACATCCGTACTATGTCAGATATAGGAAGTTACCCGCCTGCTTTATGTAAATGTGAAAACAAAGGCATGACAAGCATACAAGCGAAAAAAGAAAGTACATATACATGGATGTCAGAAAATTTGCGCCATTCAAATATAGGGCACCGGGCCGCAAAGGCAGTCAGTAACTTGTCTGGCTACAGATGTGCAGCTGACTGCAGATCCAGGGGTCGCGAGTTAGATCCTGGAGTGGTCCGATTCTTTCGTGGAGATTGATCATGAAATAATTTCTATGGTCATTCTCCTCCCTTCCGCTGAATCATTCAAGAAGGGTTGTTGCCAGTTACAAGCGAAAGTATGTGCACGAAGTACTGGTTAACCGCTTGTTCAAGCTTGCCCAGGAAAAACGTGTGGTTAGATGAACTGACCATCCCGCCATGACCATAGCTGTTGACTTGGGACGTAAAGTAACAAAACAAACAAACAAACAAATATAGGGCTACATAATACCCCTCCCCGAGGCACTTTTTACATTGATTTCTGAAGATATTTGATGCAAAGTCATTGGATATTCATATGTCTCTGTCAATTTTGTCAAATAATACACCTCTCTAATGTTTGTATAGATAAATAAAAATAAACTATAACAGAACCATTGGCATATCAATGAAGCTCAAAATGTATGTGAACATCGAAGAAATCAATTTTATATAAATGAAATGTTCCTTTTTTAAAGGAGAGCTTGCCTACATGATTGCTTTCAAATATATAACCATATATAATCAAAAGGATACAAACCACTCCTCATTCTTAGCACATTCAGGCTGTCCAGACTGTCTCCAATTGTCAAATATTCCCTCTGTATACAGTAATAAATGAACACTCGGTGTGTTTTGAAAAACAACCATAGGAATCATGTCTGCATTCATAACCTGTACCCTGGGGTCACATATTTCACATAGGCTTATATAGGGAAAACATGAAAAAAATCTTGTCTGAGACCACAATGCCTAGAGCCTTGACATTTGGTATGCAGCCTCATCTAGTGGACCTCTGTTGAGTTGGTTCAAATTATGCCCCTGGGACCAAAAATGGGCACGCCCTGGGGTCACATGTTTTGCATAGGCTTATATAGGATAAACATGAAAATATATACTTGTCTGAAACCACAAGGCCTAGAGTCTCGATACTTGATATGCAGCAACATCTAATGGATCTCTACCAAGACTGTTCAAATTATGCCCCTTGGACCATAAATGGGCCCGCCCAGGGGATGCATGCTTTGCATGGACATATAGGAAAACAAAATAAAAAAAGCTATTCTTGTCTGAAACTTCAAGGTCTAGAGCTTTGGTATGAGGCAATATCAAGTAGACCTCTTTTAAGTGTGTTCAAATTATGCCCCATGGGCCAAAAGTAGTCCCACTCTGGGGTCACATGTTTTGCATAGACTTATATTGGGAAAATATGAAAACATCTGCTTGTCTGAAACCACAAGGTATGGAATAAAGTCTTTTTACTTGGAATGTAGCATCATCTTGTGGACCTTTACCAAGTTTGCTAAAATTATATCCCTCAAGAACGCCATTCTAAGTAACTCCTTAGTGCATGCCATTGATATGACAGCTTCGGGGAGAACGGACTTAAAATGCTCAATAGTTAAGCTACAAAAGCATCTAAATTTCAAAGGTTTTGCCCTTAAAGGGGATAGCAACCCAAATAATAAGTATGTTTTGTCAGAAAGAGCTCTATGAACCATGAATTTTGATACAAGTATCATCAAAATCGGTTGAAAAATGGGAAAGTTATGGGAATTTAAAGGATTCGATATGGCCAACATTTAGCTGACATTTTGAATATTGAATTATTTTTCAGATTTTTTTCTACAACTGCTTAAATGCATGTTATCAATACTATCACAGCATCTGTATTTCAGGCGATATGCAGCTTTAGTTTGGCGCCGTTAAACCGGTTTAAGCCCTCCAGTAAAATATTTTACTGACCGTTCCAAGGCGGTACTTCTTTTGTGGATCTTTTATGTTTTTGTTCTGTCTTGTGTTTGCTATGTCTTTGTGCGCGTCTGTTTATATGTGCTTTGTGGTCACCTGCTGGGAAAGGGCTGACCTCTTGGCTCTGTTTGGGGTGTCTTCTGTGAGTTTGTCACTTTCCCATTGGTATCCTGGGTCAGGTGTGGTACTTGATTGTATCAATTCCTGATCTTTGCACCTTTCCTTACTTTTATACATAGAAAAAATGTTTTTTAAAGATAATTGCAAGTAATCCATAGGTTTGTCTTTTATTTTGAATACGCATATTTGATTAGGCTATGTGACGTCACTAAGTCTACAATATGGCCGCTTCCATTACAATGCATTTGCAAATATTCAAACGCCCACAACTTCTTCGTTTTTCGACCGATTTAAATGAAAATGGTATCAAAAGTCATGGTTAATTAAGATCTCTCATATAAAACATAGTAATCATCAGGGTTGCAGTCCCTTGAAGCAGACCCCATGACGTCAAAAAGGTGTGGTATCCTGGGTCAGGTGTGGTACTTGATTGTATCGATTTTTGATCTTTCTCCTCTTTCTTACTTTCATATGTTTTACATTTAATGCAAATTTCACTGAACTTTTTTAGACGATTTCAAACTCAAACTGTCAGGAAAAGTGCAAAAAACATCATTTAAGACATAAAAACGTTAAAATTGAGTTTGAGTCTAAGAAAACACAGCTTGTTAAAATAGCAACTTGTCTTTTATTAAAATAATATTTCGTAGATATTATAATGGACATTCTAACATGCTTTAAATATTTTATCTTTTCAGAGAACTATAGAGCATTATTAGAAGAAGCACCATTTTCCAGAATTCAGAAGTGGTCAGCTCTACATATATACACGTTTAGTTCTGTTGAAAGTCAGTAATTCAATAGAAAATTGTGCTAATTCAACAAGTTGTCGGCTCCACTTTTATACCTGTACCAGTATTCAGACTGCAGAAGAATCATTTTGTTTTGTTGGAAGTCAGTCATTGGTGGAAGTTTGCAAACGCAAGAAGTGGTCAGCTCTACTTTTATAACTGCACTAGAATTCAGACTGCCGGAGAGACATTTGTTCTGTTGAAATTTCGTAATTGGTAGACGTTTTGGCTGACTCAAGAAGTGGTCAGCTCTACTTTTATAACTGCACTAGAATTCAGACTGCCGGAGACACATTTGTTCTGTTGAAATTTCGTAATTGGTAGACGTTTTGGCTAACTCAAGAAATGGTCGACTCGACTTGTTACATATGCTAGTTTTCAGAGTCCAGAAGAGATATTTTGTTCTGTTGAAAGTCAGTAATTGCTCGATGATTGTACTAATTCAAGGAGTTGACAGCTCTAATTGTATAGACACGTGTAGTGTTCAGACTGCTGGAGAATTAATCCTTCGTTGAATTTAAAAGAACTGTAGCTGATCAATATCAGTTTTTTTCTTGAAATGGAATGCAATGATACATGTAGGAAAGGTTTACCATCTGTCAATAGATTAAACAAACATGTTAACAAGCACAATAGAACGAAACCATATGTTTGTGGCACCTGTAGTAAATCTTTCAGTATTTACAAAGACTTAAAACATCACCTCTTTATACATACTGGAGAGAAACCATACAAGTGTGATACATGTGGTAAAGCCTTCTCACAAGGCAGTGGCTTAAAAAAACATGTTAAAATACATACTGGAGAGAAACCATACAAGTGTGATACATGTGGTAAAGCCTTCTCTCAGGTCAATAGCTTAAACAATCATATTAAAAAACACAATGGGAATAAACCATATGTATGTAGCACCTGTGGTAAATCTTTTAATCTTATCAGCAACTTGAAACGTCACTTCTTAATACACACTGGAGAAAAACCATACAAGTGTGATACATGTGGTAAAGCCTTCTCTCAATGCAGTAACTTAAACATACATGTTAAAATACATACTGGAGAGAAACCTTACAAGTGTGATACATGTGGTAAAGCCTTTTCTCAAGGTGGTGACTTAAACAGACATGTTAAAGTACATAATGGAGAGAAACCATACAAGTGTGATACATGTGGTAAAGCCTTCTTTCAAGTCAGTGGCTTAAACCAACATTTAAGAATTCATACTGGAGAGAAACCATACAAGTGTGATACATGTGGTAAAACCTTCTCTCAAGTCAGTGGCTTAAACCAACATTTTAGATTCATACTGGAGAGAAACCATACAAGTGTGATACATGTGGTAGAGCCTTCTCTCAAGTCAGTCACTTAAACAAACATTCTATAATACACACGGGAGCGAGAAACCATACGAGTGTGATACATGTGACAAGGCCTCTCTCGTCAGTTACATAAACCAACATTCTATAATACATACTAGAGAGAAACCTTACGAGTGTGATACATGTGACAAGGCCTCTCTCGTCAGTAACCTAAGCCAACATTCTATAATACATACTGGAGAAAAATCATATAAAAATCCAGAATCTCAGATGTGACATGGTGATGTTATTTTTACATTATAATGACGTCACGTTTTGACGTGCGACCAGCGTGCGGCTGTTCGTTTTTTATTTTTCCCACAGGCTGGTACAGGTATGTAAGATACAATTATCTCAAATGGGAAAACCCAATCTGGTGTTGGAGAAACCTTTTACTGACAGACAAATACTTTTATTTAGGCTCAGGTTAAAACATAGACATAAGAGATAATTACAATATCACACTACATACTATAAACAAACGAACGAGACATGGAGTGAAGCATTGGTATCTTGAGAACTTTTGGTCGGGTGCGGCCGCGTCAGCACCAGTGAGACATCAAGTGGAAACTTGAAGTCGCAGTGTCGCTGTAGCTGCGGCATTGTCACCATTCCTTTAGATTGGGGCGGGCACCAAGTGCCCTTGTAGGGAAGTGGAGAAAGACAGCTGGAACTGTTAAACACTATTTCTAGGGAGGCGAGTATTTACTACAAGGGCAATTGTGTGTATGATTCACTGCACATCAGGCACGTGCACTCAACAGAGTGTTTACCATATTTACTAGCTAGCATGTATTATAATACAAGCAAGATAGTAGGTGTGAGAAAACAGAGATTATAACAAATTAGACGCATATATTTAGAGGTATTAGGGATTTCAATAGCCAAGTATAAGAGTCAGGAAGAGTCATATTGCACTCAGGGTGGCCAAAACTCCATAGAGCCTTAGCCAGTCTGAGTGGGATATGGTTGAATAAATGTGTTAAGGTACTATTTTCATCCAAACACTTAATCTTTCATTGTAAAAAAAAATAAAATAAAATAAACGTATATATTTAGAAGTATGAGAGTCAGTTAGGGTCATATCACGGCACGAAAAAAAAGCGTTTAATTTGCTATTATATCTATGTCAAACGTTATTATATTTCAAATTTAATTGAATTTTTCTGACTTTACGTCACGATTATATTTCCAAAAAAACTTTCTGTTTACTTCAAGTTTCATATAACGTAAACGATAACAGTTTACTGTGTTTATGTATTAACTAAACTCAAACAAAACTTGAAAATTAAAGAACGTAAACTCCGATTATATGCCATGCTGATAGAAGTAAACTTGAATTATTGTTTGTTCAAACTTGCATAAAACTCGGGATTTAATAGCACTTAATTGTAAATTATATTTGACAATGATACATACAAAATATAATCCACGTTTAAGCTGCCTTATACCTCAAGAATACTTGGGAATTATTTTCAACGTAAACGCCAATAATATGTCATGTTGACATACACCAAACATAATGGGCATTTTATTCTTACTTATACTTGCAAAAAATTTGGAATTTAGGAAATTGTAAACGCATTGGTCGTAAAGTTTACTGTTTGATTATATTTGCATAAACTTGGAATTTACTTTGTTTTGCGTATAATTTATGCATTATACTTTCCAATACTAAAAATTGAATTTACAGCATAAAATGTTTGCTGAGGTCAAGAAATTTGATATATCATTTTAATATAGGAATCAAATAACTGGATATATCATAGTCGCTGTGTATTATATATTACAGCCAATGTGCCTTCGGTTGGTGGGAATTGTGCCCCCAGGATTGTGACACCCCATTCTGGTCTTTGGGATACATTGCAATACTGTAGCTTGTCCATGTTGTTTGGCTTGTAGAAAATAGTAAATGAGTATGATCAGGAAATACCACAATCACAAACTGCAGACAACCCCGTGGCACTGTGAGGAAGAGCTGCTCAACCATCACGAGACACCAGGAAGACAAATTAAGCAAAGCAATCAGCTCTCTCTTCCCCATCAAGATGATTGCAATACTAAAATGGACATAAAGTAACGTACAACAAAACATAGAACAATTACAGACTCCCACAATGGGAGTAACAATAAACAGAAAGTCAACAACAACAGAACCACCGCCTTAGAACGGACAGCAGCCTAAGCCACCGGGGGGCTTAAATGCATTTTACTGGTATCAAATCTTCGCCCTAGATTCTGCTGTTGTTGAAGTACAAAAATGTTCAGCTCGCATGGAGGCCATCTAACTAATGCAATGTATCATCATGGAAAAACACTCTAATCAAATTAACACACCATGATGAAACAAAGAAAAGGGCTCATGACTCACAGATAGTCAGAGCTAAAGAAAACCTCAAGTTGAGCCACGGTGGGTCCAGCTACAGATAAGCATCAGGCACCAACCCACCGATTAAAGTTTTACGTCAGAGCCGTCATAGAGTCTGAGGCCCGACCCACCGTCAATATCCGCTATGGTTTCTGCTCTACCCTCTTGAGTATATATGTTTCCAACTCGCTGGTCTGGCAAGTTCATACTGAGAGTCCTTAGCGCTATGGGCCTATAAAATATAAAAGGTATTTTAATCATTGTTAGCATCCATCAAAACATATGTGCACCCAGCAAAGACTCAGATCAGTCTGGGCTTTTGCCCAGTCTTCACTGTAATTTCATTTGAAAGTAAGGACCAAACATCCCGATGCGGACAGCAAACACTAATCCAACTAGGTAGATGTCCACATTGATATGAGTCTTCGCTGGAAGCATATAGCTATTTTAGGGGATAATACCGAAATGATATGATCTCTTAGTATTGCTCAAAACAAAGATTGTTGAAGCAGCTGGATAATGTAGCTGATAACATAATTTTAATTAGCTAAACACTTATGCCTTAACTCTTTGCATGCTATGTAATATTTGTACATTATTCCATAGTCGTCTGCCGATATTTTTTCCAAAACAAGCTTTTTCAGGAATACTAAAATTCTTAAAATACACACTGGAGACAAACCATACAAGTGTGATACATGTGGTAAAACCTCTCAAGTCAGTGGCTTAAACCAAAATTTAAGAATTCATACTGGAGAGAAACCATACAAGTGTGATACATGTGGTAAAACCTTCTCTCAAGTCAGTGGCTTAAAACAACATTTTAGAATTCATACTGGAGAGAAACCATACAAGTGTGATACATGTGGTAAAGCCTTCTCTCAAGTCAGTCACTTGAACAAACATTCTATAATACATACGGGAGCGAGAAACCAAACAAGTGTGAAACATGTGACAAGGCCTCTCTCGTCAGTTACATAAACCAACATTCTGTAATACATACTGGAGAGAAATCATATAAAAATCCAGAATCTCAGATGTGATATGGTGACATTACTTCTACATTATAATGACGTCACGTTTTGACGTGCGACCAGCGTGGGGCTGTTCTACCCACTTGAGTATATATGTTTCCAACGCGTTGGTCAGGCAAGTTCATACTGAGGGTCCTTAGAGCTATCGGCCTATACAATATAAAAGGCATCCATCAAAATATATGTGCACCCAGCAAAGACTCAGATCAGTCTGGGCTTTTGCCCAGTCTTCACTGTTAGTTCACTTGAAAGTAAGGAAAAACATCCCGATGCGGCCAGCAAACACTGATCCAACTAGGTAGATGTCTGCGCTGATCTGAGTCTTAGCTGGAAGCATATAGCTATTTTTGGGGTTAATACCGAAATGATATGTCCTCTTAGTATTGCTCAAAACAAAGATTGTTGAAGCAGCTGGATAATGTAGCTGATTACATAATTTTAATGAGCTAAACACTCCTGCCTTTTAAAACTCTTTGCACGCTGTGTAATATTTTTACATTATTTCATAGTCGTCTGCCGATATTTTTCCAAAACAAGCTTTTTCAGGAATACTAAAATTCGTAAAATACACACTGGAGAGAAACCATAAAAGTGTGATACATGTGGTAAAACCTCTCAAGTCAGTGGCTTAAACCAACATTTAAGAATTCATACTGGAGAAAAAACATACAAGTGTGATACATGTGGTAAAGCCTTCTCTCAAGTCAGTCACTTAAACAAACATTCTATAATATATACTGGAGAGAAATCATACGAGTGTGATACATTTGGTAAAGCCTACTCTCAAGGCAGTGACTTAAACCAACATCTTAAAATACATACTGGAGAGAAATCATACGAGTGTGATACATGTGACAAGGCCTCTCTCGTCAGTTACATAAACCAACATTCTGTAATACATACTAGAGAGAAACCATACGAGTGTGATACATGTGACAAGGCCTCTCTCGTCAGTAACATAAACCAACATTCTATAATACATACTGGAGAGAAACCATACGAGTGTGATAAATGTGGCAAGGCCTCTCTCGTCAGAAACCTAAACCAACATTCTATAATACATACTATAGAGAAATCATACGAGTGTGATACATGTGACAAGGCCTCTCTCGTCAGAAACCTAAACCAACATTCTATAATACATACTGGAGAGAAACCATACGAGTGTGATACATGTGACAAGGCCTCTCTCGTCAGTAACATAAACCAACATTCTATAATACATACTGGAGAGAAACCATACGAGTGTGATATATGTGACAAGGCCTCTCTCGTCAGTAACATAAACCAACATTCTATAATACATACTAGCAACATAAACCAACATTCTGTAATACATACTAGACAGAAACCAATCGAGTGTGATACATGTGACAAGGCCTCTCTTATCAGTAACATAAACCAACATTCTATAATACTTATACATACTAGAGAGAAATCATATAAAAAATCCAGAATACGCCCAGATGTGTCATGGTGACGTCGTCTGTACATTATAATGACGTCACGTTTTAATATGCAACCAGCGTGCGGCTTTTCGTTTTTAATCTTTCCCACAGGCTGGTACGGTTATGTGAGATACAATTATCTCACATGGGAAAAGCCAATCTGGTGTGGGAGAAACCTTTTACTAACAGACAAATAGGTCAGGTCAAAACATAGACTTAAGAGCTAATTACAATATCATACTACATGAATAGACAAACGAATGATACATGGAGTGAAGCATTGGTATGTTGAAGACTTTTGGTTGGGTGCCGCCACGTCAGCCCCAGTGCGACATCAAGTGGAAACTTGAAGTGGCAGTGTGGCTGTAGCTGCGGCATTGTCACCATTTCTTTAGATTGGGGCGGGCACCGAGTGCCCTCATAGGGAAGTGGAGAAAGACAGCTGGAACTGTTAAACACTTTTTCAAGGGAGGCGAATATTAAGTACAAAGGCAATTGTTTGTATGCTTCGCTGCACATCAGGCACTTGCGTTCAACATAGTGTTTTACCATATTTACTAGCTAGCATTTATTATAATACAGTTTAACATCAAGATAGTAGCTGTGAGAAAACAGAGATTATAACAAATTAGACGCATATATTTAGAGGTATTAGGGATTTCAATAGCCAAGTATGAGAGTGAGTTATAGTCATATTGCATTCAGGGTGGCCAAAACTCCATAGAGCCTTAGCCAGTCTGAGTGGGATATGGTTGGATAAATGTGTTATGGTACAGTTTCCAAACACTTAATATTTCATTGTAAAAAAATAAAATAAACGTAAATATTTAGAAGTATGAGAGTCAGTTAGGGTCATATTGCAACAAGAGTGGCCAAAACTTCAAAGAGCCTTAGCAAGTCTAAGTGGGATATTTAAGAAATGAATTCAATTTTTGGAATGTTCATGGAATCATGAATACTTCGGGTCTCGTGCAAAGTAAGTGAAGCCCGAATACTTTTGGTCTTGTGCAAAGTAAGTGAAGCCTGAAGGGCTTCACGTTAACTTTGCAAGAGACCCGAAGTATTCATGATTCCATGAACATTCCAAAAATTGAATTTATTACTTATATTTACATTTTATATTATCAGTCAAGTATCAATTTTCAATTTTCACCTAACTTGGCTGGTTTTCCAGATATTTTGAATTAAATCATACATAACGTAGGGTTTGGAATAGCCAAAACGCTTAACGCCATGGCGATGCGTGTTCAACGTGAACAAGCAACGTTATTGGATGGAATTGACGTTAACCCGCTCAAATGGCGCGTATGAGGATGTGGCTTAAATCGATTTGTTCATGAAGGTATGAACCACATTTCAAATGTAAAGGTTCATTTAAAGACTCGCAGTGGAAATGTTAATATGATTGGATGAATGTGTTTAGGTGCCATGTCCAAACACTTAATCTTTCATTGTAAAACAAAACAAACGTATATATTGAGATGTATGAGAGCTAGTAAGAGTCATATTGCACTCAGGGTGCCCAAAACTCCATAGAGACTTAGCCGGTCTGAGTGGGATATGGTAGGATGAATGTGTTAAGGTACCATGTCCAAACATTTGATCTTTCAATGTATACCAAAATAAACGTATATAATTAGGAGTATGAGAGTCAGTTAGGGTCATATTGCACTCAGAGTGGCTAAAACGCCATAGAGCCTTAGCCAGTCTGGATGGGATATGATAGGATGAATCTGTTAAGGTACTATTTCCAAACAATCTTTCAATGTAAAACAAATTAAACGTATATATTTAGAAGTATGAGAGTCATATTACACTCAGAGGGGCCAAAATTCCATAGAGCCTTAGCCAGTCTGAGTGGGGTATGGTTGGATGAATGTGTTTAGGTACCATGTCCAAACACTAAATCTTTTATTGCAAAACAAAATAAACGTATATATTTTGTAGTATGAGAGTCATTTTGAGTCATATTGCACTCAGAGTGGCCAAAGCTCCATAGAGCCTTAGCCAATCTGAGTGGGATATGGTTGGATGAATGTGGTAAGGAACCATGCCCAAACGTTGACCTTTCAATGTATAACAAAATAAACGTATATATTTAGGAGTATGAGAGTCAGTTAGGGTCATATTGCAGTCAGAGTGGCTAAAACTCTATAGAGCCGTAGCCAGTCTGAGTGGGATATGGTTGGATGAATGTGTTAAGGTACTATGTCCAGACAATCTTTTAATGTAGTTAAGAAATGAATTCAATTTTTGGAATGTTCATGGAATCATGAATACTTCGGGTCTCATGCAAAGTAAGTGAAGCGCGAAGGGCTTCACGTTAGCTATGCAAGAGACCCGAAGTATTCATGATTCCATGAACATTCTATAAATTGAATTTGATACTTATATTTACATTTTAAATTATCAGTCAAGCATCAATTATCAATTCCCTACTTGGCTGGTTTTCCAGATATTCGGAATTAAATCAGACATATTATAGGGTTTGGAATAGCCAAAACGCCAAATTTCAGCGCTTAATGTCATGGCGATACGTTTTTAACGTCACGCAAACGTCAGTAAACAAGCAGCGTTATTGGATGGACTTGACGTTAGCACGCTCAAATGGCGCGTATATGGATGTGGCTTAAATCGAATTGTTCATGAAGGTATGAACCACATCACAAATGTAAAGGTTCATTTAAAGACTCGCAGTGGAAATGTAAATATAACAAAATAAACGTATATATTTAGAAGTATGATAGTCAGTTGGAGTCATATTGCATTCAGAGTGGCCAAAACTCCATAGAGCCTTAGCCAGTCTGAGAATGCCCAGAAGAGACACCAATTGTATTATTATTATAGTTTTCGTCTTTCCATTCGTTTGTTCATTCTTTCATTCGTTCTTTATTCTGGACAAGGACAAAGTTTCTAGTTAAAGTTAATAGTTTTTCTCTTTCTGTTTGTAAGTTTGTTGGTAAATTCATTCTTAATTCCGTTACAACGACAAGGCTTTTGGTTCAATTTTGTTGTGTTCATCTTTCCGTTCGTTATTTCGTTCTTAATTCCTATACAAAGATAAAGTTTTTGGTTCTAGTTTATAGTTTTTGTCTTTCCGTTCGTTAGTGCATTCTTTCATTCGTTCTTAATTCCCTTACAACGACAAAGTTTTTGGTTAAAGGTTATAGTTATAGATTTTAGCTCTGGTGGCTGAACTGTACAGCCTGTGTTAGAAAAGCCCCTTAGCCAAGCCCTTGAGATGGACACTTTACTCCTAAGTAGAATACCCACGCCCCATCACACCCTTAGCATTCACTGTTTGCTTACAATATTCTCTATTAAATTTTGGAGGGAGTAAT
Source organism: Loripinus fragilis (assembly GCA_964019695.1). Lineage (NCBI taxonomy): Eukaryota > Metazoa > Mollusca > Bivalvia > Lucinida > Lucinidae > Loripinus > Loripinus fragilis. The sequence continues at coordinate 70,410,792 of OZ026530.1, forward strand.
TTTACCATCCGACACCCTAATCATTGGAAATGGACTGGTCCTACTGAAAAGAATAGGGAAAGTTCATTCGGCTTAAATGTGTTAATGTATAACTAAGCATGTGAGTTTGTACCAAAATCTCAAGTACTGGCTCAAAATTCAAAAATAACCGTATTGTCAGATGAGCTCTACTTGGGTCTAGATGCAACATTTAGATTCTACCCTACAGGTCGTCATGAAACAATTCCGATAACAGAAGGACAGTGGAAAGACTGAAATGACTTTTTTAGAATATTATTTATAAAATTAAAATCGTTATTGATTGCATTTATGAAAATAAAGTAAATCAGGTTATAGACATGTACCAAACCACTCTGTATCATTTGAATATTTTAAAAGTGTAATGACCAAAATCGTGAGATTTTATTGAAACTCCCCCAATTCGAAACCAAAACCAAACTTTGGGGTTTCTTTAGCTCTGACTGTCTGTGAGTTAGAAGCCATTTTCTTTGTTTCATCTCAGTGTGATAATTTGGTTGGATTGTTTCTCTGTAATGATGTTGCAAAAGTTTGGTACATTGTCTTGTGGTGGTGGTCACTCTGTTGTTGTTTACTCATTGTGGGTGTGTGTTTATTATGTGATACATTGTATTGTGGTCTGGTTCTTGGTATCTGGCGGCTAAAGAAGAGATTGCTAGTTGCTTTACTTTAATTATGTTGTGGCTGTCTGTGTTCTTTCTGTCTTCCTCACGGTGCCGTGAGTTGGTATGCAGTCTGTGATTGTGGTATTTCCTAGTTACACTCAGTTGCTGCGCATTAATGTGGAAAAAATCGATTTTACTTCTATAAAGTACTAGTCAAGCTGTCAGCTTAAAGGTAAACCAAGTGGTGTCCGTTTAAGGCTTCCTTGATAGGTTACAGAGAAAAACAGCATGGGGCAGTATTATAGAAATGTCTTAAATAAACCAATACAGTTTTATCAGCAATAGTAATTGAGTATGATCAGGAAACGCCACAATCACAAACTGCAGACAAAAGCTTTGTCAAAACCGTGAGACTGTATGAATCAAACTTTGACATTTTTAATATTTTGTTATTCTTTGCGATTTTACAACAGATATGCACGAAATATTCACTATATACTTAAAGTCATAAAAAACGCAACTGGTACAAGTGTTATTTTTCCTATTAATTTCAGCTTGATAATTTTTGTCTTTGTACTAACAAGCGTCCCTAACGTAGCAGAACGTTTTACCAAAACTTGAGCTCAATTGCACACTTCTGCCAAACATTTTGCTGAAAAATGACAAATTCATCAAATATTTTGGTAACCATATTAAATCTTGAAAATTTTATTCAATTTCAGAAACGAAAATACGGTTTACAACACAAAATTCACTTTGCTGGAAGGACCTTAAATTTAAGTTTTAAATTTCATTTTTCGTGAAATTTCTCTAAATTTGAGAAATCACTAAAGCTTCAATTAAGCTGCATCATTTAAAAATTGGCATACGTAAGTTGTAAGGTCATAACATATGGTTATCAGTTATCGCAATATTTACCGTCGAAAGTTCGCATTTTCGTTAAGTACTGGTTTTCGTGCTGAAACTTTGATGACCGTTTTGAAGGTCAAAACTTGGAGACTAACAAAATCTGTTACATGGGCATAGAAAGTGGAGCAATGTTGAAATTTTCCGAAAGTTTGAATCCAAAAGAGCCATTCATAATGAAGATCTGATATCCAGATTAATAAGGTGATTATGCAGTTTTTTGTGTCGAAGTTCGGGTTGTGTCCCTTTACCAAAAAATACAGCCTGGCTTGTTTGGACTGCTTAATCTGCACCAAAATAGTATTGGCTTGATATCGCGACCATAGGTTTATGCTTTTATTTCATTAGAATGATAAAGTATCATTAAATATCGAGTAAGGTTATACTGTAAAAGTTGCGTTTTTACTGGCGTTAAGTATATTTCTTTAATGAATCAATAGAAATATGCTTCTGGGTTAAGTGTTCTTATTTTCTAAATCCAACTTATAATACGCCTAGAAACATTTGTTGCAAATAAAACACAATGAGATGGTAATTGCCGAGCTAATACCTAGGAATTTATTGGCGTGCTATCAGCTATCACTTTTATAACGACATCGACGGTAAGGGGATATTTTGTATATGTACATAGCTATATTGTCTTTGCTTTTGTATTTTTGTTCTGTATGTTGCATATGGGTTTGTGTTGTGCTCTCCATATTTGGAGGATACTGGAGTATCTATTAGCTATCACTTTTATAACGATATCAACTATAAGGGATAGAAACAAATGCGCTTGCATGATTATTTTGACCTCATGCGTTTCTGGACATTTTTTCCTATAAAGTCTGTGATGTTTTCTTAAACGTTTCGTGACAGTTGTGCGTGAAAGTTTCTGATGGATCTGGTAAAATCCAAATATACTATGCACAATAAGTTAAGCATTTTCTTTTGTTTCGCATCTTTTTTTGTGCTCATCTTTGTAATGCTAAAATTATAAGCATGTGATTTTTCGTTTGGTGTTCTTTCATCTTCCTCATGCATCATACGCCTATAAAACTATTGGTTATTTGATAGATGTGATAGAGATTTCATGCTGAAAATATCAGCTGCCATAAAATGACGTCAAAACGTAGTCATCTATAGTTAATAGTGTTCCAATTTCCAACAGAGAATCAGTTTACAAAGATATCATAGGCTTACAATGTATCTCATTTTATGGTTGATAAAAACCTTAAAGTACTGAAAAACGGTGTGACGCATTTGAGAGATAATGGCGAAGTTAGATTTTATCATTCGGCTCGTACTCAATAGGCGTGAAGATGTTTCATTCAACATTTTTTGGCTGAATGTATTGGAAGAAATCAAATAGTTTTACTTGTTAATGTGGTTCAAGAAAAAAACGACTAGAAACACCGTTTAAAGGCAATGGCGTAAAAGCATTACTAAAAACATCAAATTGCGAAAAGTCTTTTATTTCTCTGAAAAAGTTAAGAAAATTGCAGTATTTGCTATTCTTTTTTGGTTTCAGTGACCAAACAACCGCTTGAAAATGGTTTTGGCTTCCTCCAATGATCAGAAATACACACGTTGCCTTTTCGCCTTAAAATTTATTATCACTTTAGCATGGCCCCTGCGTTAAGTAATTCTGTATTTTTTTTAATGCAAACTCTTGTCAGATGATCAGCACTTGTATCTTCATGACAGCATATAAACTTGAGATATAATGTGGATGGGCTCATCCATACAAAACAATTGCTAAATTCATTGTGCATAGTATATTTTTGTGACAGAACAAAAACCAAGTGATTATGACCAGTCCCCAAGGTTATAAAACGTTTCATGCTCAACCCAGCTGCGCATTACATTTCAATTGCTCATTGATACACTCAGATTTTGTGCTTATCCCGCTAATAAATGATAAAATGCACTTTACCATTTATGAGCAGCCTAAATTTTATACTAAGTTGAGTTGAGCACGAAAAAAGTTTTATTAGATGACGTCGCGTCTGGAAGTAAAATAACGCCATGCAATAAAATCGATTAACCATAAGTGGTTAACAGATTAGTGCGTATTGTAATGGTGTCCATTGTAACGTTGCGTAAAAAATGGCAAAATATTGACTTTTTCACACCAAAACTGTTATTTTTAAGTAATTTGAATGTCATGTAATAGCAAGATTTTAATTTTCGTGTTCCCGTACTATTGAATCTATTAAACTCGTTGCCAAAAAGAGACGAAATGCTTGGCATGCTTTGCAATTTTTTTTACCCCAACTCGTTTAATAAATTCAATAAAACAGGAGCACTCATGTAGATCCTCTATAATTGAGCCAGTGTATGAGATTTCCAACAATGTGGTATATGCGACCAGTAAAACCTCAGATCAGCCTGCGCATACCTGAGTCTGATCAGAGCCATTGCTAGACGCTTGAGTATTCTATGATTGTTAAGCTACTGAATGAATACCATTTGCAGTTTCTAAGCTTAAAAGGAGGCTGCAGAGGCTCGTCTGAGTATACACTTGTCGAAATGCCACATTGTTGGAAATCACATGCCACGGCTCATTTATAACCTGGGGGCTTGGAGATGTCACAACCACAGACCTCAGACCAACCAATTACACCGTAAGAGAGACAGCATCAACAACTATCAAATGAGCCGCGGCATGTGAATTCCAACAATGTGGCATTTTGACAAGTGTAGACTCGTACGAGCCTCTCCAGCCTCCTTTTAAGCTTAGAAACTCCAAATGATGTTCAGTCAATAGCTTAACAATCATAGAATACTCAAGCAACTAGCAAAGGCTCTGGTCAGACTGCGCGTATGCGCAGGCTGATCTGGGGCTTTGCTGGTCGCACATACCACATTGTTGGAAATTCCATGCACCGGCTGAATTTAATGAGCCATCAATAGCAAAGTCTTTAAGTCGGAACCGTCATAGTCTGAAGTCCGATCCACCCATAAATCTTATTTTGCCATTCAAGAAAAAACAAAACATCAGAGATCAGCCTATATATAAAATATATTCTTATAATATACAAGTTGCACTAATCTTATCAGTCTTCTAGGTCTGATTCTTCCGTGGACGCTTGATTTTTCCTTTTCATTAGTTGCTTGTTCCTGTGTCTTTATAACATGTGAACTGTTTGGCTCCAATCTTCTGTAATATGTCTACCTATAACATATAAACGACGGCAGATAATAGATCGTGATGTGACTTTTGTGGATATTTTTTTTTCTGTCTTGTGTTTGTTATGCCTTTGTGCGCGTCTGTTTATTGTGTCTTGTGGTCACTTGATAGGAAAGAGCCGACCTCTTGGCTCTCGTTTGTGGTGTTTTACTGTGATTTTGTCACTTTCCAATTGGCATCCTGGGTCAGGTGTAGTACTTGGTTGTATCGATTCCTGATCTTTGCACCCTTACCTACTTTTATTCGCTTAGTCCAGATTTTGTTAATTAGTTGATTCACGTGATTTTTTTCAGAATTAGGGTCGAGGGGATGGGAAAAAAGCTCTAAAATGACCAGTTGACTGGTCATTTTCAGAGGGTTTTTTTCAGATTGTTTTTAATATCTCCAGAAAAAAACAGTAAAACAAGTAAAGTAAACCAACAGTCTGTATTAAATCTTTTTTATCATTTTTTTTACAAATCTGGGCAAGACAATCACTTTTAACAGTGTCACTCTCAAAAATACACAAAAAGAACCTCAAAAATATATTATTTTTTAACGAAACAAATAATATATAGAGTTGGTGGATAAATATAAAAAATAATATTAAAATTTTATTTTTTTTATTTTTTCTCTACTTTCTGGAAATCTAGGATGGTTTGTATATCAACTAATGTAAACATTCTTGTCTTATTCATGGTGGCCAACATACTTCACAGTTACGTGCTCCGTTTAGATGAGAAAATAATATTACAGAGTTAAATATGGTAAACCGCAGTTAACTTGCACTGATTTCTAGTGTTATTTCCATATTTCATCTTTTCACGAACTTTATTAATTTATGAGATTACTCAAGAAAACCATGTTTTTGTTGAATATATGGGACACACATCCCTGGACTCATCAACGATTCAAAGATGACGAATTAAACAAAAGAGGCTTTCACAAGCAGTGGAATTGGTTTCAGAGACAGTCAGGCTTGTTTGTTTTCAAACCATCAGAATTGTTTTGTTAGCGAAATGGGTAAGTAATCAACAATGAAAGAAGAATACACAGAAGAGTATGTGTGTCCCAAGGTTTTCTTGTCTATTAATCTCGCAAATACATGCAGTACATGAAACAATGTTCATAACAATAAACTTCCATGAAAAGATGAAAGAAGCAAATAAAACTAGAAATCAATGCGGACTAGCTGTTCTTTACCGTATTTAGTCCTGTAATTCATGCAAGGCACAAAAACTAATTTCCTTATCTGAGACGAAATTTTTATTCCACTTAATATGTGTTCGCCTTATGAAAAAATCACGTGATTCTGACGTACATTGGCCACCCTGTTATTGTGTTAATACACGTATGTATAGTGTGCCTAAATTGACATGTAACTGATTAAGTTTCTACAAAAGCTTCGTTATATTCGTTCTTTTTCGTGGATACTCTGAGCTTGGTCACACTTTTATCAAGATTATTAAGATTATGACAACTCTTAAATCCATATGGTCTGATAGCCTAGTGGTTAGTTCTCATTGATATAGATCACACAAACCTGGATCGAATCTATTGGGGAAAAGCTTTTTTTATTGTCAAATGTATGCATTCTTTTTCAGTCAAGATTGTTCATATATGTTATGCCATCTCGTGACTACTTTATATCATTTCATTTGGATATTCATTTTTTTCCTTGGTTTTATTACCACTTTCCTTGCCAGCGGCGACTTTATTTTCCGTGTTAGCCTTTGCAAACAGTTTGCAACAAAACGTTAGTCCTGATTTGGATACAGACTATTTGCCACTGTCTGACATAGCTCCAGATAAGGATTGGAAGCAATTGGGTATTAACCCACCTCTTTTTGGCTTTATTGGGTACTTCATATTAGGTATTTTAAGTTTTTGTATTGGGTATCCATCTGAAAGCAAATAAATCAGCAATGGTGGAGTTAGAGCGTTAAATATAGAGACTATAGTTGCTCTTCCGACTGTCAGCGTTCCTCCCCAGTAAAACAGTCAACCAATCACAGCCATCGATACAAAACATAAAGGTTTCCGGCATTTCCAAGTTTGCATTGGAGGATGGGAACCAATCAATCAATTATGATCCGACCACAAACTTAGTCTGGTTTGTCTAGTGGAACCAGACATGCGCAGTGCACAAAACCAGAGAGGGTTTTATGGCTCTAAGGTCCAACTATAGGGACTGGACTATAGTCTGGTTAAAGCACGGACTTTACCAATGAAACCGGGCCTATGTTCTGATTTGTTTTGTTACCTTTCGGTTTCACTTTCAGAAAGGCCACTGGCTCAATATATATACTGATAAGTATATCTGAGACCGCTATTTCCGACTTATGTCGAAAATCCATAGTATTTATCAAGTCATCTATGATTCTTCGAACCTTCAACGCAGTATTTAAGTTGAGTTTCAAGACAATATTGTTATTCGATTGTTCTGGCCCTTTTTTTATCTTTGTCTCGCCATTCTTACCGTAAAGTGAAACAAATGTCGTAATTGTGTAAATATTGCGATAAGAATGTTCCTAGACTGGGTTACAATTTAATGTACTAGATTTGGCACCACGGCGTTTATAAATTTGTACCCAACAATTACTTGTGCTGTATCGCAACCCGAACACTAAAGCGTCGAGAAAGTTCCGTATTGAGTATAAATGATTTTTATTGGGTTTTTGTACGCACAGAAATGAATTTAATTGCATTTTCTTGTTCAAATAATTAAAACTGTCATAACATTTATTGAGATCCATTAATCTGATTGGTCAAGAACGGTCATCTGATCGCATTGACCTGTATTTCATTTTTCAATGAACCCCTTCCGTATTCATGAGGGGAGGGGCCATTCACAACAGAACTACTATTGAGATAATGTGCAATGATTCTATGAAGAGAAATAGACAGCTTGCAACCCCCGTTTGCTCTACTGACAATTTACCTTACATTTACACATATATTTTCAGGGGGGAAAGCAAAGATTAATTTACATACGACGCATTTAACAGTAGTCATGCCGATCAACTGTCTGCTGCGATCTATTCAGTTTCCCAGTGCGCAAAATGAGGCGATCGCCTCATGCACTGTGCTTGTTTTCCTGCAACCTCGTTGTATGTTTTCAGTAGAGTCCTGCAATAAAATCGTTTCTTGAACTTACTGACTGTTGCCTGGTTTATCCAACATTTTTTTGCGATCCGTCTTTGCTTTCTTCAACCACTTAATAAAGATAGCACAATTTCTTTTTGCTATAATTCATTTCTTTTACTTTCCAAGCCATTTTGACAGATGTTGCTTTTCGTCACCAATGTAAACGAATGACGTCATATCAGATGACGTAAACATCGTACACATTCTAATGAACACTCATGTAAAGTTTTTTCGGTTGTCACTATGTAAAAACTGGATTTCTAGTCCCTGAAATGTAGTTGTTTATTTTCAATTTGAAAACGGTCGCCATTTTGTTTTTTTGAACGTCGTAACGTATACGTACGCACGTCATAGTCTACTTGTGCGAAACGCTTTTAGCTCAAAACATAATTTTTAGGAAAACATAATTATGATAAATACGGAATAAGACAAAATAACAAAAGAAGTTGTAATTATAAGACTTGAAAGTTATTTTTCTGCGTTTCACTGAGGTATGAAATGTCGTTTAAATTGCATCTAATTTTAGATGCAAATTAGATGTAATTTTCCCTACATTTCAAACCTCAGTGAAACGCAGAAAAATAACTTTAAATTTTAAGCAAATGCGTAAATACGCAATACGCAGCCTTATCTTGGGCTATGGGATAGTGTTTCTGTACATGTGTAAGAGTTTATGAAAAAGTTGATTTTGAAAAAAAAGTCAGTAGATGACAAATAAGTATTAAATGACCCAGCATGCAAAGACATGGTTCAAATAAATAATTTAAAATAACATGTACGTACATGAAGTTTACATCAGTGGTATCGACATATTGCTCGCTATTCCACATTGGTTAATGTGCATCCTCATTCGTATATACCCATTCTCTCCCCAAGATGTTCCAAAGCTGAAATAAAACAGTACACAATGAACCAAGTGCATCCTCATTTTTATATACCCATTCTCATCCCAAGATGTTCCAAAGCTGAAATGAAACAGTACATAATGCACCAAGTGCATCCTCATTTTTATATATCCTTTCTCTCCCAAGGATGTACCAAAGCTGAAATAAAACAGTACTCAATTAACCAAGTACATTCTCATTCTTATTTACCCATTCCCTCCACAATATGTACCAAAGCTAAAATAAAACATTATACATTGAACCAAGTGCATCCCCATTCTTATATACCAATGCTCTCCCAAAGATGTTCTAAATCTGAAATAAAACTGTACACAATGATCCAAGTGACTAAGAATAATGAAAAACTTTGACTCCAGATGCTTAGAGACTAATATATGGCCACTGCCGCGCTTCCAGGCATATCTAGCGGTGTCTCCCTGTTTGCCCGAGTGCTTTGGGCCCAAGGCCATGCCGATACGACTGGTATTCTTGCGACGGCCATATTTTAAACTTTTTTATTACATGTTTACGCGCAGGTCTTTAAGTTGCAGCGATGTTAATGACGTAATAAATGATGCAGAAGGTGCACACGATTGCTGATATAGGTGCATGTGAGACCCGAGATGGCTTCACCCGAGGGCCAATATGGCTTCTAGTGAGTGAGCTGTTATGGGTTTGAATTCATGAGGAATATCAACCCTGGTAACTTAGCATTTTATTATTATTTTTAGCAAAACCTGTAATAAAGAAAACTAAAACTCAATATATTATTTTCGTTAGGAGTCGAAACAAAATTGTCCTAGAGGGCAGTCTGATCAGGCACATTTATTTGGGTTTTCAACAAACAACATATCGATTAACTCCATTGAATCGAATATGGAGATATTGTTTTACCATTTCATAAAAGAAACAATTCAAACTCCAAGGGCAGTTTTTTTACTTTAAGTGGAGTCACCATTTTCGAAGGGGTGCCATTGACGCAAACCACTGCTCATTTTAGTTGTCTCCCTTTGATGCGCGTAAATACACTGACTGAAAAAAGTTTACAATATCTTTTGGGGATTCACAGATAAGAAGAAATAGGAATTTTAATTTTATAATATCAAAAATATATATTGACAAACGTTTATTAGTACGATGACATTTACAGCCTGATAATTCACATAATGTAAAGTCCGATTTTAAGTCCCCTTGCTAAATCAGCATATCTGGCAATAACGCGAATAGTTTTCTGCTAAAAGTTTTTTTTTCAAATCTTTAGATCTAAAAGTGAAAAAGTGAAAACCGGTTTAAAACTGAATATTATGTTTGCCTTTTCGGTCAGTTTTTAGTTGAAAATCATATTTCTTTTTCCAAATTACCTCCCTTTCAATTGAATAGCGTTCACGATGAAAATGCTCAGCAGATTTTATCCTCGCTATGAAATCAGAATTTTGTTTCAATTGACCTCTGGCGGGTAGTCATTCGATCAATTTTATCATTATGTATGCAACGATGTTATTGACATCATAAGGTTTCTTGTAAATCTGTAAACCACTAGTGGTTTATCGATTTTATTGCATGGCGCTATTTAGTGGTTATTGTAATTTGAGTCTGCCATTATATCAATAAAGCATAGAATTTCACTTAGTTCAGGCTTCACCTTTGCATCCAATTACCAACAAATGGTCCGCTATGCTCGTTTTATAGGTAACACCTATTTATTTCATATCATTCTAAGTTAGAAATTCAAGTTTTAGATAGGTCAACGAATAATACAAAGGATTCGTCCTTTTTTCACTTAAAACAATGAAATACAATTAAATAATTTATTTGCAGCTATTTACTTGGGCTACATGCCTGGTCTGATTTTGTACACTACAGCAGTTAATTCTGTAAATTGATAGATAGATAGACAATCATTTCGACGAGCAGTGTTCGCTCATCTTTCTCAGCAGTCATTAGTCACAGAGGTGAAATCCCAAAGGAATATCCTCTCTTAAATATCTGCCGCTTTTTAAAGATGCAATTAAATGATTATCTTATTTCCTTGACTTGTGTACCTTGTTACATGCTTAAACATGTTATTTGTTCAAATACCATGACTCATCTGGATGAACTCAAACTGCAATCACACAGAAAACATGCTCTTAGGAAGAGATATAGTTGAGACACTCAATTGACAACGGTTATAAATGATTCTAATGCACTTGCAAATGAAACGCGACGTCTGATTGGATAAGGTCATAAATTTGGGACAGTATATCCTGCGATATACTGTCGGAAATCCGACGTCATTGCGTAACGTCGCTTTTCATTTGCTGACAAGTGAATATATGCAGCTGGCAAGGGGTTTAATGCAGCTGACAGCCGCTGGACGTATAGGCGCAACAAAGTACATTTTCACTGTCTTTTTAAGGGAAAAAATAATAGTGCATTAGAATGGGGATAACTATATACAAAATTTTAATTTAGGGAGGTATATCGTCGGATATACGTTCAGAAATCACGTTTTACGGCTCCGCTTACGCGTCGCCGTAAAACTAAATTTCCGACCGTATATCCGACGATATACGTCCCCAAATGACAACTTTGAATACAGTTATCCCCTAATTGGGCTGTGTATTGGACAATAAGGAGTAGGTGTATACATTCATGTTGGACGTTCAATACAACCACTTATGAACTCTTTAAAAGGAAACTGATCAGCTCCAGAGCAGGTGGAAGACCTTCGATACAACCAATCATGAACTCTTTAAAAGGAAACTGATCAGCTACGTAGCAGGTGGAAGGCCTTCGATACAACCACACATAAACTCCGTAAAAGTAAACTGTTCAGCTATGGAGTAGGTCGAAGGCCTTCAATACAACCACACACGAACTCCCTAAAAGTAAACTGTTCAGCCATGGAGTAGGTGGAAGGCCTTCGATACAACAACACATAAACTCCGTAAAAGTAAACTGTTCAGCTACAGAGCAGGTGGAAGACCTTCAATACAACCACTCAAAAACTCCCTAAAAGTAAACTGTTCAGCTATGGAGTAGGTCGAAGGCCTTCGATACAACCACACATAAACTCCGAAAAAGTAAACTGTTCAGCTCTGGAGTAGGTCGAAGGCCTTCGATACAACCACACACGAACTCCGTAAAAGTAAACTGTTCAGCTATGGAGAAGGTGGAAGGCCTTCGAAACAACCACACACGAACTCCGTAAAAGTAAACTGTTCAGCTATGGAGAAGGTGGAAGGCCTTCGAAACAACCACATACGAACTCCTTAAAAGTAAACGTTTCAGCTATAGTGTAGCTACCACAGAAACGGACCCTTAACATGGAAATGGCCTGGTTTAATTATAAGAGTGGGAAGTTCCATTCAGCTTAAATGGGTTAAACGTAAGTATTCTCGCATTGCAATGTCAATCAGAGACCTCCTTGCGACATACTGTACACTCATACCTGTTCTTAACAATCCAATAATCTGTTTGCGTCCCAGAGTCCATCTGAGAGTCATAGCCAACGACCAGTACAGCGTGGTTCAATGTCGTGTTACTACAGTTGGGCTCGTTGTAGATACCTACAAGCATAAACAAATAATAACATCTTAGAGTCATATCCAACGACCAGTACATTGTGATTCATTGCTGTGTTACTAAAAATGGGCTCAATGTAGATTCCTGCAAGTATACATATATAATGACATCTGAAAGTCATAGCCAACGACCAGTACAGCGTGATTCAATGTTGTGTTACTACAGTTTGGCTCATTATAGATACCTACAAGTATAAACAAATAATGACATCTGAGAGTCGTACCCAACGACCAGTACAGCGTGATTCATTGTTGTGTTACTACAGTCTGGCTCATTATAGATACCTGCAAGTGTAAACTAATAATGACATCTGATAGTCACATCCAACGACCACCAGTACAGCATGATTCATTGTAGTGTTATTGTACTTGGACTCATTATATATACCTACAAGTATTAACAAATAATGACATCAGCGAGTCATAGCCTATGACACTACAGTTTTAAAACACTCTCGTTAGGATTATCGCCTACCTTGTTTGATAACACTCACCATAGGGCTGCCGCTTACACAGTGTGATTACACTCACAACAGCATTGCTGCCTACCCGCTATGATAACACTCATCGCAGGATTGGTACCTACCCGGTGTGGGAAAACAATCACAGTATTGCTGCCTACCCTGTGTGAGAACACATACCACAAGATTGTCGCCTACCCAGCGTGATAACACTCACCATAGTATTGCCGCCTGCCCAGTGTAATAATATTCACCGCAAGATTTCCGCCTACCCAGCGTGATAACACCACAGTATCGCTGCCTACCCAGCGTGATAACACTCTCCACAGGATTGTTGCCTACCTGGTGTGATAACACTCACCTCCTTTAAAGTTCTTGAAGCTATCATGATGGCGTCAATGCGAAGAATCACCTCTTTTATAGATCTTGAAGCTATCATGATTGTCGCCAATGCAAACACTCACCTCCTCTATAGTTCTTGAAGCTATCATGATTGGCGTCAATGGGAACACACGCCTCCTTTAAAGTTCTAGAAGCTATCATGATTGGCGTCAATGCGAACACTCACCTCCTCTATAGTTCTTAAAGCTGTCATGATGGCGTCAATGCGAACACTCAACTCCTTTATAGTTATTGAAGCAATCATGATTGGCTTCAATGCGAACATTCACTTCCTTTTCAGTTATTGAAGCTACGAGGGTCAGTCAAAAATAACTGAGAGTTGGTTAATATATTTTTACTGGGTCAGCAGTTTTGGTTGAAACTTTATACACATATAGAATGACCCTTCGGGCTTCATTACATATAGAAGTTGACGTCTTATCATCTTCAATGCGCTGTTGCTAGGCAACCGAAGACCGTCTCTCAGCGATGTGCGTTCGCGCTGACGACACTTCTGACTAAGCAGCCATGAATTTAAAATAATTTCTAATCTAAAACAGTATAATAACGGACCTTTTATCTCTCCAATAGTATTAAACAATGTGTTAGCAATGTTTTGAAGAAGTGCAATAGATAGTAAATATAATACATGCAATGTTCGTTGCCTAGCAACCAAAATCGATAGAAATTCCAATTTTAACTAAAATACCAGATTTTGTTGCTATGGTAACCGTTTATTCCTGAGAATATTCAAGATATACATTCAGATGTCAAAACCACTTACTAAATACAATGAGATGGTCATATGATATGATACTTAGTTGATAATATTGCTCTAAAATGAACCGTAACTGGTGGGTGGGGTATATTTTGGGATAAATTTTTCAGAAAATTTAGTTAATTTTCCTCTTCTTTATGTAATAAAATTCCAACGCCTCAATCTTAGCTGTTGCATTACACAAAATACATTCACATACTGTATCTGCAAAAAATGCACAAGTTGATGTAACTTAAATTTTGTATAGTGTTTCCATGGAAACGCTATATTCAAGCGTGAACGCATGACGTTAATTCACATTCTTCGGTTGCTAAGCAACAACAATCAATACTTTGCATGGTCTTATTTTTGCATATTCTGACGCAGGACAGACTATTGCATGCTTGTGCCAAATTTTACTAGTGTGCGTTAGCCTACGTAAGAGATATGAATCAACTCTCAGTTATTTTTGACTGACCCTCGTAAAATGTTTGGCGTTAATGCGAACACACCTCCTCTATAGTTCTTGAAGCTATCATAATGGCGTCAATGCGAACACTCACCTCCTTTATAGTTCTTGAAGCTATCATGATTGGCGACAATGCGAACACTCACCTCCTTTACAGTTATTGAAGCTATCATGATTGGCGTCAATGTGAAAACTCGCCTACTTTATAGTTCTTGAAACTATCATGATTGGCGTCAATGCGAATGCTCAAATCCTCTATAGTTCTTGAAGCTATCATGATTTGCGTCAATGCGAACACTCACCTCCTTTATAGTTCTTGAAGCTATCATGATTGGCGTCAATGTGAAAACTCGCCTACTTTTTAGTTCTTGAAACTATCATGATTGGCGTCAATGCGAACGCTCATATCCTCTATAGTTCTTGAAGCTATCATGATTTGCGTCAATGCGAACACTCACCTCCTTTATAGTTCTTGAAGCTATCATGATTGGCGTCAATGTGAAAACTCACCTACTTTATAGTTCTTGAAACTATCATGACTGGCCTCAATGCGAAACTCACCTCCTCTATAGTTCTAGAAGCTATCATGATTGGCGTTTATGCGAACACTCACTTTCTTTATAGTTATTGAAGCTATCATGATTGGCGTCAATCCGAACACTCACCTCCTCTATAGTTCTTGAAGCTATCATGATTGTCGTCAATGCGAACACTCACCTCCCCAATTGTTCTTGAAGTTATCATGATTGGCTTCAATGCGAACACTCACCTCCTCCATAGTTATTGAAGCTATCGTGATTGACGTCCATGCGAACACTAACCTTCTTTATAGTTCTAGAAGCTATCATGATTGGCGTCAATGCGAACACTCACCTCCTTTATAGTTCTAGAAGCTATCATGATTGACGCCCATGCGAACACTCACCTCTTTTATAGTTCTTGAAACTATCATGATTGGCGTCAATGTGAACACTCACCTCCTCTATAGTTCTTGAAGCTTTCATGATTGGCGTCAATGCGAATAATCACCTGCTTGATATTTCTTGAAGCTATCATGATTGGCGTCAATGCAAAGGGTGCAAGACAGTTCACCGACAAGACAATTCGCCGACACCTATTTTGAAGACAGTTCACCGACAGAATTGAAGACAGTTCGTCGACACATTTGAAGACAGTTCGTCGACAAATTTATTCGTATTCAAGGATTTGAAAAACGATTTATTTTTATATATCAATCGGTATAAACAATGCTTATGACACTTTTCTTCGTAAGTAAATAATTTAGGGAACTATACATGTGATTGATTTTTAGGAGAAACGGACACAAAGCTTCTGATGCCGTACAACCGCGGATAGACTTTATTTCTACAACATTTACAAGATATGAAAGATTTGAGTATCTTTGAACAGTCACGAGGAAATGAAAGATACAAATTTATATGAACATATATGAGGAAAGGTAGATAGCAACGGAGCTTATCATCAGTTACTCTCAACGTCTGAAAATGGATGCTGCGTGTATAGATTGTTCCAGCGAAGTCAGACCGCGTCAACATGCTCTTCAGTGTGATGAATGTGATAGATGGCAACACAGAAAATGCAATTCAGGCAAGTATTTTTTAATATCATTTTTAAGGTTATCTTACTTTGTTGCAATCGAAAAGAACAAAGGCGCTGACCAGCATCCGCATCCGCGCAGTCTGATCAGCGTTTTTTGTTATATGATCTTTGGATAGAACGATGGCCAATATAAATCTTATAATTTGAAACGTTTGAGATACGATGACTAATATGTGCAAATCCCATTATATTAGCTAGTCATTATAGCGTTGAGTCTTTTTTCAGAGGTTTCGAAAAGTTAATAATTTGAAACGTTTTAATCCCATAGTCCGGCTCACATAGGGTTCATTAAACATGCTTGCTATCTCGTTTTTCCCTCCGTAACCTAGTAAACCATACATATTTTTACTTAAACGGATGTGAGAGCTCTGACGAAGCTACGTAATTCCGTTAGCGTCGCTGTCTAAGTTTTTACTAATTATGGTACACATCGGACCTATGGCCCAAGAATACACTAGATAGATCCATCATTAGACCATTACACCCTATATGCATGATTCTATGGACTGATCAATTTATTTCTGTGGCCCAGCGAGAATATGAAATATAATACTTGTTATTCATAGATGTACTATTATTTTTCAGGAATCAGTGTGGTCCAGTACCGAGTCATGATGAAGCAACAACGAGACGGGGTAGACGTATCATCGTGGTTCTGCAAAGGTTGCACGAATAGACAGCCATCTGATGTAAGTATATGTATATATGATATCTTTTGAAATACAAGGTATGACAGATCAGCCGCCGCAGCGGACTGTTACACCCTAATTCTCTCGACGAATTTATACAAATTAATTTTTTACTATTCAATTACACTTACTAGGGAACTCAACAGCAAATGTTTTATATATGCACTTACCAATAAATGTTTTTTTTTTCTCATTATGCAAATGTACACTCTAGAAAATATTGTATATTTTGAATTATCATCGACAATTTGCATAGCATGCATTAAAAAGTATTCCATACATGCAACTTTTTGTCGTTAGTTGGTATATCGCCTTTCCAGTGTAATATAATCTGCCCGGTCTTTCAATTGCATAATTGAGTCAGTGCATGAGATTTCAATCAATGTTGTATGTTCGACCAGCAAGGTCTTAGACCAGCCTGCGCATTACGCGCAGTCTGATCAGAGCCTTTGCTAGTCGCTTGAAAATTCTATGACCTGAACTCCATTTGGAGTTTCTAAGCTTAAAAGGAGGCTGCAGAGGGTCGTCCGAGTCTACAATTGTCAATATGTAAAATCTTATGCCACAGCTCATATATTTAGAGAATGTTTTACCTTTTTTATTTTCAGGCTGTCGTAAATTCTACTACAACTGAAGATGGCGAAGCACCGCATCTCGACGCTGAACTATCCACAATTATACCTGTGCTTGAAGATACATCCTCGACACCAACATTAATCTACGATGACTGCATGCCCATCCTAGAAGATTCCACCGTGACAACACTTCAGTCCTCATTCTATGAAGAACCACCACTTCTCCAGAGTTACCATGAGATTCCCACCCCTGCTTATGAGAGCGATAGTTCGATGGCTGATGAGTTGATGGACATGGTGCGACGTTCAAATGATGAGTAAGTTTTTTTTGTTTCTATACATACGAACGAGCAAAGTGTCACAGCAACTTTTGGTATTTTCGTGGCTGCGAAATGCCAAGGTTCGTGCGAGATTGTACATACGCACAATCTCACCAGAGCCTTTGCATTATAGAAGTGTACATTTTATTCGATTAAACTATAATGAAGTATGTGACAATAATGCGAACTTCGTTTTTCTTAAGTAATTGGGTCATAAAATACTGAAGTAAGTGTTACTATAGTGCGAACTTTGTTAACTCTTATGAGTATACTCGTCGTAGTGTGCTGATCTGGGTCAACAACATTCGTTTTCATAAAGTTATTCGATCATAGAATACTAGAGTATTTTACTATAGTGCGAACTTTGTTAACTCTTATGAGTATACTCGTCGTAGTGTGCTGATCTGGGTCAACAACATTCGTTTTCATAAAGTTAATTGATCATAGAATACTAGAGTATGTGACTATAGTGCGAAGTTTGTTAACTCTTATGAGTATACTCGTCGTAGTGTTCTGATTTGAGTCAACAACATTCGTTTTCCTAAAGTTATTTGATCATAGAATACTAGAGTATGTTACTATAGTGCGAACTTTGTTAACTCTTATGAGTACACTCGTCGTAGTGTGCTGATCTGGGTCAACAACATTCGTTTTCCTAAAGTTATTCGATCAATAGATACTAAAGTATGTTACTATAGTGCGAACTTTGTTAACTCTTATGAGTATACTCGTCGTAGTGTTCTGATTTGAGTCAACAACATTCGTTTTCCTAAAGTTATTTGATCATAGAATACTAGAGTATGTTACTATAGTGCGAACTTTGTTAACTCTTATGAGTACACTCGTCGTAGTGTGCTGATCTGGGTCAACAACATTCGTTTTCCTAAAGTTATTCGATCATAGAATACTAGAGTATTTTACTATAGTGCGAACTTTGTTAACTCTTATGAGTATACTCGTCGTAGTGTGCTGATCTGGGTCAACAACATTCGTTTTCCTAAAGTTATTCGATCAAAGAATACTAGAGTATTTTACTATAGTGCGAACTTTGTTAACTCTTATGAGTATACTCGTCGTAGTGTGCTGATTTGAGTCAACAACATTCGTTTTCATAAAGTTATTCGATCATAGAATACTAGAGTATGTTACTATAGTGCGAACTTTGTTAACTCTTATGAGTATACTCGTCGTAGTGTGCTGATCTGAGTCAACAACATTCGTTTTCCTAAAGTTATTCGATCATAGAATACTAGAGTATGTGACTATAGTGCGAACTTTGTTAACTCTTATGAGTATACTCGTCGTTAAATCCCCTGTAGTTCAAAATACTGAAAAATCAAAGTAGAGTTCATTCATTTGCAGATACTGTCTGTCAATAGTTCCAACTATGTGTCATAAAAGGTCCAAAGATAGTGTGTATATATATATATATATTTTTTCGAGTTTTACTTATATTTGGATCCAGATCAAAGCCGACGTCTATCTGTTTGCAAAGGTTATCAGCACACGACATACAAGTCGCCGCTATTTACAGTTAAGAAGCTCACATAATAGTAATTCTGAGGCGTAGCTACAATATACAAAAAACGCATTTGCGTACAAATTTGACTAGAAAAGCAGTATTCCAGTTCTGAAGTTAGTTTGAAGATACGCATACAACATGAGCGGATCCAGAGGGGGGACAGGGGGTCCGGAAAATATAGAGTTTCTGAGCAGTACTAAGCTACCAAGCCAGTATTCAATGTTGATGCACCATCGGCTCGCCAGCGAAACACCATTTATATGGCGTTTCGCTGGCGGGCCGATGATGGCCCGCTTATAGTGACAAAAACGTTGTCAAAGTTCGACCACCTCTGCCTCTGGATCCGCTGAAGTACAAAATCGTGTGCGGAAAGGAAATCCGTATCTGATCTAATTTTGTGATGGTATTATCTGCTCAAGACCCTGGTTCATGTATTATTTTATGTGGTCCACCCTTACCAAGAATGTGTTTAACGTGGCAAATAGCGCAGAACCTGATGCCACGCCTCGTTTTTCGGGCAAGCCATCCCTAGATATGCT
Source organism: Loripinus fragilis (assembly GCA_964019695.1). NCBI lineage: Eukaryota > Metazoa > Mollusca > Bivalvia > Lucinida > Lucinidae > Loripinus > Loripinus fragilis. Next base: position 70,430,402 of record OZ026530.1, read on the forward strand.
AAGAATTTAATCTGTATATATTAATTAGGGGAAAACTATATTCAAACATTTCATTTCCGACATTATATCCAACCGTATGCCAAGTTTGAATATGGTTATCCCCATTCTAATGCATTTATGCAGTTTCGTCTCACCATGCAACGAAATGTGAGGTATAAAATCAAACTGTTTCCGACAGTACATAGGCTATATCGCATGATACACTGTCGTAATCTTTTTGAGATTATCTTAACATACGTTGCGTTACAATATCAAGTGCTTTATAATAATTGAGCCACAAGATGAGATTCCCAACAGTGTGGTATGTGCGACCAGCAAAGCATCAGATAAGATTGCGCACATGTCCAGTCTGATCAGGACCTTTGCTTGTCGCTAGAACGAGTGATAAGCTACTGATTCAACATCATTCAGTGTTACTAAGCTTAAAGGGGAGGCTGCGCGGGCTCGTCTGTGTCTGCGCTTGTCAAAATGCCACATTGTTGGAAATCACATGTCATTGATCATTGTTTTTTGTTTTATGTGCTATTTTTGTGTCTCGTCCAATATGAAAAAATCACATTGAAGAAATAATATAATTAAATATGTAAATATTCTAACTGACTTCATTGTTTTATGTCTCCTGTCCAACGGTGAAAATTCCTGAAACTGCTGTATTCAATTATACAAAGTCATGCATGACACACAGTATCCACTAATTTTTTTTTGAATATTAAAATGCGGCTTCGGCTCTATATTGATGGCTCCATATCATTGAAATTTAAACAAGCATATATATGCCATGTCCTATATGGTACATACAGTTGTTCCACTTGTCAGGTCAAAATAAGTTGCAAAATTATTCAGAAATTCTCTGCCTATTACAGACATCTACAGATTAAATAAACATACAACGTACACAAGTATTTGCTAATTTACAATAACCAGCTATGATTAACAGTCACAAGCCATCGTTCATGTAATAACAACGTGCATGGCCAGTTCAGATAAAATCCAATTAGTGCCGAACAATCCCGCAATTACAGTAAATAACTTTGTTTTTGACATTTTAACGGCATCATATCATTTTTTGTACAAAATAAATTCGTTCTCAAACATAAGAATCTCATTTTAATTTGTCGACGAACTGTCTTCAAATGTGTCGACGAACTGTCTTCAATTCTGTCGGTGAACTGTCTTCAAAATAGGTGTCGGCGAATTGTCTTGTCGGTGAACTGTCTCGATTCCAATGCAAACACTCTTCCTCTATAGTTCTTGAATCTATCATGATTGGCGTCCATGCGAACACTCACCTCATTTATAGTTCTTGAGCCTATCATGATTGGCACCCATGCGAACACTCAACTCCTTTAAATTTTCATGAAGCTATCATGATAGGCGTCAAAGCAAACAATCACCTCCTCTATTGTTCTTAAAGCTATCATGATTGGCGTCAATGCGAACACTCACCTCCTTTATAGTTCTTAAAGCTATCATGATTTGCGTCAAAGCGAAAACCCATCTCCTTTATAGTTCTTGAAGCTATCATGATTGGCGTCAATGCGAACACTCAACTCCTTTAAAGTTCTTGAAGCTATCATGATTGGCGTCAATTCAAACTCTCAGCTTCTTTATAGTTCTTGAAGCTATCATGATTTGCGTCAATGCGAACATTTACCTCCTATATAGTTCTTGAAGTTTACATGATTGGCGTCAATGCGAACACTTACCTCCTCTATAGTTCTTGAAGCTCTCATGATTGGCGTCAATGCGAACACTCACCTATTTTATAGTTCTTGAAGCTATCATGATTGGCGTCAATGCGAACACTTACCTACCTCATAGTTCTTGAATCTAACATGACTGGCGCCAATGCGAACACTCACTTCCTCTATAGTTCTTGAAGCTTACATGACTGGCGTCAATGCGAACACCCACCCCCTTTATAATTATTGAGGCTATCATGATTGGCGTCGATGCGAACACTGATCTCCACTGATCTCCTCTATAGTTCTTGAGGCTATCATGATTTGCGTCAATGCAAACACTCACCTCCTCTATAGTTCTTGAAGCTATCATGATTGGCGTCAATGCGAACACTCACCTCCTCTATAGTTCTTGAAACTATCATGATTGGCGCCAATGCGAACACTCACCTTCTTTATATTTCTTGAAGCTGTCATGTTTGGCGTCAATGCGAACACTCACATTCTTTATAGTTCTTGAAACTATCATGATTGGCGCCAATGCGAACACTCACCTTCTTTATAGTTCTTGAAACTATCATGATTGGCGTCAATGCGAACACTCACCTCCTCTATAGTTCTTGAAACTATCATGACTGGCGCCAATGCGAACACTCACCTTCTTTATAGTTCTAGGAGCTATCATGATTGGCGTTCATGCGAACACTAACCTCCTTTATAGTTATTGAAGCTATCATGATTGGCGTCAATGCGAACACTTACCTACCTCATAGTTCTTGAAGCTATCATGATTGGCGTCAATGCGAACACTCGTCTCCTCTATAGTTCTTGAAGCTTTCATGATTGGCGTCAATGCCAACAGTCGCCTCCTCTATAGTTCTTGAAGCTATCATGATTGGCTTCAATGCGAACACTCGCCTCCTCTATAGTTCTTGAAGCTATCATGATTGGCGTCAATGCGAACACCCACCTCCTCTATAGTTCTAGAAGCTATCATGATTGCCTTAAATGCGAACACTCACCCCCTTTATAGTTCTTGAAGCTATCATGATTGGCGTCAATGCGAACTGACATAGGACCAGCAGTGGCGACCATTTCTTGTAGTACGTCTTCCATCGCCACGTCCGACCATGACCATCCCATTATTCCCGTGGCCACTTTGGACGAATCAAATTTACACGTACCGTTCTAAAATGATAAGCATACATGTGATACATGTGCCAACCTCTTGAAGCCATATAGTGATGGCACTTAAACATTCTACCTAATAGTCTTGATTCTAAAAAAAACGTGCCAACTCCTTATGCTTGAAAACCGTATTAATCAGAGTTTAAGGAGATATAAAGTGGCCTTAAAAAATCTCCCCGCACATTCACTTAATGCACTTATTATTTCAATTCCCAGGCTTTAGACGCTATAAACAAGTGGGATTGTCCATTTTCAAAAACCAACACGCACGCACGCGCGCTCACACACACACACGCAAAATCAACAGGATATCCTTCCAGTTTAGAAGAATGGAAATCTACACAGCATTTACGAGCCGATGATTATGTGCCTCGACGCGAGAAAACCTGAATATGCTTCTTGTGAACAACAAAGGTGCAGACCAGCCTGTGCAGTCTAATTAGTGCATTTGTTTTCTGCTCTCTGGACAGAATAGCAGCTCACTTTGCTGCGTGCAAACTTTCAATAATCTAGCTAGTATCTGTAGCTCAGCAATCTGGTCTGGACCTTTAATGGGGGGGGGGGGGGGCTGACGTTGCTGGCTAACAACAAAGTCACAGATCAATTTGCACATCCATTCAGCATTGCTATTCGCTCGTTTGAAAATACCGTAAAACCTGTGTAAAACGGCCACTCTCAAAAAGACCACAAATTGGTTTTCAAGACAAATCATTGCTTAATTCAGGTCAAACGTATTGCAGAGCATTCTGCGTTACTTTCGACCTTCATTAAGCTATCATTTTTCATTACAATTTTGTTTTTTTTTTATATTTTTTGAGTGGCCATTTTACACAGGCCTTACTGTATTAATATCAAACTCTGCTGCGTACAAAGTTTCAATATTCCAGCTAGTCTCTGTAGCTAAGCAGTCTGGTTTCAGCTTTACCAGGTCGCAAAAACAGACTACACTTTTCACGCGACTAGTTATGTATAAAGGGAACAAACCTTTCCTGTATATGGATAGTCCTTGTCTTTCTCTAATCCCCCATGTATAACGATGGCGTTATAGGCGTCTAAAGGAAGGCCGCCAGCACAACCGAATGTCGTATAGTTCACTTGTCCGCTGGGACAGTCTATCAATTGCTGGGCACTGAACGATAACAGGTTCCTTGTTTGGATATGATATTGTCCTTCAATAGCACCGATCTAAATAAAGTAAGTAAGTCACAGCTTTATTAAATATCAGTTTGAGATATCGTCCCTTTTTGAAGCCTTGTCTTTTTCTAATCCCCCCATGTGTAGCGATAGCGTTATGGGCGTCAAAAAGAATGTCGTCAGCACACCCGAATGTGGTATGGCTTAGTTCTCTGCTAGCACAGTCTATCAACTGCTGGACACTAAAAGATAACATATCTCTTGTTTGGGTAGTGAATGCCTTTAAAAGCACCAATCTAAATAAAGTAAATGAGACAAAATCAGGTTTAGATACGGGCCCCTTCTCTAAGCTGGGACCGTCTATAAATAACTGGGCCGTGCAGGGTTACAGTGTCGAAGTTTTGATATCATATTGGCCTTCAATAGCGCCAATCTAAATAAAGCAAATAAGGTAAGTAAGGTTGCAAAGATCAGGAATCGATACAATCAAGTACCACACCTGACCCAGGATACCAATGGGAAAGTGACAAACTCACAGAAGACACCACAAACGAGAGCCAAGAGGTCAGCCCTTTCCCAGCAGGTGACCACGAAGCACATATAAACAGACACGCACAAAACATAGCAAACACAAGACAGAACAAAAACATAAAAGATCCACAAAAGAAGTACCGCCTTGGAACGGTCAGTAAAATATTTTACTGGAGGGCTTAAACCGGTTTAACGGCGCCAACCTCACCCTTAATTCAGATGTGGATCAAGACACATAGATATTTGGTTTGCATGAAAGACCCCTACCTTATCAATGCATCATCTCCTAAAACATATAAATCAAGATATAACAAGGAGATAAAGCAAGGATAAGGACTCAACAGTAAATTAAACTGAATACCGGAGCAAAAGAAATCCAACAGGTAAACCCCGGTGGGCCCGACAAACAGCCAAAGCATCAGGCCCCTACCATCTCATCAATAGATAAGTCTTTAAGTCGGAACCATCATAGAGTCTGAAGTCCGACCCACCGGCGTGCAATTAAAGAAGAAAGCAAAGTTGCCAACTGTGATTGGGTTGACTACCAAGCATGCAGTCTGTTGCAATACATTAATGTTATAGCCAATCTTTTTATAATGGGAAATTATTTTAATGAACTGCGCTGAAAAATTATTAGAGCCAACAATCTTCTTCAACTTATACACCAAGTCACCATAGAAATCAGGTTCCGAAAGTCCTTGGCGCAAGAGAGATTTAAGTCCAACTTTGAATTTAGAAATCAAATCAAAGTATCGTCTATAAAATTTTGAAAATGTTTTGCGAAGTTTATGATACCGATAGCCCTGTTTAAGAAGTTTCTGAGTTAACAATTTATTGCGGGTGTTGAAGTCAGTAACATAGCTAGATGCTCTAGCAAAACGAATGAGCTGAGAGATATAGACTCCATAGGATGTAGAACGAGGAACATCACCATCTAAAAATGGGAAGTTGACAATTTCAAAATCAAAGTCGTCACGTTTATCATAAATCTTGGTAGAAACAATACCATTAGAAATTGACAAATGCAAGTCTAAAAATGCGGCTTCGGTATCAGAGGCATTGGCTTTATTAAGTTGGAGCTCTGAAGGGTATATTTGACTAACCATATTTTCAAAATAAACATTATTAATATTCAAAATATCGTCCAAATATCTGGAAGTAGTGTTAAACGCATCAATAACATCAGCCTGCTAAGACAAAACAATATTAAATACCAGGTTTAGATATGGGTCCCTTCTCCAATATCATATCGAAACAAGGACCCCTGATATTCATTAGTGCCCAATAATTCATAGTTTATACCTGATGCAAAACAGAGAACAAACTTATCCACTGATGAGCACAGCAGTTGATGGGATGTTGATGTAATAGCCTATGGGTTTAACCAAGAAAGTATGAAGAGTATCAACGTTTGCATTGGTTTGTTAAAGTAATAAAGATACTTTTTCATCTGACTATAAGGCAACCAAATCCATTATAATGTAGCATCATGCCTAATGGACTGTCCCACTCATCAATTGGAACATTCCATTTCCGTTTTAAGGGCTGCTTGGTTTTAGTTTTCATTTTTATTCAAATTTTAATTGAACATCTGTAAGCAAATGGTTAAGACCCTAATCTGAGTATGCAGTGTTTGCAATGGCGCAGCTAGAACGCTGAAAAAGTTACGCACATCAAAGGGAGACAACTGGACCAAGCAATGATTCTCTTCAATAACGTCCTTTTTCAAAATGAGAACTCCTCTTAAAGGAAAGAATTTGCTCCCACAGGGAGTGAATTCTTTCCTTTAAGAGCAGTTCCTTATGGTAAGATAAATCACTTCTACCACATTGGGTGACCTCCCTTGAATGTTACTATTTTGCATAATGGGAGCTACGCCAATGATTTGCCATTGTCTCACAAAAAGGACGCTGGGCTTATATATGTAAGTTAAAAGTCACAAAATATTTCAGACACACAAAACGAGTATGAAAAGTAAAAAAAACACATACTGCACTGAAGGCATAGCCTGAATGGCAGTTTCTGCCCTGCGTCTTCACACTAGTTACTGAGCCATTCTTTCTCCAGTCGACTGCGTCCGGAAGAGGTATATTAGAGCGTGGACCCAACATATTTCCAGTGCCATCGAGGGGTGGTGTAGGGAAGTCATGATGTTCCTCGACGCCCATAAACTCCTGAAGCGTCTAAAAGCAAAACGAATGGTTGTTGTTTACCTTTTTCATGCTGAATGTTTTATTCTAAATTGCTCCCCAATTTTTATACTGTATACATAGAGAAGACTAGGTGAGTTTGTTTGTTTGTGTTGTTGCTTTACGTCCAAAGTCAACAGCTATGGTCATGGCGGGACGGTCAGTTCACCTAACCGCACTTTTTCCTGGGCAAGCTTGAACAACCAGTTAACCAGTATTTCGTGCACATACTTTCGCTTGCAACTGACAACAACCCTTCTTGTATGATTCAGCGGAAGGGGGGATAATGACCGTAGAAATTATTTCATGATCAATCTCCACGAAAGTGTGGGGCAGGGATCGAACTAGCGACCCCTGGATCTGCAGTCAGACTCGCATCTGTTGCCAGACACGTTACCGACTTCGCTACGCGGCCCGGTTTACTAGGTGAGTGTCCTATCAGGAAAGGCTTTGAGAATAGAACGCAAGCCGAAGGATTCGACAAGCGTTCTCGAAGCCGAGCCTGGTATATAGTAAACGTGATATCAAATGACGCCAACCTGGTACATTGTATTCTATTTATCAGTTTACCAAGTTGATTCAGTTACAATATGGGCCTCGACGCGAGATAACCTGTCTTATGGGGTTTGCGAACAACAAAGGCGCAGACCAGCCTGCGCATCTGCGCAGTCTGATCAACGCCTTTGTTATTCGTTTTTGGAAAGTATCACATGCAATCTTGCTACAGATGAAATTTAATTTTCTAGCTGGTCTGTGTAGCTGAGGAGACTGGTTTTTGTCTTGCCTTTTCGGAAACCCCGAAGACAGGTTTTCTCGCGACGAGGCTCATGTTTTCACTTCATGTGAATTGTCTATCAGCATAACAAATGCGATGATAGGAATTTATTGAAATAGTTAATAAATATAATGGAGAGGACTCGCTTTATTTGGCGTGTAATGTGAAACGTGCCTTGTCACTTCTGAACAACCGAACAACTACATGTATAATGTGTGGTCTTGTATCATACTCATAAAATCTGAGAGTTTGAAAGTAATAACAATCTTTATTTTTCATTATTTTGCTTGGTCTGTTGGTATAAGTAGTTGAAATTTCATGCTTAGTTGTGCATGAAAAAAGTTTTATCACCTCGTCGCCCGGATTCCTTACCATGTCTGTATATTCGTTCCTAGCCAGAAAGTAGGTATCTTCGCCTGCCATATAGAGGGCGTTAAGCTCTCGGATGAAGTCGACATTTTGTCCGAATATTGCCCTCCTATATGATTCTTCTTCTGCGTTGGAATATGTTCTACCTAAATTATATATACTTAAGGAATCTTCTAACGCATACAGTAAACAATTTACTACAAAATCTTAATTATGTTTAACAATTTCGATATTCTGTTGGTAAACAAATATTCCATATAAATCACATCATTTGTGAAAATTTCAAAACAATACCTTGGATATTATGCACAATACAGCTTATTTAATTTGAAAGGGTCGAAATCGAAAGTCACAAAAATGTAATTTAGGCTAGTGAGTTTTTTTAATTTCGTTTGTTATGCTGAACGATACAAATAAAAAGTCATTCGGAATAAGAAATGCATGATATTCACGATGGGTCAAGCTTCAGACACCATGACGACTATGGTGTAGCACTTCCATCGGTGTGTCAGCGCCTGATGTTCGGTGTCTTTTGCTGGGCTCACGGTGGCTCAACTGGGGGGTTTTCTTTAGCTCTCGACTGCCAGTAAGTTGAGAACCATTTTCTTTGTTTCATAAAAGCATGTTTATACATGTATATTTGATCATTACCCCGTGGTGATACATTGGATAAGTAAGGCCTCCACGTGATCTTAACATTTTTTTCTTGTTTGACAACAGCAGAATCTAGGGCGAATAGTTGGCAGTAAAATTAATTAAAGTCCCAGTGTCTTCGGCTGAGCATTCTTAGAGGCGGTGGTTCTGAACTGTTGTTGTTTTATTGTTTATTGTTGCCCCCGTTGTTTTGTGGGGGTTTATGGTTGGTCCTTGTTTTTTGTGCACTACTCAGTTTCTAGTTTTACAATCATCTCGCTGGGAAAGAAAGATGGCTGGTTGCTTTACTTTTATTGCCTTTTTATATCATTTTGACAGTCAGTGTTCTCTGTGTGTCTTCATCATGGTGCTGTGGGTTGGTCTACAGTGTGTGATTGTGGCGTTTTGTAGTCATACTCAATTACTTTTTAATGTGATTTGATAAGTTCAACTTTAAAATCCCCACTGTAAGCACCATCCGCACGACTCTGCTGTAAGCTAGCATGATAAATGTTTTACCATGGCCATCCTGCTACACTGATCGAAACCCAATCGAGCACATATGCGATGCGATTGTCAGGAATTATCTGCGCATTGTCCGTATAATTTTATAGATAAAGAAGATAGAAATTGGGGGGATTTTTTCTTATTTCATAAATAATTGAATGCAAACTGAATTACGTTTGAAAACAATTTAGAATTATATCTCATAAAAATGGAATACAGTGACAAATTGCTATTCTGTTTCCCGTGTTGATTTGTATGAAAAATGGTATATTTGCGACTTTCGTTTTTTAAAGTTTTCAGCTCAAACTTCCATATTTTTAAAGTTCTGATCAGATGTGTCTGAAAATAATCATATATTTCTGGAAAACATTGTTCTAAAGTATTCCAAAATATTTTTAAATTCTAAATTCAAGTTTTCAAGAAAATGCCAAAATAAAAGTGTATGCGTTAGAAGATTCCTTAGGTGTAGAGGGTTCTTAATGAGTGCGAATGGCGTTTATCTTGCAAACCCGAGACTACAAGCTGGCTGTGACGTTATTTGGTGGGCCGTAATGGCGCCTGCTTAAGGACATTCAGATAGCGTTTATGTGTTGGGCCGATAGTGAACCGATACTACATGCTTGTTGGGGCATAACTTGGTCTCAAACAATGAAGTATGTAAACGTTGGCCAGCTAAAGGCCATTTAATTGGCGTTTAGCTGGTGGGCCGAAAGCCGCTGGAAACTACATGCTGTCTGCCTCAAACATGTAAGGCGCATCAGTCAGTTAATCTTTGCATGCTGGGCAATTTTTCACTCTTTTTGTAGTTTTCATAAAGTTTTCAACATTTTCTTTTTCAAAACAGTAGTTCAGCAATAAAATCAGAATGTCGAACAGGCCTGCTATTGAGCCTGATATGGGTCCAAACTGTTTGCAAAGGTTATCAGCTGACGACGAATATCGCCGCTAGCAGGCGATGAGTTAGGTTACGTGAGGAGAAAAGTGTCACCTGAACAGTCAGGGGCATAACCTGTATAAGTTACAATATATATCACTTGAATTAGTTAAAATTGTGTCTTTTCAACCATAATTTCAAAGTAAGGCTATCGAAAGTAACTTATCTAGGTTATATCTGAAATTATTTACGCCAAGGTCAAATTTTAGTCCGTCAAAAATAAAACTTATTCAAGTTAAAAAGTAGCTTATTTTCTGATTTTTAATGACCTCGCGTTCAAATTTCTAGACGATGCGTACACACTTTTATTGCATAATCGTAAATTTATGTAATAGGTCTTTCAGATAAAATTACCCACATGACCGTGAAAATTGCAGTAACTCTGGAATATGAAGATGAAAAATGACACTTTCACTCAAACAGGTTACTTTTGTTTTTGTTGCTAAAAAAGTTAACTGCTTTAAGCGATATATTTTATAACTTTATGGAGTTATGCACCTGACTGCTGAAGGGAGATCTACGTTTGAGCGGATCGATAATACGAAAGAGCAGATTTATTTTTACAAAAGAGCGGAGAACCATGAGGCAAATGAGCGGATGTTTAAATGAGCGAATTTTCCAGGTAAACATTCAGATGCAGGGGTGGATCAATGATTCCTGGAAAGGGGGTTTATAAGTATAAAGGTGTGAGGGTTCGCTTTGCTGATTTTATCGTATTTATCTTACATACATGTATCCCATGAAAATGAAATAAGTTAGCCTCAGTGAGACCAAATTATTTCATAATAGTGGGGAGGGGCAAAACCCCTCTGGACCCGCCACTCCAAATCGCTCCAAATGCGCTCCAAATCACCTATTAAGCATGAGCAATATTGGCCATTTAAGGTAATACAACTGAGTGAATACTTATTTATATGTCATTACCTTGAAAATGTGCTTATTAGAACGAATTATCCATGCGCTCTTTCGACTATATGGTTCTCCGCTCATTTCACATTCCGTCAAGGTGTGATTTCCGCTCACCTTATGAAATATGATTTTTTGAACACCTTACCATAGTCCTTCTTGAATATCTCAAACAGACGGTCGTTATCAAACCCTCTTAAAGTCAAGATTTCCATTCTTCCTGGATCAGTTAGGTAGTCTCTGGCCAAAGCACAGCCTGTCAGCGTCAAGAGAAGGCAGATGTTCTGTATGTTCATGGCTGGTTCTTGGTCTATGGAACAGGTAAAAAGATTATGCCTGTGAACGAGAATGACGCGAGAAAACATAATTGCCTCTTCGCAAGACAACCTGGCCCCGAGGTTATATAACTTTTTTCATGCTCAACTCAATTAGCATGAAATTTCAACTCCTCATCACAACAAAAATGCTGAAAATATATAATGTCATTGCTTTGAAACTCTCAGATGTTGGATTTATCATGCTTATGAACAAACTGGTAAATGTATACGTCGATTTGGTGGTATTTACGCGTATTGCCGGTACTTCATAGACCGGAAGTGGAAGATATTGGTGTTAATACTATATAGAAAAATATTCCACATGCCAAAAGGACTATAGAGTTAGATCATTTTTAAGTTTTCGGCATGCACATGGCGATTTATGTAAGCATTTAGGAATAGATTCGAGTACAGATCTGGATGATCGGTACTCGAATCTATTCCTAAATGCTTACATAAATCGCCATGCACATACTGAATACTTAAAAATTATTGAAGTCTATAGTCCTTTAGGCATATAGCATGTTTTTCTATATAGTATTAACACCAATATCTACCACTTCCGGTCTATGAAGTATCGGCAATACGCGCAAATACCACCAAATCGACGTATACATTTACCAGTGTGTAAGAATGTTAAAATGCCAACAATTATTGCACTTTAACATTTATGAGCCTGATAAATTGTATGCTTAGTTGAGTTGAGCATACACACAAGTTTTATAACCTCGGGACCAGTTTTCGAGATTTTATAACAGGCCTCGAGGTTATAAAACATTGTTGATGCTAAACTCAACTGCGCATGGAATTTGCCCTGCTCATAAATGTTAAATTGCCAACAATTGTTGACATTTTAACATTTATTAGCATGATAAATACAACAGCTGAAAGACTTAAAGCAAGAAACTTCTTCATTTATCGGTATTTAAGCTCTTACCAGAGCAACGTTGTGGGTTATGCGGTAAAGAATGTGGTACATTGCGGGGTGATTAGTGGGATGCACCTCTCAACACAGCATGTTTAAATGGGTGTAAATAAGCTAAATTCGACACACTTAGTGAAAGGGGTGCACCCCAGTTTGATTTTTGGACAAGCTTGTCTAAGCTTGGACATGTCCAACGGCTGACATGGGCATTTTCGAAGCAAGTCTTTAATGAATCTTTAGATTGTTTGTAACAGTTCAGAGCCTCATGAATTACACAAAGGATCATTGACACTTGCTATGGGTAAATGCCTATGGGTTTCAGTAAAAATAAAAGTTTGTCAATCATCCATTTCTTCACATTGAAGCTACCCTGACCTGAGTACTTTATGGCTGTGAAATCCGTTTTAGATATTAAATGCTTCAAGGATGTAAAATTTTGGGTAGAACAATCAGTTTTACATTAAGATATATAGAAATCCGAAAACATTTTTTTAAAATATCCCCCCCGCCCCCGTGTGCCAGCAAAAGCTTTTGCATGTATACATGTATGTGTTACCAGATTTTACACATTGTATGGAAGTGGCTTGCTGGCACACGGGGGGGGGAGATGTTCAGCAGCCAAAAAAACCCAGGGCCTAAGCCCATAAAATGCCTTTTCTACATTGTACCAAATAAGAAATTAATGACAGTAATGAAGTTCTCTAGAACCAACCTCCTAAATTGCTTTGTACTCTGTGCTAGTTAGATATAAAGTACTTAAAGATTAAAAGTAGAATTAGCAAGGTTTTATGCATTTTTTTGTAAGAAAAAATCTCACTGTTATTAAATGACACATTATTTTGCAAACGTCCTGTACTTATATATTTGCATGCTAGGGAATTGTTCATATTTTTATTTTCGTCTGCTGACTTTCTTCAAAATTAAGTTTTTTAAAAATAAACCACCCAGGACCACCATCAGAGTGTCAAACTGTTTGGATCCAGGTCAAGACCGACATTCTGTTGGTCTTCATCTGGGTTCAAACTGTTTGCAAAAGGCTATAGGCAGACGACAAAATTATCCACTGGCATACAAAGAGTTATAAGAGGTAAATACTTTAATGTTCAATATATTGTCTCATATAGGGATATACATGCATATGTATACCATACATATTCGGACACTTTAAATGCATTCAACATGCTATGCCCTTTAAACAAAGCAAAGGTGATCTTCAAAGGATCTAGTTAGAACCAGTTTTACTTTCCAATGCTAAATGGGACACTTTCATTCCTTCAAAAATATTTATTTCTTTTGTTGAGCTTTCAGTTTTGTATTATTTACGGTACATGTGGTCAAAAATGTACAAGTAACTTCTAAATTATCTCTCCAAAATCATTTTATTACAAAACATATTTTGTTTTTAAAACAATTTCACCAATTATCGTGATTCGTTAATACTCTGCGTATGATATGTTCAATAGATATCACCATGCCTACCAAATAAATCAAGAAAACGTGCAGATATCACTTTTTTAAAGCACTTTTTATTTTCATGAAATTTCGGGCCCCCTCCCCTTTCTACCCGCCATAACTCTCGAATGCGTAGGAATTTTGCAAATATTTTGCTAGCTGGCTCTTGCCATTAGATTCACCTATTGCACTGATACTACATGCACCATACTTAAAGCCCCAACAGCAGCGTTCTGGGAATCAGAAAAAATAGGCGTATAAGGCCCAAACCGTCATTGATTCTTTCGTCCGCGTTGCAAGTTGCCTATGAACAAACGAGCTGATCAGATTGCACAGTTGTTATTCGCATGAAACAAAGTCGTATTACCTCTCGAAAGGGCCCATATATCAAACCTAATACGAATTATCCCCCTTTATATACAGTCAGACAAAAGTTAAGCATCACCCGAACATTATTTCAGAGAAGTTTTTCGCGTACAATTTTTTCAGAAGAACAACCAGTTTGTAATATTTTGTTACCCTTGTCTTCCTTTGGTCTGCTGAACATGTCAGAATGTCATTTGGTCATTTTGTTGAACTTCTACGGTGTCCTGTAAACATCAACCCCTATTTTGGGGTGTACCCTTAAAAAGTGTCACAGCCTAACCCAAAATGCCTCCTTTGAATTCAAATAAACGCAGAAGTAATCTAGACTTATTTTTCAAAATAGTGTCAAACTGATTCTGTCGAACGCAAGGTTTCATGTCAGTTATACAGGATCATAGAGATAGTTAATTGCGTGTTTATAATTTTAACATTATCACTATATAACATGCCATTCTTTACACATCCATAATTTGTATTCTTTTAGAGATATGAATCTGAAATTTTCAGACAGAACTTGTCTTTGATATTGTAACAATGTGACAATAACACTTTACATGTCCAAGAGTTTTGAAAATATCGAGATGGACTGGAGAACAGGAACATTTTAGGGGTAAGTGTGCATTTACTATGACTGGTTGTTTACGTTGTGATAATCGAATCGAAATTTGCTGTAAATTGTCATCACTTTTTCTATTTTAATAAATAAAACAAGAAAATATTCATGACTGGAAAGCTTCCTTCGTTTCCTAGGAAACTATTGAGGCGATGCTTAACTTTTTTTCTGACCGTATATGTAACTGTTATATATTTACATTTTCGAAGCAAGTTTTAATGAATCTTTAGATTGTTTGCCACAGTTCATAGTCTCATGAATTACACCAATTTGATTGACAGCTGCCAAGCTCACTTGCTCGTGCATAACGTTTAGAACATCAAACTCATTCGCCAGACGTGACACTGGCGTTGTGATTGAGGGCAAGTGCCAAACAAGTCTCTTTTTTGCGCCATAGGCTGTCCGTGTTCACGCTGCTTTTCCGCTTTTCCGTTTTTACACTCCAACAAAAACGTTAATACGATTACAGAATAAATAAAAAACCTGTTTTGTTTCCTTAATTATAATTAATTTTCATATTTTAGATATCTATAATAAAATGTAAATACGCATAAGCAAAATATTCAATTTTTGATCTGTTCATGGAATCATGAGTTATTCGGGTCTCTTGCAAATGCCACAATCACAGAACGCAGGCCAACCCATGAGGAAGATGTTTTAGTTTACTTGTGGTTTAACGTCTCAGTCAACAGTCATGGTCATGTCGAGCAGTCAGTTCACCAGTCCGAGTTTTCTCTGATGTTTGAATGTTTTTTCTTTATTCTGATATTTGCCACTAGTGGCAAATATCAAAATATGGAAAAGCCACTTAAACATCATAGAAGGATCGGATTATCAGTTCACCTAACCACACACTTTCATTGGTAAGCTTGACTAAACGGTTAAGCTGTACTTCGTGCATATACTTTCGCTTGTAACTAACAACTTCCCTTCTTGAATCAGCGGAAGAAGGATAATAACCATAGAAACTATTTCATTATCAATCTCCACAAAAGAATGTGACTGGGTCGGGATCGAATTCACGACCCCTGGATCGACAATCGGACTCGCTACCAATTGCTCTATAGAGTAAGATATTCAGAACCACAACGGAAAGGCGACAATCGAAAACGTTAATATATCGACGAACGTAGATCAAAAATGGTAGGAAACAGAGCTTTTTATTGTCATTTGTCGCCCGACTGGCGACAAATGACAATCGAAAAAACTGTGTCTAGCGATGTTTGATCCACGTTTGTCGAATGCTTAGAACGTTTTCGATTTCCGCCTTTCCAGTGTGAGAACACAACACCATTAAAGTAAAGTAAGCAGCTTTCTCTTCCTTAGGAAGATAAATGTTAAAAAGAAAAAAAAACATTAGGACCATACCACAAAACAAGGACCCCTCAAAACCCCTACTCCAAAAGGGACAATGATAATGAATGACTAATTCTCCGTATGCGTTCGCAGCCCACCGGCGTCACTGCACAGTGGTCCTTGAGCAAGACACATTTATCCTAGCTTAGCACTGTTTCAACCCAGGAAGACTCGTCCCTGTATAACTGAAAGATTGTTGATGGGACGTAAAGAATCAAATCAAACAAAAAAAAACACACAAAAATATGCGTTCGAACAACACATACGTTTCTTCAATGTTGTTGATTAATATGAATTATTTCAGGACAGCATGCTTAAGCACTTGTTAAAAAAGTGATTTACCTTATTTTCTTAGACAAAGGATATCCTGATACTTGAAGAAAAGGATACACAACTAGTGCCTGAAAGTGTAGAGTATACAATTTTTCTCGCTTTGTAGACATTGACATGAAGACAAATATGTACGGTTAAGATATCCGTTGCCGCAGAAAGCTATAGAAATAATAGATTATGTCATTTAACATTTATTGGAATGGCTTAACGAAACTTACCGAATGATTACGGAAATATTACCATAAATAGCTTACCTTTTTCTTTAGAGTATAAGTTTAATTTGAATGTCATTGTTTTGGCTTTATATATATAAGGCAATCTTTTTTATCAGCAAAAAGATAGCAATATTTCACAAGGGCCACAACATTTTTATCTTGGTTAAAAATATAACAATCCTAACTTAGGATTGTTATATTTTTAATCAAGGTAAAATTGTATTGACTTAAGACCACCCACGCTATCTTGGTACGCTGTTGTGTTTGATAGTGGCAACATCTAACCCAAATATTTGGCCTTTTAGCTGCACCTGTAATCTCTGAGACACATGGCATCAAACTATGTCGTTACGATATCAACACCGCCTAGTAAGACGCTGTGTATGAATGGATTCGTTGCTATGCTCAACGTCTTATTCATTTTAAACTGGCCTCCAGTTAAGAGTGCGTATTGAAAAAATATTTCTTTATTTCTCATCCAAAACATATGTTGTGGGTACTCAAAATACCGTGGTACGGTTCATTTGAGCACCTAAAAACCATGTTTAAATTGATGGGTAAGGATCTAATTACAATTATACACCCATAAAATGTCCTTATCTGGATCTATGTAATAAATGATCCAGAGCATGAGATTTCCAACAAAATGGTATGTGCGACCAGCAAAGCCTTAAATTAGCCTGCGCATACGCGCAGTCTGATCAGAGCCTTTGCTTGTCGCTCGAATATCACATGAGTATTAAGCTACTGACTGAACACCATTTGAGGTTTCTAACCATAAAAGGAGGCTGCACAGGCTCGTCTGAATCTACACTTGTCAAAATGCCACATTATTGGAAATCACGTGTCACGGCTCATTAATGACTTAAGACTCAGACCAAATGGTAGACCTCTAGCCTGGATACGTCAGCATGGTCATTCGAATGAGGTTTATGCGCTTATGCAGTTAATACCAAAACGTAAGTGAGTATGATCCAGAAATGCCACACTCATAAACTGCAGACCAACCCATGGCACCGCGAGGAAGAGTCACAAAACAATTACAGTAACGAGAACATTCTGAAAGACAATACAGTGAAGCACAAGCTCTCTCTTCTTCGTCTAGATGATTTCTAAACTAGAAAGGACGCATAGTAATGACTACCAATACAAAGACAAATACAGAACCCCATCAAACAATGGGTAGTACATAAAACAATAAATCAACAACAGCAGAACCACCGCCTTAGAACGGACAGCATCCTAAGTTACCGGGGGCTTAAATATGCTGGCGCCAAATATTTGCCCTAGAATCTGTTATTGTTAAAACCCAAAAATTGTTTAGCTCGCATGGATGCTTCCGAAGTAATGCAATGTATCCTCACAGAAAAAACAATCAAATCAAATGAACACACTATGATGAAACAAAGAAAAGGGCTCTCGGCCCACAGATAGTCAGAGCCAAGGTCAGGAATCGATACAATCATGCACTACACCTGACCCAGTATACCAATGGGAAAGTGCCAACTTCAAAATTAGGCATCACAAACGAGAGCCGAGAAGTCAGCCCTTTCCCAGCAGGTGACCACAAGGCATCTATAAAAGACGCGCATGAAAGCATAACAAAAGCAAGACAGTAATAACATAAATGAACCACAAAAGAAGCACCGCCTTGGAACGGTCAGTAAAAATATTTTACTGGAGGGCTTAAACCGGTTTCACGGCGAACAAATTCACCCTTAGTTCAGATGTGGATCAAGACACATAGATGTTGGCTTTGCATGAAAGACCCCTAACCTATCAATGCATCATCTCCTAGAACATATAAATCAAGATATAAAAGGAGATAAAGCAAAGATAAGGACTCACAGTGAATAAAAATGAATTCCAGAGCAAATGAAATCCAACAGGTAAACCCGGGTGGGCCTGACAAAAGCCAAAGCATCAGGCCCCAACTATCTCATCAATAGATACATTGCAAGTATTTAAGTCAGAGCCGTCATAGAGTCTGAAGTCCGACCAACCGGCGTGCAATTAAAGAGGAAAACAAAGTTGCAAACCGTGATTGGGTTGACCACTAAGCATGCAGTCTGTTGCAATACATTAACGTTATAGCCAATCTATTTATAATGGGAAATTATTTTAAGAGAGGTTTAAGTCCAATTTGGAATTCAGATATCAAATCATAGTATCGTCTATAAAATTTAGAAAACGTTTTGCGAAGTCTATGATACCAATAGCCTTGTTTAAGAAGTTTCTGAGATAACAATTTATTATGAGTTTTCAAGTCAGCAACATGGCTAGATGCTCTAGCAAAACGAATGAGTTGAGAGATATCGACTCCATAGGATGTATAGCGAGGAATATCGCCATCTAAAAATGGGAAATTGACAATTTCAAAATGGAAGTCGTCACGTTTATCATAAATTTTGGTTGAAACAATATCGTTAGAAATTGACAAATGCAAGTCTAAATTATCATCCAAATATCTTGATGTAATGTTAAACGCATCAATACTCTCAGCCTGCTTAGCATCAGAAAAAATATCATAAAGTCCCTCTCATAACAAAACAGGAATAAATCGGCATCCAGGGGAGCACAATTAGTGCCCATGGGAATCCCAACTACTTGTCTTTACAATTTGGTACCAAATCGAATAAAAATATTGTCCAACAAAACGGTCAGCGCATCACATACATTTTGACAAGAACATGCATAATACTTTTAAGGTTTATTCAAAGCAAAAAATACGTTTCTGTCGTTACATGCAAGGTAAGAAGAGCCTTCTCTATTGAAGGGTTTTTCAATAAGATCAATACCTTTATCTTTAATTAGATTATGAGGTAAAGTATAGTAAAGAGTAGAAAAATCATCAGTAGACAAACTGTTCGCATTGAAATCTCTAGCTTTAAGTTTAATTAAAAATTCACGTGAATCTTAATAGACCAAGATAGATTTTTACCAGATCTCTCATATACATTTTCACAGTACTTGATAGCATGTTTTAACAGCTGTAAGACATGAGGTTAACAATTTAGAACGTTATGTTGTCGTACAAGTACTAGAATAAGCAATAATTCTTGCTTTAAATGGATTTTAGGGAGTGAAGGCAACCAGTACAACATAGAAAATTTGTCTTGGTTTTCTTTAGCTTTGACACCAAAATCGTCCAACAACTACAGCATTGTTAGCAGCTTTATCTGCTGGAACCAAAACATAGTTCATATAAAAATCCTGGATACCTCGTTTAAGTTGACGAAAATAATATTTAGGTTTATGGGGTAAAAGATGTGTATTACGAGAGTAAAATGAAATATGAGCATCAATAATTTTAATTTTGTTTATTTTTCATTTCTTCAAGGCATCAGGTTCAACATTTTCTGGTATGCACCAACGATTACTGAAGTCATTTAAAGAAGCAGCAATCTCTTTTCAACATTTAGGAATATTAATATTTAAAGGAAATCTATATTTAGGACCTTTATAAATACTATTACGACATCTAGCGTCAAGAATGCCTTTTAGATTACCTGTAATAACATGCCCTGCAGGGGGTGTAAAAACAATCAACTGATTTAAGCTTCACGTCAGTGTCATCATTGAGTCTGGGGCCTGACCCATCGTCATGCAATTAAAGAACTAAAGAGGAAACCATAGCTATAAACCTTGATTGGGTTTACAGCCAGGCATGTAGACTGTCGCATGATATCCATGTTGGATTCCACTGAAGTCTCTGTCATAAAAAAAACAACAGCAAATCACATCTGCATCAAGAGGAGCTCAGTTTTTACTCACTGGAAACCCTACCATTTGACAATTTAGAGCTAAATCAAATACAAATGTATATTGTCCAAACGACAATTTGCAATATGTTCTAAGAGATGATACATTGATAAGTTAGGGGTCTTTCATGCAAACCAAACATCTATGTGTCTTGATCCACATCTGAACTAAGGGTGAGGTTGGCGCTGTGAGAGTGGTTTAAGCCCTCCAGTAGTAAAATAGTTTTACTGACCGTTCCAAGGCGGTACTTCATTTGTGGACCATTCATGTTAATTCTATCTTGTGTTTGTTTTGCTTTCACGCGCGTCTGTTTATTGCTGCCTAGTGGTCACCTGCTTGGAAAGGGCTGACCTCTTGGCTCTCATTTGTGATGTGTAATTGTGAGTTTGTTGCTTTCCTATTGGTATCCTGGACCAGGTGTGGTACTTGATTGTATCGACTCCTGATCTTTGCCCTCTTTCTTACTTTGCACAATAGAGTTGAAGCTGGGGTTAAAAATATGTAGGTTTTAAAGAGTTGCAGGCTGGGTAATTTTGCATGCCTTAGTTGTCGCATTCCGAAGTTTTCATTATTTATCTCAAAATATTCTTCCAGAAACATTTTCAGAACGTCAAACGTTCTGTCGCCCCTGATCCGGGTTCATATCATTTACAAAGGGATTACATGTAGCAGGCGACAAAAGTCACCGTTAGCAATCTACAGTAGACCATTAGCAAAATGCAAATACATTTTGGAGTGGAATACGACTCGTGTTTGGATGTCATGTTTCTGTTATCTTAGATTCGTCTTCCTAACGGTATCGTTGGTTGGTCTGTGGTGTGTGATAATGGCATTTCCTGGTCATACTTACTTGCTTTTGTTTGTTTCGCTGTAAAATTGACAAAACTGCATCAGTTATAGACGACGTTTAAGGGTTCATTATTGACATAATTAGATACTACATGTAGCGCTGCATATTTAATGCTTAGAATTTTTTCCTTCAAAACATGACATTGGGATAATTGCTGCATTCAAATTGTGTAATTACAGTGAAGCAATGTCGATAAAAGCTAAATTGAATCTCACGAAAGTCAATTCGTAACCACTAAATCAGGGTTAGGGTTAAAACATAGGCGTGTTTCCATTAACATGCCATAAATTGGTTGGGAAAGTTAACAGGCAAGGCTTTGAGAACGCTTGTTGACATTGCGAGGCTTGCCGAGCGATTTAACATGCATTCTTAAAGCAGAGGCTGCTAAACTTGATGGTAGGGGCCTGATGCTTTGGCTGTTTTCGGGCCAATGGGGGTTTACCTTTTGGTTTTTATTTTGCTCCAGTATTCAGTTTTATTTACTGTTGAGTCCTTATCTTTGCTTTATTTCCTTTTGATATCTTGATTTATATGTTGTAGGAGATGATTCATTGATAGATTAGGGGTCTTTCATGTAAACCAAACATCTATGTGTCTTGATCCACATCTGATCTAAGGGCGGGATTTGCGTGCCGTGAAATCGATTTAAACTCTCCAGTAAAATATTTTACTGACCGTTCCAAGGCGGTGCTTCTTTTGTGGACCATTTATATGTTATTTCTGCCTTGTGTTTGTCATGCTTAAGTAGGTGTCCATTTATTGATGCATTGTGGTCTCCTGCTGGGAAAAGCTGACCTCTTGGCTCTCGTTTGTGATGTCTAATTGTGATGTTGTCGTCTTCCCATTGCTATCCTGGGTCAGGCGTAGTGCTTGATTGCATCGATTCCTGATCTTTGCCCTCTTTCTAACTTTCAAAAGATGCGAACCACGTATTCTTTTTAGCAGTTTACTCATTGTTTCACTCTTCAAACTAGCAATTATGCC
Organism: Loripinus fragilis; assembly: GCA_964019695.1. Taxonomy (NCBI): domain Eukaryota; kingdom Metazoa; phylum Mollusca; class Bivalvia; order Lucinida; family Lucinidae; genus Loripinus; species Loripinus fragilis. The sequence continues at coordinate 70,452,423 of OZ026530.1, forward strand.
GTAATTTTCAATTTTTGTATTGATTAAGCGTCATTAGCGACGTCATTCAAACAGTGCAATGTCATCATGACCTGATAAAGGCACATGCCGTGAGATAGACAACGTTAATCAGGTAAAGTGCAATAATGCAGTTAATGTGTTTGGTTACTGATAAATACCACAATCACATACAATATACCAACCCATGGCACCGCGAGGAAGAGCCACAAATTTATAACAGCCACAAGAAATCATGAAGACAATCATAGTAGAGCAGCCAGTTTTCCCTTCTATATCAAAATGATTGAAAAACTAGAAAGAACAACCGCAACGACCAGACACAGAATCCCCTTAAACACTTGGAGCAACAATAAATAATGGATAAACAACTGAACCACCATTGGGGAGCTTAAAATCATTTTACTTCCGCCAAATGGTTGCCCAAGATTCTGTTGTTGGTAAATCACGACGCGAGGGACTTACGGAGCTAGAGTTGTATGCAATTTTAGTATATAAATCAAATACAAAAAGATTAAGCACAGTTCAGTTTATTCAAATAATTTCTCATAATAAAAAAAATATTGGTTATAAGAATAATGTATTGCGACATAGTCAACCCAATCATGGTTTACAACTTTGCATTACTCTTTAATTGCAAGCCAGCGGGTCGGACCTCAGACTCTTTGACGGTCCCGACTTAAAGACCTATCTATAGATGAGAGGGTCGGGGCCTAATGTCTCGTCTTTGATTAGGCCCACAGGAATTTACTTTTGCTACGTCATTTTAACGCATGTTCTGCTGAGTCCTTATCTTTGTTTTATCTCCTTTTCATAAATTGATTTGTATGTACATGTAATAGGATATCATGCATTACTAAGTTAGGGATTTTTCATGTGAATCAAACATCTATATGTCTTAATCCACAACATACTTAAGGACAAGGTAGGTACATTTGAACATGCTTAAGTGCTCCAGTAATTTTACTGACGTTCCAAGGCGGTGCTTCGTTTGTGGATCATTTTTTTGTATTAATGCCAGTTATAACTCGTGTTTGTCTTTCTTATTCTGTCTTGTCTGATGTATATTCCTTGCAGCCGCTTGGTCACCTGCTGGGAAAGAATTGACCTATTTGTTCTCTTTTGTGTGATCTTTTCTTGTGTTGCTGTCACTTTCTTATATGGTGTCTCGGGTCAAGTGTGTACTTGAGTGTATCGATTCCTGATCTTTGCCTTCTTTACTTATAATGTGATTAGGACGGCGCATATCAACTACAAAAAGTAAAACTTGTTTTAGGTGTAAATAAAACTTGGCCATGCTTGGTTGTACAGTAAACATTGTCTAAAGCGGCCACTCAAAAAGAACACCAAAAATTGGTTTTCAAGACCGATTATCGCTTAATGCAGATCAAAAGTATTGCAGTATGCTCCAAGGGGAAGATTCAGCAATACTTTAGACCTTAATTAAGTTACCATTTGTCATTAAGATCTTAGTTTTGTCTATTTGAATGGTCGCTTAAGGCAGCTTTACTTGTAATCCAAATAACTATTTTAAGCTGGGTGTTTTTTCTTTAATTGCACGGCGGTGTATTTATACGTACAAGGTTTCAGACTCAATGGCGACTTTCATCGGCGGGTAGGTGCCTAATGCTTGTCATAGCTGGGCTCATCGTGGGTCTTTCGTTTAAATTAGCTCTGACTATCTGTGTCTGATTTAAGAACATTGACTCTAATACGGCAGTCACGACTTTATCCAATGAATCGTTTTGTAACATCTGTCCACAGTATTGATAAAAAGCTGAATTCCTCTTGTGAATCCATGTATATGCTTCGACAGTGAAAATTCATTACTAGAAAAGAAACATTCTTTGGCTGCATACAACTTCAAACGCACCATTTAACGTGATTTTTTTTTTGCGAATATGAAATCAAAAATAGATTTGTCATACACAGCGTTTAGCCATGAAATCTGAATAAACCGTTCTCAATCTAAAGAGCTGGAAACTCTGTGCTCAGCTAAAACAGTTGGATGACGCACTATTCGCCCGAACAATTGTAATAGTCACTCTGCTCAGCCGAAAAAAATGGAATTCTCTCTGATAAGCACAAACTGATGGGATATTCATTGATACATGTAAATCCAAATACCTAAATTATACTCATTGATAAACCCAAACAGCTGAACTACTTTCACTGATAAACCCCAACAGCAGAATTCGCAATGATAAACCCAAACAACTGAAATACTCATTGATAACCAACTACTTGCTGCTCAACCAAACCAGCTGAACTACTCGCTGCTTAGCCAAACAGCTGAATTATTCACTGCTTAACTCAAACAGCTAAAACATTCACTGCTAAATAAAAGCAGCTGCGATACTCGTTTGCTTAGCCCAAATAGCGGCAATACTCTATACTAAAGCCAAACAGCTGATGCGCTAAATTGATAAACCTCGTACAGCTGAAATACTTATTGATAAACCCAAACGGCTGAAATATTCATTCGAAAACTAAACAGCTTATATACACTCTGCTCAACTCAAACAGCTATATTACTCACAGCTCAACCCAAACAACTGACTTCTTACCGCTAAACCCAAACAGATAAATTACTCGATACTCAACCCAAACAGCTGAAATACTCATTACTATCCCCAAACAACTGAAATACTACTGCTCAACCAAACAGCTGAATAACTCTTTGCTCAAGACAAACGGGTGACATACTCGTTACTATATCCAGACAGCTGAAATACTTCTCAGCCAAACAGTCGAATTACAGTCTGCTAAACCCAAACAGCTGAAATACTCGTTACACAACCCAAGCAACTGATTTTCCGTCTACTCAGCCAAACAGCTGAATTTCACTCTGCTAAAGCTAAACAGCTTAAATACTCTCAAACAGCTCAATCCAAGCAGCTAAGATACTCTCTGCTCAACTCAAACAACCAAAACACTTGCAGCTAATCAAAACAATTGAAATACGGTCTGCTTATCCTAAACAGCTCACTGCTCAATCCAAACAGCTGAAATACTTTCTGCTCAGTTCAATTAGCTGAATTGCCCAATGTTCAACCAAACAGCTGAGGTAATCGCTGCTTAAATAAACAACAGTAATAATATCTGGTCAACGCAAACAGCTGAACTGCCCACAGTTCAGCCAAAAGCGCTGGAGTACTCACTGCTGAAATCAAACAACTTAAATACTATCTGCTCACCAAAACCGCTTAGCTGCTCACTGTTCAACTCACAGACTTTAATTACTCAATATTCAATTGAAACATCTTAAATCACTGCCTATTCAATCCATTAGTATCAGTTATTTAATGTAGCATTTGCTTCAACCCAAGTGTAATAATTCACTAGTATACAAACGGCTGTTATTGCCCACTTTACATTTTTAGTTCTTTGATAAGTGAGTATGATCAGGAAATACCACAATCACAAACCGCAGACAACCCCGTGGCACCGCGAGAAAGAGCCGCTTAACCTTCACGAGACACCAGGAAGACAAATAAAGCAAAGCAACCAGCTCTCTCTCTTTCCCATCAAGATGATTGCATTACTAGAATGGACATAAAGAAACATACAACAAAACATAGAACATTACAGACTCCCACAATGGGAGTCACAATAAACAAAAAGTCTACAACAACAGAACCACCGCCTTAGAACGGACAGCAGCCTAAGCCACCGGGGGCTTAAATGCATTTCAGTGGTACCAAATCTTCGCCCTAGATTCTACTGTTGTTGAAGTACAGGAAATGTTCAGCTCGCAAGGAGTCAATCTAACTAATGCAATGCATCATCATGGAGAAACACTCTAATCAAATTAACACACGATGTAGTATTTGCTTCAACCCAAGTGTAAGAATTCACTAGTATACAAACGACTGTAGTTGCCCGATTTACACTTTTAGTTCTTTAATGTAATATTTGTTTAATCCAAATGTAAGAGTTCATTAGTATACAAATGACTGTAGTTGCCCACTTTACATGTTTAGTTCTTTGATTTAGTATTTGCTACTATCGAAATGTAAGAATTTATAAGTATACAAATGACTGTAGTTGCCCACTTTACACTTTTAGTTCTTTGATGTAGTTTTTGCTTCAATCCAAATGTAAGAATTCATTAGTATACAAATGATTGTAGGTGCCCACTTTACAAGTTTAGTTCTTTGATGTAGTATTTGCTTCAATCCAAATGTAATAATTAATTAGTATACAAATGATTATAGTTGCCCACTTTACACTTTTAGTCAGTTGGTGTAGTATTTGCTTCAACCCAAATGTAAAAATTAATTTGTTTACAAATGATTGTAGGTGCCCATTTTACACACTTAGTTCTTTGATGTAGAATTTGTTTCCGCCCAAGTGTAATAATTCATTTTAGAATAATCATTTGAACATTTCTTGTACTTCAACAACAGTAGAATCTAGGGCGAAGATTTGGTATCAGATAAATGCATTTAAGCCCCCCTTGTGGCTTAGGCTGATGTCCGTTCTAAGGCGGGGGTTCTTCTGTCGTTGACGTTTTGTTTATTGTAACTCCCAATGGTGGGAGTCTGTAATTATTCTATGTTTTGTTGTACGTTACTTTATGTCCATTCTTGTATTGCAATCATCTTGATGTGGAAGATAGAACTGGTGTCTTTGCTTAATTTGTGTTCCTGGTGTCTGGTGATGGTTGAGCGGCTCTTCCTCGTGGTATCATAGGGTTTTCTGCGGTTTGTGATTGTGGTATTCCCTGATCATACTCACTTACTATTTTACATTAGTATGCAAATGATTATAGTTTCCCACTTTACACTTTTAGTTCTTTGATGTAGTATTTGCTTCTAAAGGATAACCTTTTTAAGAACATATTTTTTCAATTCAAGTCAAATCACTTTTGTCAAGGTATAAAATCAGACATAGACATGGTAGTATTTCAATTTGGTGGGATTGTTTCTCTGAGATGGTACGAAGCCTCCATGCAAGCTACACATGATTGACTGGTTTAGCAACAGATTAATATATGACGAATAAATGACAAGTAAAATACATTTAATAACACACACCATCTGGTAATTCTCGTTTGATGTCCATGTAAAGGCGATGATTATGTTGTTGTTTTGTCATTGTATGTTGTTGCTCCCATTGTATGTGGGGGGGGGGGGGTTGTGTTGAGTCGTTGATGTGGCGTGGTTCTTTATGTCCTTTCAAGTTATTAGTCAACCATTTAGCGGAGGTAGAGAGAGAGAGAGAGAGTGATTATTTTTCGTCGCTTCAATTTTGTTATGGATGTCTTTAGTTTATGTCTCTTATAAGCGGCGCCTGAAATGGGTCTGCGGTCTGTGATTGTGGGATTACCTAGTCATATTCACTTGCTTTATGATTTTGAATAATTTTCCACCGTTTTTATAATCAACCAGTATGTCCAGACAGTTTCACAATCACATACCTCAGACCAAGCCACAACACCGCGAGGAAGAGGTACGAAGCACTTAGACACAACACACACTTAGAGTAAAGCAACCAGCTCAGTCTCCTCAGCGAGATTACATTACAAAAGAGGAACCAAACGGAAAAAACACTATCCGACTAACTTTCTAATAAGATGATAAATTGCAGTAATATGCCAAAATGCATACAAAAGATATCCTTAAAAGTGCGGAAAGATTTCAATGCTAATTGCAAACAATGCTCCCAATTAAAGACAGACTACTGACCCAGCTCGTTACTGTATGTGCTTGCTGTCTGAATTAAACTAGATTAGGGTGAAGTTTTACATGCATTGATATTATCAGACACTCAGATACGAGTGCGTTGTTGATTCGTTGTTGATTGATATTCCAATTGAGGGATTCTGTAATTGCTCCATGTTTTGTTGTGCGTTACTTTGTGTCCATTCTAGTTTTGCAATCATCCCGATGGGTAAGATAGGGCTGGTTGCTTTGCCTTGTTTGTCTTTTTTGCATCTCGTGATTGTTTTGTGGCTCTTCTTCACGATGCCACGGGTTAGTCTGCAGTTTGTGATTGAGGTATTTCCTGGTCATGCTCACTTACTTTTTAGATAGACAAAAAATGCTTTAATCGTCAATATTTTCTTACCCATAATTTTAGCATATGTTTTGGGTGCTCAAAAGAACCGTCTCGTTGAGACGGTTCTTTTGAGTACCCACACCATATGTTTTGGTTGACAGACAAGAAAAAGTATTTTCTGTTTCGCACTCTTAATTAAAGTAAGAAATAGGGCAAAGATCAGGAATCGATACAATCAAGCACCACATCTGACCCAGTCCTGATTATAATTGCTGTCTGATTTAAACTGGGTTAAGGTGAAATTTAGCATTCATTTATATTATCTACCAGACAATCGCCTTGTTCTTGTCAACAAGCAGTGTTGTAAGAAATGCATCAAGTTTCCCTAAATAACCAGTGATGATTGTAAAGATAGTATCACAGTAATTAGAAACAGATCACTGCAAGGGTTGCATTTTGTGACCTTGAACCCATTAAAGCCATTGAAATTTACAGTCCCAATTAACGGACGAGCCAGTTTCCTGTTTAAGACTTGATGGCCAGTATCATTTTAATTGAGTCTTTAGTAAAAGCATTTTGTACGCTATCAGTGTCTATGGCCCATAAAAAGGACACAATGCTTATATCAAAGAACTCAATTTAAATCTTAAAAATACAGTTTAATTGGTTAGACAAACCATTAAGACACAGAGCAGATGCTTGGAAACTTACATAATTGTATATTGGCACTTGAATAAAAATATAAAAAAATCCCTTCCATTTGATAATAATTAGATAATTAATTTGTTTAAAATGGGTAAGTACGTGTAAATGGATACATTCATTTTTTATAACCTCAAAGTTTCAGGTCTTACAGTTTCATCATATAAAGAGACATTTACATGTATAGGTATTCTTATTGACATATTGTTGAAATTATTTAATGTATTTTTTTTTGTTTTCGCTTAGCAAGATAATGGTGAAGTAAGTCTCATGCTCACTTAGATGATTCATTGGTGGCTGCTTAATGTCTTGCTATGGCTAGGCTACCCTAACTTCACTGGTGATTTAAATAGCTCTGACTCTCTCTGTGAAGTATTAGTATTTGTCTTGCTTCGTCATAGTTGTTACACTTGATAAGAAAGTTCGATTATCATAAAGCGTTTAGTATGTCAATGTAGCGAAATTGGGTTAATTACTACATTTTTTTTATCAAAGCTAATTCTTGACATAAAATGAAAGTAGAATCACATTCAACAACAATCAAATGTTTTAATCTCATAATTATGTTTGTATTTTGAAATGGAAGTAGAACAGATTTAATCACAATTGATTGCTTGTTAGATGTGTAACTTCGACCCTAATCTGCATGGTGATATTTTATGCATAAATAAGGTTGTTGTTTATACATCCAAAAAGCATCACGTAGACGCTCAATCAAGGAATAAGGTCAAGGCCGCTTATAAGCTAAGTTATCAGAAAATAGTTGGTACATTTCTCTTGGGCATAAAGAGACACGCTTTGCATTGGTAAATCAAGACGATTTCTGGCCTTCGCGAAGAGGAAATCGGTTCAAAAATTACACTGAATGTTTTTTAACCTATGCATTTTAACTATCGGTTATTTGTTGCTAGGTGCAAACCGGGTTCCAAACATTCTTGATAAGTGTAGAAACCAAAGGTTTGGCAGGTTTAAACGGCTCTGTAAAGTGTTTGTCTTTCAGTACTAAATAGCAACTGTCAGACATTTTAATTTGGCCAAAGTAACATATTGATAAAGCAAACAGTTATGCACCAAGGTACAAGGGTTATTTCTATTTGGCTTACATATGTTAATGAAGTAGGATCACCTGGTTAAATAGCCATGTCTGTCAATGTAAGAAAAGGGCAAAGTTCAAGAATCGATACAATCAAGCACCACACTTGACCCAGGATACATGTACCAAACCTACCTGACCCAAAGAGCAGACTATCTCCATTAGGCAATGGGCATTCTGGGTTGTAGACAGACCGATTGAAAGGAAACGTATGTGCTAAAACATATAATGTTTTTTATATAATATTATTCATACAGCTCTATATACTGGCTATTAATGACAGTATACAATATGCTATATATGAATTATAGTAGCGTTTATTGTTAGTGTTTAAACATTTTAAACCACTTCCGTCCATTTCGGAATGTGTTGAAATAACATAAGAAGTTTTTAAAAGCAGAATACCGCTAAAGTTGATGCTAAATGGGTGATGAATGTTGCACTTTCCTTAAGTTTATTTTATGAACAAACTCAATAACTGCAGCCTCACACTTTATCCCGTTTACTCAACTCGTTTAATTAATTCAATAATAAAATGAGCACTCATGTTAGACTCTCTATCTCCTAATGATACATGTCTGGTTAGTCCAGTTACATTACAGGCTACTTCACTTTTGTATTGTGTGTATAAGTATTAGAACTGTATTGCATGTACCCGTTCCTCACTAATGGTGCACACTACTTAAGAAGTAGATGGTGTATGTATATTTGGCCCGATGTGAGATTAAAGTGAGTATGATCAGGAAATACTTCAATCACACACTGCAGACCAGTCTACGAGACCGTGAAGAAAAGCCACAGAAAGACACCAGGATTACAATTAAAGTAAAGCAGCCAGATCACTCTTCCCAATCAATATAATTGAAAACATGAATGACAGAAAGTACTAAATAACAAAACAAGGATCAAACACACAACCCCCACAAACAATGGGAGCACCAGTAAACAATAAATCAACAACAACAGAACATATCTTCGTGGTCAAACCAGTCTATTCAGCTATAGAGACAAGTAAACTAATGGACATTTGCCTGAACAAGAAAGGTACGGAACAGACTGTGCATACAACAAAGTCAGGTTTGCTTGCGACAAGGCCCACGTGACTTAATGCATTGTGTTTAAGAGTGTTTGACCTTAGTTTAGTATAGTTGACCTCAGTAGCTTAGGCTGATTTCAATTCTTAAAGGCGATGGTTCTGTGTTTGTTTTTGTTGCTCTCGTTGGTTATGGGAGTTTTGTGTTTGGTCCTTGTTTTGTAATTAGTGTTATTTCTAGTTTAGCAATCATCTTGACGAGAGAGCGCTCGTTGCTTAACATTAATCCTCTTCTTGATATTTTGTACTGTTAGTGTTTTGTGGCTCTTCCTCACGGTGCTTTGGTTGGCATGCGGTGATTGACTGTGGTATGTCCTGATCGTACTCACTTACATGTCCATGCGATCCGTTAGACATCTATAACTATAAAGCTCAATGCATAAGTAAGTGAATATGACCAGGTAATGCCACAATCATAGAGCCTTGGGTAAGATTGGTAAGAACATGGAATGGCAAGATATTTTGCCTAGATACCAGCAACGTAATATGAAGATGTGCATGATAAAAGCAATACCATTACATGTGATCCCAACAAATTGTCAGATTAGTCTGTGCATACGTGTTTGGAATGAAGAAACATTGAGTCTTTAACCTCACATTGTCATTTCTGCTAATATACTGCTAAGTCTCTGTTAATGACCATGCTGTTGTTAGTCTACACTAGTCACAAATGTCATTATCTTGGTTTGTGGCAATACTTTATTTTTTAGACCTTCTGTGATGACTTAAACCGCCCTTAATGAAAGACTACAAAAGTTGGTAACAAAGAAACTCCTAAACATCAATATAAGCACATGGTTGGATTGCAGATCATACAATATTACGATTGAGGCGTTATTGTTTTGACAGCCAATTTTACGGTAAATGGCTTTGATAAGCGGTCAATTTACGTTCAAACGATCGTGGGCCTCTTATCGTAAAATTATCTAGAAAAACTCTGCTTTTTGTTAAGTGAACAACAGGGCATATTTTGATGCCTGACCAGCCACCTTTCTAAAGTGTGGTCCTATTAGAGAAATGTAATAGTTATAATGTTCAATAAACTTCTTGGTCTCTTTTAAGTTGTAACTAATCAAGAAAGTTTAAACACTGTCCAGTCTCAATCCCCCTATGTCAGGTCTTTTGTAACGGGGCTCGAATACGAAATTCCTCTGGGTACCAAAGATTGGCCTGTTGTCTGAGATTGTGCCATTTATGGTCGTATTCACTTTTGTTCGATGATCTAGTTTCGTCTGAGGTGGTTTCGATATAAAGTTAGGGCCAGTTAAGCAAAACAAATTTAGCGTAAAAGTGCGATTATTTTCTTATCCATCAGTTTAAACATGTGTTTTTGGTGCTCATAAGAACCGCCTCAGTGAGACGGTTCTTTTGAGCACCCACAACATATGTTTTGGTTGAGAAATAAGAAAAATAATAATTTTCCGTTACGTACCCTTATCTGTGGGCCTGGTATGAAGTTATGTCAAAGATTATGTTATTGTGCGATTGGTATTAACATATAATGAGTTTGCATATTTAGTACATCTAATATTGATATTGGAGATGCTCCTGTTCTAGTTGGAGGATTCGTTAGTCGCCATTTGCTGTGGTATGCCCATTTTACACCAAAACATGCGATTATGACTTGAAAATGCCCCGATCACAAATCAGAGTCAAATGCTTGGTACTAGGAGGAAGAGCTATTGCACACCGGATAAGGATATCTGAGATTTTACCCTGGGATAGAAAATATTATCTTCCCCATGTTATCTTACCCAGGACGTCAAGTAACGTCATCATGTGAAATTGCATCTAAACGTATTAAGGGATTTCTGGAAGCTTACTTTATAATAACTAACTAACTAACAGGTAGTTTCTGGTATACCGGTTGCAATCGTTATTGTTTACTGTCGCGTGTCTTTTATTCCATTTGCCGCCATATTGGATACGCTTAGCAACGATCAACAACTGCCATCTTGGATTTGTTTCTTTCGATTCCGCCTTGAGACTTGTGCATTTCAGATGAAAAATAAATAAATAACTGTTCAATTTTGTTCGATTCTTTTGAAAACCAATCGTCAACAAATTAAAGTCCATCATCTTGATAATAAAAGTAAACTCAATCGTTTTCGTCACTAGATTTTTTTTCCCATTGATGCGCCGGGCCAGCAAAGACAAATTACCGACAACAGAAGAAATGAAAGCTTCGAGAAAGCGGGGTTTGGAGGGGGTGTGGGGGCGCAGCCCCCAACAAAATAATTCATTAAAATAAAGAAGACATACCTTACTGAAGGTCGTCATCACTAGAGAGATTAAGCTTGTTTGTTAGCGACAGTAGGGCCGGTCTTTTGGCTGTTGTTTCTGAAGTTTCAGGGATGGGATCTTTTCGCATCTTGACAATTGGCAGAGGAATGGGATTCAAACGCTTTGTTTTGGAAGGGGAGTACACTTTTTTTACATTGTCCAGAAAGGCTAGAAATTGATCTTCTGCGTCGTTCAGGTACCTTTTCCTGAAAATGTACTCGACGAAGAAGGTGTCGTACAAGGATTTAACTGTTCTGTGCTTTGGGAGAGATGTCTTTACTGCCCTCCAAGTGCTCTCTATTGTATTTGTGTGGGCCCCTGTTTCCTTGTTCACAAACTCCTTGCTGTGATTAACAGTCTGGTGAGTGTAACCCTCTTCTGACAGCCTAGAATAGGACTTCCAACAGTCTGATATGATGGTGGTACCAGGTAAAACGTTCCCTTTGATTATTGGAATTAAAGTGTCTGCACTTCTGTCTTCTACAGTTGTCAAAGAACAATTCTTCGAGTCTCTTTCAATTCCCCCAAACACCCACACACCGTCCTTTCTCCTTCCCTTGTGATATTTCCTTTTCCCGAACTTGCTTTCGTCTATTTCTACCACTTTTCCCGGACCACCTACCTTTACACTTTCCCTGCCAATTACTTCAGAACAAACCTCTCTGCATAGATTGTACCAGTCCACGACTGTTTCAGCGCAATTAATTTTCAATTCACGAACAACTGTGTCCTGCCTGTATTTGTGCACCCAATAGTAAGTTCATTTAATGACCTGCTGCAGAGTTAAATGAGAATTCTAGAACCAACTTCCAGCTCTAACCGAGATCTTATAACCGCATTCTTTCTTGGTGCATCTCCAAACGAATCCATCTCTGCCGTAGCTTGAGTCCTTTTTAAGCGTGATTCTCCCCTCAAAACAACGTACACAATCTCTTGAGAAATTTCCAATTATCCCTCTATCTTGTAACCATAAAATTAATTCACTAGAATCGCGTGTAATTTCATAAATATCGTCGTAGACAAGTGGCATTATTTGACAGCTATTTATTTACAAACAGACATGGCGGCGCGTTTCTACGTCACATCCAATGAAATCGCTTTAACAGCTCACGTGGTATCACCCGTCAAAACATAGTCACGTGTCAAAACAAAAGACAGCTGATCCGCCATTATGGAAGCCAGCGAACCAATTCATTTCATCTTTCAGAACTAATTAATACCTATCGGTATTACATACCGAAGGTATTAACATAAAATCGCACGTAGAATTCATTTTTGGGGTTATTTTTGCTTTTTGTTGCCTATTTTACGAGATCAACACGCTGTCGCGTGTCTCTGTATATAGTGTCTTGCGTGCGAAGCACGAGACAGCCTTCAGCTTTCCATGGTGCCCTACGGTATTGCGTCCGGTATACCAGAAGTGCTAGAATCGCGTGTAATTTCATAAATATCGTCGTAGACAAGTGGCATTATTTGACAGCTATTTATTTACAAACATAACATTTTTCTATCCTACCCTCTCACTTATGCTGATCTTTGCCCTCTTTCTTACTTTGAAAATGCCCGGATCACAAATCAGAGTCAAATGCTTGGTACTAGGAGGAAGAGCTATTGCACACCGGATAAGGATATCTGAGATTTTACCCTGGGATAGAAAATAGTATCTTACCCATGTTATCTTACCCAGGACGTCAAGTAACGTCATCATGTGAAATTGCATCTAAGCGTATTAAGGGATTTCTGGAAGCTTACTTTATAATAACTAACTAACTAACTAACTTACTAACTACATTGAATAAATAAATAAATAAAAAAAGTGATTAGCAAGAAAAAGAATTCATTATTCGTGTTAGGGTAGGACAAAAAAATCCGTCCCTCGGGATCACCGTTTGTCATCACTCAGCAAGCCTCGTGATGCCAAACGGCGGTCTTCGGGACGAATTTTTCTATCCTACCCTCTCACTTATGATAGATTCATATAGGACGAAAACGCAGAACCAAGACACAAGCATACACTCTAAGCGCAGCCTACTTTGACATGATTTCTATGATGAGAAAGGAAATCTATAAGCTCTAAGCTTTCATTCCAATCCTATAGATTGTTATTGTATGTACATACATGTACTATGTTTTTCATGTCATTTTGAATTTGAGAATAATATATCTTTAAACCAAATGATTGCCAACACAGATTGACGCACGAATCCACATCATAAAGCCACGACTAGTGTATCATTTTACCCTTGGTATCCTGGGTCAGGTGTGGTACTTGATTGTATCGATTCCTGATCTTTGTACCCTTACTTACTTTGATAAAGCAGACCCTAAAACACAATTGGCACAGAAATCTAGAAACATTGAAATTAGGAAGAAGGTAAAGATCAGGAATCGATGCAATCTCGCATCACACCTGACCAAGAGAAAACATCACATACAAGGGAGCCAAGAGGTTAGCCCTTTCCCAGCAGGTAACCACAGGGCGCAATTATTGAGCAGACAAGACAGCATGACAGAATTGGAACATAAATAATCAAACGTATCCACAAAAGAAGCACCGCCTTGGAACGGTCAGTAAACATTTTTTACTGGAGGGTTTAAACTAGGAACGACAGCAGTCATTGAAAACGTAATGGTGCGATCAATCCATTCATCTGACAAAATCTACGCCATATATGATGTTATTAGAGCACATGTACTGACGGACTTTAATTACGCAACACTAACTTCCCCTTATATATTCCAAAAGACTGTTGAATGTAAACTTCCTTTGCTTCGATAATGTCATCATGTGTTGGCTTCTTCAGCAAACACTTTTAAAATTAGTTTTCATTGTACATCTAAACTGGACGACGTTACTTGCTCCGTATGAACTTAGCCATTTAATCATTTCTTAAGTAGAGGAGATTTTAAGCTATTGGATGAAAGGGTACACCCAGATAAACGTCATATACGCAAATAAGCTGTGTCACAGACCTGCCAATCAATATGAGAGTGATTCCTCGATGACTGACAAAGACCATGATACAAATTTGATGCTTCTAGTGTTTCTTGATTTAAAGAAGTAGGGAATCTTTCATTCATAACATTTGGTCACATGAAACAATTGACCCCTATCTCAAAAGTTTACATTTTAATGCATTACGTTCATCTTGGTTGGACAAGTTTTCCTATTTTACTTACAAATGAATGCTCTTTAACATACAATCAAAATTATTGTTCTGCCTTCTTTTTCGTGACATAAATTAAAGCTGTTATCCAAGTGTTTCGTTTTTAAAGTCCGTCAGTATATATTGTGTAGTTTGCAAACAATTACAATCCAAACATGAACAATTGATTGTTGCACTACAATGATGTATGTTGGGTACATTGGGAATACTAGTTGAGTGTCCTTTGAGAAACTCGGCTTTGAGAACGCATGTTGAATCGCTCGGCAAGCCTCGCGATGTCAACAAACATTCTCAAAGCCCTGCCTGGTAACTTGATATCAAAAGACGCGAACCTGGTATTCTATTTATCAGTTTACCCATTACTGTACACTCTTCAAACTAGCAAATATGACGTAACTTCTGATTTTGTGTTGATTCAGCGTCATTAGCGACGTCATTCAAAAAGTGCAACGTCATCATGACCTGATAAAGGTAGATTCTACATGCCGAGAGATAGACCATATTTATCAGACAACGTCCAGCTATGCAGTTAATATGAGAAGTGACTGATAAATTAATTTATTTAATGTGCATCATCATATTGCAGCAATCAAACCAAGTTAAAGAACAGAGTTATAATGAAGAAGAACACTAGTTAAGCCACACTAGGGAATAACTCACTTAATTGTATTAGTTTGATAAGGTCAAAAGGGTACTTTGTATGGTTGTCTGACATTTTATACATTTTAATGGTAATGATATACTCTTGTTCGTGCACACCTTTAGATTTATATCAAATGCAGTAATCAATTTACTTCCCTGATAAATAACAAAGGTTGAGATAAACGGAACAAAATATAATGTAATTTTTTCAATACTGTCTTATTCATCATACTTAACATTTTTTCGGATGCTAGAAAACCGGCCTCATTCAGACGGTCCTTTTGAATACCAACAAGAAATGCTTTGGTTGAGAAATAAGAAATCTAATTTCTAATAACGCACTTTTATCAATAGTTCTGAGTATATAGATGCGCCATGTGCATGTGCAAACGTTTGCGTGTCCTGTTACGGTACATGATTAATGCATTTAGCGTCTGGCAAGAATCATTTCAGTCAATTATATAGGTGAGGTTGGTACCATGAAACTAGTTCAAGCCCTCCAGTAAATACTTTTTACCGACTGTTCCACGGCGGTACTTCTTTTGTGGATCCGTTCTGTAATTCATGGTTCGTGTCTGTCATGCTGTATTGTCTTTTTATTGCAGCCTTGTTGTCACCTGCTGGAAAAGAGCTAATCTGTTGGCTCTCTTGTGTGTGATGTTTTCTCGTCTTTTTGTCTCTTCCCATCTGGTGTCTTGGGTCAGATTTGGTACTTGGTTGTATCGATATCGATTCCTGATCTTTGGCTTCTCCCTTACTTTGATCGAGCCCAATCAGTGGTTTACATAAGCACTCGTTGTTAGTATGTTAATATGTTCTATTTGCACTAAATGATGCAAAGCATCGAGTCATATTTAACATAGTTGTGAGCAAATCTACCAATGCATTTACCCCATAAACAGTATTTGACATTATTGTACTTGAGCCAATATCGTGTTTAAACCTTGTATGTATTAATTGCACAGATATATCAGAGCTTTATCTACCATTGCTTCCCCAAGGCGCATACATTATCACGCAAATGCATGATCACAATGAATGTCATCACCGTCATAGCTATATATTTTTTTCTTAACCATGTCTCGTAAAGGAAGATAAAGTAAAAGATGTAATGTATTTATTGAAATCGTACATAGAAACTTTGAGATAACGAATTTCTACTGTCTTGCCAGCGAAGAGTGACAGTGATGTCGTGTTTTGTTTACAAAATTATCAGTGACTTATAGTCAATAGATCACCTGTGAATTAGTCCTATCCTCAAAATAGGATTAATACACACGTAATCTATCGATTAACACTAGTGCGAGTGGAGTCTAAAAGCTAGTTTTCTTACTTAGCAATTGTAAATAAAATATTACGTCACTGTCACTTTTGGTTGGCAAGAAAGTAGTACAACGGATAAGAATATCTAAAAAGGGGTACGTGCATTATGAAGCTATTTTTGCCCCCCCCCCCCTATGAGGTCAAAAAATAAAAGTTTCGCCTTATTAGTTTAATAGAACAATAGTCCAAGTGTAAAAGCCTGGCATTGATTCGACTTTTACGCTTGCTATGGTTACAGAAATGGCCGCCAAAATAAGCTGAAAATAGGAAAATGACCATTTTGGAGCAAATTTGAGACATGTTATCATAATACCAAAAAAAAATTTTAACAGATGGTGAGAATTATCACTGCACACAATACATTAAAAGGTTTTATTGTATTTGCTTGTGCTGATATCTAATTCTTAAAAAACACGGTCTCCGAAAGCCTTAAATTTGGCCTAAAATGGCAATTTCTCTATTTGAAGACTATTTTGTTGGCCATTTTGGTTACCATAGCAACCGGTAAAAGTAAAATAAAAACCAAAAGTTTACTTGTGCTTTTCTTCTAATAAACCAATAAGATGAGATTGGTGAAAACCAACTTTCAATTTTTGGCTCTAGCACGTACCCCTTTAGGAACTTCTGGGTGCCTTTTAGGTATACGATTCGGTATTTCTTGTACTTGAACAACAGCAGAATCTAGGGCGAAGATTTAGTGCCAGTGCATTTAAGCCCCTGTTGTCCGTTCTAGGGCGGCGGGTCTGTTGTTGTTGACTTTTTGTTTATTGTTAATCCCATTGTGGGAGTCTGTAATTGTTCTATGTTTTGTTTAACGTTACTTTATGTCCATTCTAGTATTGCAATCATCTTGATGGGGAAGAGAGAGCTGGTTGCTTTGCTTAATTTGTCTTCCTGGTGTCTCGTGATGGTTAAGCGGCTCTTCCTCGTGGCGCCATGCGGTTGTCTGCGGTTTGTGATTTTTGTATTTTCTGATCATACTCACTTACTATTTTTAATTGCGAGCTAGAAAATGAATCCATTCTTCGTTTTAGGGTGGGATAGAGAAAACCCGTCCCTTTGGATCACCGTTTTTCATCACTCGGCAAGTCTCGTGATGGCAACGATGATCCTCGGGACGGATGCTTCTATCACACCCTCACACTCACGATTGGTTCCTATAATATTATCCATTTTGTCACGTGTAGAAGTTAGAAAGAAGGCAAATACCAGGAATCGATACAGTCAAGCACCACACCTAACCCAGCACACAACATGGGAAAGTAACGAAAACACAATAAACATACAAGACAGCCAAGAGTTTAGCCCTTTCCCAGCAGGTGACCACAAGGCTACAAAGAACAGACAAGTAAACAGGACAAACACGAAACCCAAATAACAAAAATGGTCCACAAAAGAAGCACCGCCTTGGAACTGTCAGTAAAACATCTTTACTGGAGGGCTTAAACTAGTTTCACAGCGCTAACCCTGAGTTCAAGATACATAGATGTTTGGTTTACATGAAAGACCCTAACTTTTCCATGAGTTGTCTCCTAGAACATAACTAGAGAACCTGAAGGTCCTGAAGCGATAACCGGTTCTCCTTAATAATGTTAATAGTAGTAAGTAAGGTTGCAAAGATCAGGAATCGATACAATCAAGTACCACACCTGACCCAGGATACCAATGGGAAAGTGACAAACTCACAGAAGACACCACAAACGAGAGCCAAGCGGTCAGCTCTTTCCCAGCAGGTGACCACGAAGCACATATAAACAGACGCGCACAAAACATAGCAAACACAAGACAGAACAAAAACATAAAAGATCCACAAAAGAAGTACCGCCTTGGAACGGTCAGTAAAATATTTTACTGGAGGGCTTAAACCGGTTTAACGGCACCAACCTCACCCTTAATTCAGATGTGGATCAAGACACATAGATATTTGGTTTGCATGAAAGACCCCTGTCAAGTTCAACTACATTACGGCTTATAATGAAACATATTTTGTTTTACCAAATATTGGGGTTGTGCCAATTTGGGTCAAGTGACCTAAAACAGTCTAGTGAATGCTCCATCAAACAGCCCAGTGATTTCTGACAAAAAATGTTTAGATAGGTACGTGGCAGTCCAAATGAGTGGCCATGGATAAAAGGTCACAGGTCAGCTTGACGTTTGGTACTTATATAAAACCATTGTCTCATTAGGTTAAACATTTCCCACAAGGATAATAATATCTAAGGAAACATATAGCAACCTGTGATTTTCCAGGGGGGTCAAGACTCCCTGTTCCCAATCTGAATATCTGCCAATGCGCACATTGTCGTTTAGTGACGCCATCACTTTCTTGGTAACGTCATTACGCAATATGTAAAATCGTAACTCTGATTAATCAGGGACTTGTGAGATATAAATTCCAAATACAAATGCTGATTCAATGGTGAGCAAGAAAATAATTCATTATTTGCGTGAGGATGGTAGGGAACATTAAACTCGTGAAAACCCTCATGATGCCAAACGGTAATCATCCGGCCGCATTTTTGTATCCAACAATTACACGTATGAATAATTGTGGCTGAGGTTTGCGAATTGTTAGGTTAACTACTATTTTAAAACATGTGTAAAACGGTCTATCTCAAAAAGCCCTAAAATTGGTTTTCAAGACCAAATACCGCTTAATGCAGGTCGAAAATATTACAGAATGCTCCAAGGGGAGCAATCTGCAATACGTTTGACCTTCATTTAGCTACTCTTAAGTCGTGTACCCTCTTCTAGCTTACAATGCGATTCTGTGAAAAGTAAAAATATTATATTATATATCTCGAAATTATATTTTGAATACAGCAATATTAAAATGAAATACCCTTTGGAAGCCATTGCTGAAAATGTAGAGTATGCAAGTGTTCTAGGTCTGACTAGCTAGTTTAGGTCATTTAGGCCTCATCAGTGACCTGCTAATACTAGTAGGTTAAATTGTGGCTAGTGTACGTCTAATCAGTGTCCCACTAATACTAGAAGGTTAAACTGTTGTGCTATGTTCATGTAAGAGTACATTCTTTCAGTATATTCCCTAAGCTTATTTCAAATGTCACAATCAATTTTGTTCTTATGTAAATAAATGTATTAGTCAGACGTCTGTGTGCTATTGATAACATAACAATATTAACCATTCACTTTCTGAAAAGAACTTATTACATTTAATTGCAAAGGCTTGATGAGGCGTAATTGCCTAGCAAAAGTTAGATTACTTATATTGTATTATTTATTTTCAATACATACTGTTGCTGCTACCAGTGAACAGATGCTGTCTACTAAACCATTACCGTGATCTTATTAAAACACTGTGTAACTCCAGATCAGCTAGCTTCTCTGATTATGAACACGACCCTGGTAACATCAGGACTTCAGTGAGGCTTGTATAGGGGGTACCAAATATTCCAAATCCCTTGAAGTAAACAGGCAAGTATCCGTTATAAACTGGCAAATATCCCCATAATTAATTTTCCTAAATATTCAATATCCATGGAAGTAACCAAAATATTGAACACAGTATCCTATATCCCTGGGAATAAAATGGATAGTATCCTATATCCCTGGAAGTAAATGGCAAATATCCTGTATACCTAAAACCTCTATACAAGCCTCTTTAGATAAGAGTGCGTACCAGAAAAATAATTCTCGTATTTTTCAACCAACACATATGTTGTGGGTACTCAAAAGAACCGTCTCAAAAAGACGGTTCTTTTGAGCACCCAAAACATATGCTTAAAATTATAAATTCGAAAATATTTACAAATATACGCTGAATGTTTTTGTTTATCTAAACCTATGAACATGCATGCTAATAACTGGAATTCCGCAAGTTGTTTGGGTAAAATGTTGGGTGGAGAAGTGTAGCGCATAGTAGTATAAATACAACATGACAAGGGTTAATAAGAGAATGTGTCAATAAGACGTCTGAAGATTATTATGATAAATTTCTGTTGAGCTGAAACCTAAGCATAAAGAAAGTAAGTGAGTATGACCAGGAAATGCCACAACCACATACTATAGACCAACACATGACACCCTGAGGAATAGTCGAAGAACGATAGCAGCGACATGACAAGCCTCCCTGCGAACTAAACAAGTTTGCATTTTAACAACACCAGATTTAGGGCGAAGATTTGGCGCCAGTACTTCCAATTGTTTGTGGGGGTTATGTGTTTGTCTTTGATTTGGTATACATTACTTTGTGTCCTTACTAGTTTTGCTATCATCTTGAAGAGGAAGAGAGCTGGTTGCTTTGCTTTTATTGTCTTAAGGGTGTATTGTTACTGTAGATGTTCTGTGGCTCTTCCTCACGGTGTCATGGGTTGGTCTGCAGTGTGTGATTGTATTCTTGGAGCAAAATAGATATAATTAGACAGATTGCAAATAACTTTCTTTGAAGTAGAAGACAAGATACTTAAATGTTAATGGCAATAAAATGATTGCAAGTTTTTTTTTGTTCTTAACCCTTATCCTGCTACGATAAAATGAAGTGTCGTCTAAGGAAGTCGTCTACTGCATCTAAATGCTTACAATGTAAGTGACTTATTTCGGTCTACAGATAAACTGTGTTGATTTAGATCAGACTGCTCCTAGATAATCTGATCTTGAACCACACTGTTTGCTACAGAGACATTAGCAGACGACACGCGTCAGACGAAATTTAGCTAACTTTATGTAATATGTACAGGCAAGTAAGAAAACAGTGACATCTGAGTCTTCCATGCTACGAAATTCGCAGTACATTGCAGGGTCTCCGGTCTCGCACATTTGCAGGGTCTCCGGACTCGTACATCTGAAGGGTTTTTGGTCTCTTGTACTTTTTCAGGGTCTCTGGTCTCGTACATTGCCCCGCGAAAGCTCATATTTATCACAGGTTTAGATAAACAGTTTTGTAAAAGTAAAAGTGTTACTAAATAGTTACTTACCCATCGTTTTAGCATATGTTGTGGGTGCTCAAAAGAACTGGTTAATTGAGAAAAATATTTTTCCATTACGCACTCTTAACTAAAGTCCTGAAATTTAATTTATTATTATGTATTACCAATGTTTATCTGACATAAACCATTAAATACTGATACTAAAAAAGAACTTATTACATTTAATTACAGAGGCTCGATGAGACGTAATGGCCAAGACAAAGTTAGATTACTTATATTATATGAGCCGTGACATAAGGTTTCCAACAATCTGGCAGTTGCGACCAGCAATTATTATTATTTATTACCCATGTTTATTTAACATATACCATTACATACTGCTTTCATACAATATCAAGTTAAGTTGACATCATCATGTGGCGTCCCCATTTAGGACATAAGTTTCAACACAGTAACCAGAGATATCACAGAGGTATTGCCACGAATGGACGTCAAGCGATATACTGATACAAATGCAGACTAAAGTATAAGTGGTTGTATCCCATAAACATCGTATTCTTGGAGCTGAATAGATATAATTAGACAGATTGCAAAAACTTTCTTTGAAGTAGAAGACAAGAGACTTAAATGTATGTATAGCTCGTTAATGGCAATGCAATGATTGCAAGTATTTTGTTCTTAACCCTTCTCCTGCTACGACAAAAATGCTAATGGTCGCGGATTATCTCACCGTACAGACAACAATGCAATACTTTCTGTTATTTTACATTGATATTTTCAAATATTTCGCTAACGTAACACTGTGGTTAAAGAGACTAATATGATATACAAGGCCCGGATACCAGCAATGTGGCAATTTTGTACTGACGAAAATGGACATATTGGCTTAAAAAGCTCTAAAAATTGTAAGTGAGTATGATCTGGCAATATCTCCTATGGTCTTTAAATGTAACATTTCTAGGACATCTTTGTAAAGTGCCTTCCAAATAGACGTTTAAATATGGCTTGTGTCGCGTCGTTTACATAATTTTATGGAGTGTGCATTGGAACTGTCTATGCATGATGTCATCAGCTGCATAAGTACAAATCTATAATGGCTATTAACATATTTTGTCTGCAGACAACTAGGGTAAAGACATGTCACTTCGGACACCAGGTAAATTCGGAAATACATTTGCAAACAGTGATCATCCAAATGAGACGGCTCCTTATGAGCCGTCTCATCAGGATTTTCAATGTTTGCTTCATTAATGTATGTCTTTATTCCGATAATTGAAATATGAAACAAACGAGGTCGCTGTCCGAATTTACCTGATGTCCGAAGTTACCTGACTTTACCCTACTGTCTTAGATTTGGCTAAGCGAACTAGGCTAAAACCATTTGTCGTGAGTGTGAGGGTGGAATACAATAACCCATCCCTTGGGATCACCGTCTTCATCACTTGGCAAACGACTGATGCCAAGCGTCGATCGTCAGGATGCATGTTTGTATCCCACTCACACTCATGATACATTCTTATTTTCTCACGTACGACCTAGGCCACCACTATGTGGAGAATATATGAGCCGTGACATGTGATTTCCAACAATGATGCGTAGACACAGATGAGCCTGTGCAACCTCGTTATAAGCTTAGAAATTCAAAATGATGTGCAGTCGGTAGCTTAACACTCATAGAATATTCAAGCGACTAGCAAAGGCTCTGATCAGACTGCGCGTCTGATATGAGGCTTTGCTGGTTGCACGTACCACATTTTTGGAAATCTCATGTTGCAGTTCATATTTGAAACAATATCTTGA
The DNA here is from genome assembly GCA_964019695.1 of Loripinus fragilis. Taxonomy (NCBI): domain Eukaryota; kingdom Metazoa; phylum Mollusca; class Bivalvia; order Lucinida; family Lucinidae; genus Loripinus; species Loripinus fragilis. The sequence goes on from OZ026530.1 coordinate 70,475,415, forward strand.
AATATTGACCGTATCGGTGTCTAGACAAGAGTGAGTAATTAAAAATCAGATTTCTTTTGAAACATCTCAACCAAAACATATATGCAGGTATGGGTACTCAAAATAACCTTTTCAATGAGACGGTTCTTTGAAGCACGCAAAACACCTGTTAAAATATCATTTGTCGCCGTGTTTTTTGGCTATAACCAGTAGGGTCAAGTCGGGTAACTTCGGACATCAGGTAAATTCGGACATACCTTTGCAAACAGTGGAAATCCAGATTAGACGTCTCATCAGGATTTTCAATGTTTGCTTAGGTTATCTATTTTTCTATCCCAATAATTAAAATATGAAACAAACAAGGTCGCTGTCCGAATTTACCTGATGTCCGAAGTTACCCGACTTTACCCTACTGGCCAGGTGGGTTTATGGTTTTTGTGGTTTTATGTCTGGAGGAGCACCGGAAGACTCAACCGGAAGTGGTTCTGGTTTTAAAGCGTCTCAGAAGACGGGGCCACGTCTTAAAGTCTCATCCGACAGACTGAGAGAAGCCGGGAATAGAACCTGCGACCCCTGGTTTACAAGGCATAGGCGTATCTACATGTATGTTAAAATTTGTGAAGAAGAATATATTCATACATGTAATTTTATGCTCAAATATTTTGCTTATATCGACATATACGTAAATTTACAAATTACTGGTAAGTGGCCATTTATCTTTCTTAAGTAGTGCCATAATTTGTTTCTCTTTACGAGGTAGTAAAGTCAAGTAGCGAAAGCTATTCTAGACACTTTTATAATTACGTAACATAATGAATACAAAGTAGCATCTTATATTTTTTTCTTCGAGGCGTTAACATAAATCATTCACCTATATAATAACATTAGATACTAATAGAAATAACATAAAAGGGACCGCTCCACATGATACGGGTACTTATCGCATATAGAAGGTTCGAGTCCCGGCTTCTCCATAAAATTACTTTCGGTGAGCATTCGGCTGCTCCCGTCATATAATAAAACACACACATCATAAACCCTCCTGGCGGTATTTGTTACCACCCAGGGAAAGCCATAAAAAGTTTGCTTTTAGACAGTCTTTCTTTTACACATACATGCCTAGCGCTGATCCAGAGGGGGACAGGGGTCCTGAAAAACACAAAAATATAGAGTTTCTTAGCAATAATGATCAGGATCCCCTTGAAAGTCATAAAGCTGTCAAGCCAACATTCATGTTGGGCCTTAAACGGTACGCCAGCGAAACGTTTCGCTGTGAAAATTTCCAGTTTTTCTTGTACTGGGTCAATGGCTTTCTTTTCAACGGAATTATAACCAGCCATTATATTTGTACTCTTGTATTATATTTAAGTACATAAACTTTTGATGTCTATATTCTAACTCATCCATCATTTGTAGTGCATATACGCATACATGTAGCGTCTTTTTATGTCACTTGTTTGTGACATAGGCAAACAGTGTAGACCCCCTTCGCTACATCAAGTATACGACTGGCAGCCAAACGACAGCAAGTGCATTATTGGTACAAAGCAAACAACTCGCACAACAAGACGATAACAGAACTAGAATGACATAAGGAGCTACATCACGCATACACTGACAGCCAAACGACAGCAAGAGCATTATTGAAACAAAGCAAACAACTCGCTCAACAAGACGATTAGAGAACTAAAAATGACATTAAGAGCCACATCACGCATACACTGACAGCCAAACAACAGCAAGAGCATTGTTGACACAAAGAAACAACTCGCTCAACAAGACGATTCCAGAACTAGAAATGACATTAGGAGCTTTATCACACATAAGACTGGCAGCCAAATGACAGTAAGAGCATTATTGAGAAAAAAAAAAACAAACTCGCTCAACAAGACGATAACAAAACTAGAACTGACATTAAGAGCCACATCACGCATAAAACTGGCAGCCAAACGACAGCAAGAGAATTATTGAAACAAAGCAAACAACTCGCTCAACAAGACGATTAGAGAACTAAAAATGTCATTAAGAGCTATATCGCACATAAGACTGGCAGTCAAACGACAGTAAGAGCATTATTAAAACAAAGCAAACAACTCGCTCAACAAGACGATTACAGAACTAGAAATAATGACATTAAGAGCCACATCACGCATAAGACTGGCAGCCAAACGACAGCAAGAGCATTGTTGAAACAAAGCAAACAACTCGCTCAACAAGACGATTAGGGAACTAGAAATGACACCAAGGCTAATCACACATACGTCTGCCAGCCAAACGACAACAAGAACATTATTGAAACAAAGCAAACAAGCCGCTCAACAAACCCATTACAGAGCTAGAAATGACATTAGGAGCAACAACACACATACGACTGGCAGCCAAACGACAGCAAGAGCATTGTTGAAACAAAGCAAACAACTCGCTCAACAAGACGATTACTGAACTAGAAATGACATTAGGAGCTTCATCACAAAGCAAATACCATGCGCGGATCCAGAAAGTTTTTTCAGAGGGGGTCCAACTCTGACAACGTTTTTTGTCTTCTTAATTATAATTATTTCAGTTGATAAGGGGAGAGATGATCCAAAGATCCAACAACCACTAGGAGCGGGCCATTATAGCGGGCAGATGATGGCCCAACATTGAATGCTGGCTTCGTAGCTTTGTGATTTTAGGGAATCCCCAGTATTGCTAAGAAACTCTATAGCTTTGTGGATTTTCAGGGGGTGGCAAAATATTCTCGCTGAAGATTCTGCTGCTGTTTAAATAAAAACTTCAGGTCAGGGTCATCAGTGAGTATGAGGTCTGCCCCACGGTTATGCAGAAGACCATAGTCATAAACCATATGCATAAACAGCTGTCCATCCTAAGGTGTTGGTTCTGTTGTTGTCAATTCATTGTTTGGTTTATACATATTTTATTTGTATGCTTTATACATAAAACAACATATAAAGACATACAGTAATAGTATTATACAGTATACAAATGGGATTTAGAAGAAAGTCTTTAGATTAATGCGAAACTGTATATCATTGTTTATTTCGCTGAAATAAACAATGATATACAGATTCGCATTAATCTAATACAATAGTATTTAGTGTATGTCCTTTCTTGTTATGCAATCATCTCGCTGAGGAAGAGCGAACTGGTTGTTAACTTTATATTATTTTCTTGCTTTTGTGCTGTTTTTAGTGTTATGTGTCTCTTCCTCTTGGTGCAGTTGGTGGTTTTGGTTTGGGCACGTGCCAGTTTACAGCTATGGTCATGTCGGGACGATCAGTTCACCTAACCACACCTTTTTCCTTGGCAAGATTGACTAAGCAGTGAACCAGTACTACGTGCACATACTTTCGCTTGTAACTCTTGAATCAGCGGAACGGAGGAGAATGGCCATAGAAATTATTTCATGATCATTCTTCACGAAAGTAGGGGACCGGGCCAGGATCAAACTCCCGACCCTTAAATAAGCAGTCGGACATGTATCTGCAACCAGACACCTTGCCGACTACGCTATGCGGCCCAGTGGTGCTGTGGGTGGTCTGCAGTATATAATTGTGGTGATTCCTGGTCTTGCTCATTTACTTTGCGAGTAGGTTTGTAACAAACTATGCAGTCCGTCGCATCATACCAATGTATATATGGGCCTCGACGCAAGGAAACCTGTCTTTTGGGTTCGTGAACAACAAAGTCACAGTCCAACCTGCGCATCTGCACATTCTGATCCTCTAATCGAAAAGTATCACATCTAAACATGCTACAAGCGATATTTCAATTTTCTGTCTAGTCTTTGTAGCTAAACAGACTGGTTTGAACATGCCCTGGTCGGAAATCCCGAAGACAGATTTTACTTTTTTATAACCCTTGATACGTTGCATTCCGTGGAGATTCTCCTCAATGAATTTAATTGGCGTAAAATGACGAATTATCATATATTTATCAATACAAATTCAAGAACAGTGGGCAGTTGATTGCGGCCTCTACATTTACATCACGAATACTCAAAAGAACATGCGTATCAGCTGATAAGAAAAATCAATCGCAATAAGTGTTCACGTAGCATGTACATCATTTGTTTTGATAACAATGACGTACATTTATACATTGATAAGAGATTAAAACAGCCACCAGTTTTTTTTTGCCACACCAGAATTTGGCAAAATCACATCATCTTTCTAGTGGTGCAAAAGACTCAAAACCACTAAAATACATAAATACAGACATAAGGGAGCAAAACATATATGATTATGACTAAAAAAATATATGCCATCATAATGAAGAAAATGGTCAAAGTTAAAAACCCCGCGGGGTTTTTCGAAAACCCTGCGGGTTTTTTAAACCCCGCGCGGGGGTTTTCCCCCACATTTTCAAATGGGGGAAAAACCCCGCAGGGTTTTTTCAAAAAAATAAATATTAAAATTTGTTCAAGAAACAAGTTTGTTTGATTGTAATTATTGCAGAAAATGATTGATATGGCTTAATTCAAAACTTTGATTTCCCCCGCGGGGTTTTTCTCCCATTTCAGATTGTGGGGGAAAAACCCCGCAGGGTTTTTTGAAAAATTCAAATTGACTTTTTTTAATTATTATTCATCACAATGCATAATAAAAGGTATATCAAAAACTTTCAGCATTATATTGTGCCTCTAGAGGAAAAAGAAAATTCCCCCGCAGGGTTTTTCCCCCGCGGGGTTTTTCCCCCACAAAATAAAATGGGAGAAAAACCCTGCGGGGTTTTTTATCCAAAAATAATATTTTTAGTTTTTATCTCAAAGAAGTATTTTACACTCTGTGTTCAAAGTTGTGAGAGTTTTATATCAAAACAGAGAGATTTCAATTTCTCCCTTGGTGGGAAATCCTAAAATATACGTTACCAAAATGGCAATGTATCATTGTTAGACTGATGGCTGAGAATGTTTTGCTCCCCGCTAAAGAATTTTGCAGACAAATCATATCTTAAAAGAGCATTTCAAGCTGCGTAGAATAAGAGATGTTTGCATGTGTACATTTTGGTGTTTGCCTCTGACAGTCTGTTACATATGTTACCATATACAATTCAGAAAATGAAAAGTTAAAAGGCTGTGCTACAGAAAGAAGGCATTAAACTAACTATTTAAATCACGCATATAGTCTGCCTGCTGGATACCTAAGCTGCAGATAAAAGTTTTAAAGCAAAATTACGGCATCCTAATGTGTTATGTGCGTTACTTACATAAAACTACCCTTTAAAAACGGTAACTGTGACCAATAGCATTTAATTTTACAGCTGATTTGTGAATTTTTAAAATGCTTTTAATCTAGTTGTACAAACACACTTATTTGGCTTATAGAAAAAAAACAAAGTGTGTTTATCTATCTTAAATGCATTGCCTTATATAAGCAATTAAACAACACTACCCCAAGTTTTAAGGAGCCCAATTTGCTAGGTATTATTTACGTAAAAATTATATAAAATCTTCCATATTTTGATAGTCTTGCTCATATAATAAAGAATCATAGATTTTGCATGTTAAACAACAAGATAGGAGTACTTGTTACAGGTTGTGTTACAGGTTGTAACTTATGTTACCTAACATAATAAATTAGCAAGGCCATTGACTTGGTGTAAGAGATGATATTTCAAGGAGAAATGAATATTTTTCGCATGGTTTCTTATAAATCTCTGGGCTTTGGTGCTTTAATCTTAGGAAGCAATTCATTGCTCTATTATCAAGACCTTTTTTACAGATGTTATATATAAACTTTTTCAATATTTCCATATATGTATAATACTACGATATAGATAGAGGGGCGTGGAAAATAATAGTTTCTATTTTAACATGACAATTTAGTATTTGTTAAATTGGTTAAATGTTTTAAAATATCTTAACTAATCCTTATCCAAGTCGTATACAATATCTATCATTATATCTGCTTGTGTGGCAAAATAATTGCTCGTCTCATCTCATCACAACCAGTAGAGTAATCAGACAGAATTATAACTGTAGTCTAAGTAAGGGCCCTTTGGAATTCTGTAGACATACTTGTATTCTATATTAAATATAATGTACACAGTGGTCAAGAATAAATCAAAGGATGAGAAGATCCAATTAAAATCAAGTTTAGCTCATTTATTGCCCATAATTAGACATTTAAAAAACATCAAACAAAACCATCATTGCAGACGACCTTAATAAAATAATAATAATAATAATAATAATAATAATAAAAATAATGATAATAATAATATTCTTTATTTCCTCCACATGTGAAGAGCATACAAATAAAGCACAATTACAAAAGCAAGATAGAAACATTGAACATATATACATCATATACATTATTGGTTTGGTTTTAATATTTTAAAACCTGTTTGTTTATATATCGATATTCAGATTTGAATCGTTTCATTCAAAATCAGGTCACCAACATCCATGGTGTATATGACAATAGACCACGTCAACACTGATGAAGTATTATTGTAATGGCATTCACCTATTTTTTTCTTATTATTAATCTATATAATAAAAATAAACTTGACCAAACAAAGAAATCATGATCACCATGCGTGACATTTGGACTTCGAATCTTGAAAGGTAATTTAATAGCCATTTCTTTTATCGGGACCGACAAATCACTTCGAAAAATTGAATTTTTCGGATAATCGAAATTCGAATAATAGGTAGTTTTATTGCAATAGATAATAGAGAAAAAAGTCAGGACTGTCCATAGTCTTCGAATAACCTAGTAGTTTCGGATAATCGAAAATTTGGCTGGAAGGTTAAAAAGATAAATGTTCTTTACCACTCCCCACTTGTGAGAAAGTCGACCTTTCAACAAATTAGGTTGATTTCAGCCCAGCATGTTTGGATTAGCATAAAAGAAGAATGGGCAGACACTTTTGTCCCCATTATAGGGCGCCTCTGAGTGGGGTACCCAAAAATAAGCTCTTGTATACACAATTTGTTTAAGTTGTGCACAAATTTGGTTGAGTTCTACCCAGCAATTCAGAAAGAGACTGCAATTTAGCCAGAAAATGCACACTCTCTGAGGCCCATGCAAAGGGGATCCAAAAAGCAAAAAACAGTAATGCTCCTGCCCACCCACTTGTGCAAGTAAGTCACCAAACAAATTCGGTTGGATTCAGTATGACCGTTTGCGCAGTCGGTAACGTGTCTGGCAACAGATGTGAGTCTGAATCCAGGGGTCGCGAAATTGAATCCCAACCCGGTCCCGTACTTTCGTGGAGATTGATCATGAAATAATTTCTACGGTCATTCTCCTCCCTTCCGCTGAATCATTCAAGAAGGGTTGTTGTCAGTTACAAGTGAAAGTATGTGCACGAAGTACCGGTTAACTGATTGTTAAAGCTTGCCCAGGAAAAAGTGTGGTTAGGTGAACTAACTGTCCCGCCATGACCATAGCTGTTGACTTGGGACGTAAAGCAACAAAACTAACAAACCGTTTGCAAGGTGAAAGTATTGCAGGCGAATGGGCAGACCGAAGGACACTTTTGACCTACATCCCACATCATTGGGGTATTGGAATTTTGCTGTTGCATACACCAGTTGCATACACCAGTTGCTCAACAAATTTGGTTGGATAATCTGTCCAGTTGTTTAGAAGATAGCATAACAAACAAAAACCTGATATACAGACGAAGGCAATCGCAATATCTCCAACACCTTTTAAAAAGAGAATGGATAAAAAAAAATCAAATAAAAATAAGCCCCAATGATCAGCCTGATTATCCTGTAAATTCAGTAATTAACCTGCTTACATGTACCACACTAACTAAGTGTTGTACTGCCATAAATGCTGCTGTAAATAATAATGATAATGGTAAAATTGTATAACCATAATGAACACAATTCAGTATTAAGCGTCTTTCATCAGCATTTAAAGAAAGAAACAACTAAAAATGGCTTTGTTTCTGAGAAACTAAATTATATGATGAAAAGTCTCATGCAAGTATAATTTATAAGCATAGAAATATGTTCTATTTACTCACATTGTCTGTTGTAGGATTTATTTTGTGCAGTTTATGCAGTATATATCCAAAATTAACACAGGATTTATCAAATAGTTAGAGCCTTGCAAACCATGAGGTTTATTTGAATCTTTTTCTGGTTTCCTGCAAGATTAAAGAATTTCAGCTTGAGTCATTGAAATGAGAGAACCAGGTTAACACAGTTATATCATATTTCAAGGTCAGACTGAGTTCAGAATATAATGGTCCTATGCAAATCTAGGTTGGGATTATTTGGTATTAAATGGAACCAAATTATTTACTAGCAGTACCAAAAGATTCCATTTAATCCCAAATTATATGGATGTGTTGAATTGATGAAGTCCCAGAAAATCTTAATAATCCCATTTAAAGTACCTACTGGGACTTTCTGGGATTAAATGGAATATTTATCCCAGAAAGTAACATAAAATCCCACTTATATTTTAAGCAGAATTGTTTGAGACTTTCTGGGATTTTCCAGTTCCAGATAGTGACAGAAAATACCAATTGTTCCAACTTTTGGGATTTAATGGAATTCCATTAAATACCATGTAAAGTGAAGTACCACAAAATCCCAGGAAGTTCTATTCAAGCAGAATTGTAACTGGACTGAGACTTTCTAGAACATTCTAGAACATACCAATTATTTGGGATTATAACATTCTTCTCGGCCCTGATCTGGGTCCTTACTGTTTGCAAAGGTTATCAGCAGATGACAAAAGTCTTTGTTAACAGAACAGAACATATCTTTATTGACATAAAACTCAGGCCACTCATAGATAGCGCAAAGGCATAAGATACAAAAACAAAGCATATACATGATATACATAAAATACATGAGTACAAAGAGCATGAAAAAGGTGAAAATTAAGATGCGAGCAAAATCAACCCTGAAAGAGCCTTCTATAACTTACAGTAGGCAACATAATCGACTGTTGTTGCTTCATTAAGAAACAAAATAAGGCTTCACATTATTGATTATAGACAATTCGCATGATTTGACATATCATGTGAACTGTCTATAATCAGGTTATTCCCATGACATATTAAGCCAAGACATAGTAAGAAGTATATTATCGTAATGATTGACTCTTTTAGGGTTAGGCTGCACATGAACATTTATTCATTATAATTTCTACAAAACTTGATAACTTTACAAGCTTCCTGGTATTTGCTGAAGAAAATAGTTCTTTGAATTTTATAATGTTAGGACTTGTGTAAAAATATGATCTTAAATATTTCTTTCTGTCAGATATAAAGTGATCACAAACAAAAAGATAGTGAAATTCGTCACCGATATCATATTTGCTACATAATATGCATTTTCTGTCTTCTAAAGGTGTGTTTTCCCAGCGACCAGTTTCAACCGGAAGCCGATGATTACTTAACCTAAACTTTAACAATGAAGAACAGTGTTTCCTATTTAATTTGATTAGGTAATTTTCAAAATTTAAATCTTGCTTGAAAAGAGTATAATTCTTTCCTTTAGAGGATGAAGTTACTTTGTTATGCCACTCCTGAACATAATGGTCTGATAGAGTTTTAGAGATTTGATTTTTGATTGATTTTGGGTTTTCAATGACTTCCTTGTTTAAAAGATCGGGACACCCAACAGATATTAGAATATGTTTAATAAAATGGATCCATTTATGTTGATGGTGGCCACCATCATATTCTCCTAGTAGAAGTAAGTATAACCATTTTGATAGTTTTGTTTGTTTACCATTCACAATATTCATCCAAAAGCTAATAATACGGGTTTTTATTCTAATGTCTACTGCCTTGCAACCTAGTTAACAAGGATAGTTAAAATGATATAATTCAAAATAACATAAGTTATCAAGCAGGATACAAAATGACAATCTAGCATAAAGCACATTTCTTTATTCGCTTAATATTTTCGAGTTATGAATTATAACAATACAATAGAACCAGAAAGATCTTTATCTATAAACTTTTTTGTCGTCTGCTGACTTTTTTTTTTAAATTACTTTTTTCAATAAATTCTTTCAGGAACGCACTATTAGAGTGTCAATCCTTTTGGATCAAGATCAGGATCGACATTCTTCTCGTTCCAGATCTAGGTCCTTACTGTTTGCAAAGGTTATCAGCAGATGACAAAAGTCTTTGCTAACAAGGATAGTTAAAGTGATATAAGTTATCAAGCAGGATACAAAATGACAATCTTGCATGAAGCACATTTCTTTATTCGCTTAATATTCGAGTAATGAATTATAACTTAAGTTGTTATGTGAATTGCATGATGTTCACTATTAATGCACTCTATGTCTAAACTTAGTAAACATAATGTGCACTAGGGTGTAAGGTTTTTGTTTTTACACACCTGAAGGTGCCGTATATGTCTGCTCCCAAAATGATACTCCCACAATATATACTCCCAAGCAAAAATCCTTTTAAAATGCTAAACTATTCATTTTAAGTACATGTTTGTAGTTTGTATATATATTTTTAGTGAATATTTTGTTCATTTCTCTTCTATCGATTTATTATTTTACCTATCACAATTCTTGCACCTTACAGTGTGGATCCTGATCAGCTGGCCTCTCAGAAGCTAGCTGATCTGGATCTACACTCATAGGGAATAGTCATAATCAGGCAGTATCCTAAATTTCTTCTGTGTTTTTGTCGAATTTTATGTGCATATAATTCGGAGAAAATTAACAAAAATAAAAATTAAAGAAATATGATGACCTGTAAATAATGTAAAATGGCCCATACCATGCTGTACCTGCCCCTGCGAAATGGTCTAGAACCATTCTAGAAGAGTTCTAGAATTTTCTAGAACTATGTTCTAGAACTGTTCTAGATATGTTCTAGAACGTTTATGGGACAGATGTAGAACGTTAAATGGGACAATTTTTTGTTCTACAAATGTTCTAGCCAAGGTCAAAAGATTTGTTCTAGAAAAGTTCCAGAAAATTCTAAAAGTTTTTCCTAGAACAGTTTTAGAACAAATCAAGTTTGTTCTAGAACAGTTCCAGAACAAATCTTTAGAACTTTTATGGAACAATTGTAGAACACCCCTCATTAAATGTCCCATTTAACGTTCTATAAATGTCTAGGAATAGTTCTAGAACACCTGTAGAATGGTTCCAGAACTATTCCAGAAATGTTCTAGTTGTTTGTTCTAGAACTGTTCTAGAATTAACCTTGGTTTGTTCTAGAACTGATCTAGAACAAACCTTTAGAATTTTTCTGGAACAATTGTAGAACAACCCTAAAAAATGTCCCATTTAACGTTCTATAAATGTCTAGGAATAGTTCTAGAACATCTGTAGAATGGTTCCAGAACTATTCCAGAAATGTTCTTATGGTTTGTTCTAGAACTGTTCTAGAATTAACCTTGGTTTGTTCTAGAACTGATCTAGAACAAACCTTTAGAATTTTTCTGGAACAATTGTAGAACACCCCTAAAAATGTCTCATTTAACGTTCTATAAATATCTGAATCATTCTAGAACATTTTTAGAATGGTTCCAGAACAATTCCAGAAATGTTCTAAGGTTTGTTCTAGAACTGTTCTAGAATAAACCTTGGCTTCTTCTAGAACTGATCCAGAACAAACCTTTAGAAATTTTCCGGAAAAACTGTAGAACAACTCTTCAAAAACATGTCATAAAAACATTCTATTAATGCCACTGAACTTATTTAGAGCATTTTAGAATAGTTTAAGAACAATTTCAGGAATGTTCTAGTGGTTTGTTCTGCAAATGCTCGAATACAACTGAACTTTTTTTAAAACAGTTGTTGAACACCTCCCCAAAAATGTCCCATATAGGGTTTGGAAATAAGATTCCATCGAATGCTACCTTTACATATCTGGAAAACTGTTGACATTGGTTTAAAACCCCAATAAGTAATCACACAATAAATAAATAAACATCAACTGGTTGAGAATTATTATAGGGGCCCTAAGTTGGCCTAAATGTTGTTAGTTATTGCCACCCTGTTACCCCACCCATTTTAAAACATTGTCATGCATTTGACCATGGATAAATAGCAACTACAGCAACAATTAACATTAAAACTTAAGAAATTGTGTCTCAAGCCTACTCACTGTCCCAGACTATAATACTGTCAATTTGCCATCTAGAAACTGCCACAAGTGCTTTTTGGGCTCAGCCTTCATAATCCCTCCAACTATGGCAGCCATGTTTTCCCAATATCAATCTGGTTAAATTAATGATAATGACACGCTTGTTCTAGAACTGTTCTAAAAATGTTCTAGAACATTTTTTAACTTTTGTAGAACTTGCTGGTTCAGTAAATTTCAGTAAAATATTTCTCCCGAATTATCAGTGAATTGAAAAATAAATAACATTAATTGCAAAACTGTAACATTGTAGTTTTTGGAAAACTTATTGGATGTTAAATGCTCAACCTCTGTTTATAGTAATTAAGCCATGATCATCTTCTCATTGTGGTAACATGCCACCCTGTATTACCCCACCCATTTCAAAACATTGTCTTGCATTTGCTAAAAAAACCCTTAAAAACAACAACCCCACCATTAATCAACATTTAAAACCTTAGAGAAACTGTTTCTCAGGTCTACTCACTGTCTCAGGCAAACTTACTATCATGTTTGCCATCTAGAAATTCCAAAACAAATGTTTTTGAAGAGCCTCCACATTTTCCCTCCAATTCTTGCAGCCATGTTTTTTCCCATCATCCATCTGGTCATGACATGTTTCCTCTTTAAATGTTCTAAAATGTTCTAGAACTTTTTAGAACATTTCTAGAACTTGCTGGTTCTATAAAAGTACTAAATGAGTTCTAGAACTTAATTCGATTTTTCTTTTTAACTTGTTTTGCCCTTTTTTTTTCTTTCTTTCTCTATATACTGCCAGACCCTCGCTTGCGAGTATTATCGGCAAGTGTACTTTGTACACTCCAGGTTGCAGGATGAAAGCCTACAAGTAATTAACCATATCTAAATTACCCGAGGGTTCTTTAACCTGCACAAGGGGTTACCTTCCCTTCAAAGGGGACATCCAGTTAACGTCCCGATCCAAAGGACCATGCACTTATCTAGTGTCATCCCTGCAAATGGCACCAGAGAAAGCGTGTTCGGACACAGAAAGTTTCCTCACCACAAGCAGGGATTGAACCTGGGACCTCTAGAACCAGAGGCAAGTGCCCAACCACTGAGCTACCTGATGCTTTCTGCTCTTGAGAAGTTCCAAAAATGTTCTAGAATTTATTAGTATTTTTGTAGAATTAACTAGTTCTAAAAAGTAAGACAAATGTTCTAGAACTTAATTTGAATCATTTTTTAGAAGTTTCTGTCAACTTATTTTGTTCTTGAAAAGTTCTAAAAATGTTCTAGAATATTATTAGAACATTTGTAGAACTAACTGGTTCTTGATTTGTTCTAAAAATGTTCTAGAATATTTCAAGAACGCTTATAGAATGGATATCAGTTCTAGAATGTGTTTGATTTGTTCTATAACAATGTTCTAGAACAGTTGTAGAACATGAGTTCTAGAACGTACATTTTTACCTGTTTAGAACAGTTCTAGAACAGTTCTAAATGTTCTAGAACAGTTCTAGAACACCTCCAATTTGTAGAACAAAATTTCGCAGGGGCGGGTATAACTTGTTTTGAAAACAGTATAGATCTGAATCAGCTGGCCTGAAACCAGCTGATCGGGATACATATTGTTTTCTACTTTGGTTATAAATGCATACTACTAAGTGGAACCCTGCAAGTTGGTTAGATATACACTGCTGAAGTTTCTCTTTGCCTACAATTGTTGTCTGCTAATAACCTTTGCAAACAGTTTTAGAACCAGATCAGGACCGACAAAATGTCAGACCTGATCTGAATCCAAACTGTTTGACTCTCTGATAGTGATAATGAAGGAACTATATAGTAAATTAATTTAGAAAAGACAGCAGATGACAAAATACCTAAATAATTTCCAACAAGCAGAGTAAAATAGAAATGGATGCTTGTCGAGACAAATAGGGTTACTATGTTATAATAAATGCACTTGCATAAATATCAAATTAACCTTTGTCCTGCTGCACCTAGATATATCCCGTTTTTGGAAACAGCTGATCATCAAACTTTTGTCATCTGCTGATAACATTCATGAACAGTTTGGAGTCAGATCAGGACCAACAGTATGTTTGGTCCTGATCTGGATCCATACAATTTGACACCTTGATTTTTTTCCTGAAATTTCTTGAAAATATTTATTTTGAAAGGAGTCAGCAGACGACAACAGAATCACTAAGTATGTCGCATGTAAAGATTTATATAAAAAAATCAATGCAGTCTGATCAGGGACTATTTTTTTTGTTCTTTGAACAAAATAATTTATTCACTAAAAGGTAATTCCAGAAGACTATCTTATTTAACTCTTTCCTTATTAGCTGCTTCTCATCTGTATCTACACTGTTTGCTAAAGCTGGTATGTGATTGACAGTGTAAAACTGAAATTTCGGTGTTTATTGGGATAAGTCACCAGGTAATAGCCTCACCATGTGGTCAGAAGCCTGCTATTTGTTGCCAGGGTAACAAGAACACTTCAATTTAGATGAACAAATCCAGTCATGCCCACATTCATGTTTTGAGGTCTCAATTAGAATGTCAAACATTTTGGATGCAGACCAGGAATGACTTTCAATTGGTTCTGATCTTGGTCCTAACTGTTTGCAAGGTTATCAGCAGACGACATTGTCTGTCTGATAAAATGTTATACACAGTAACAAGGGTCTTTCTACACATTTCTGTACAGTGACATAGGTCACTGTTCTACAATATAAAATGCAAGTTGTACCTTAAATTCAAATACAATACAATAGAACCAGAAAGATCTTTTTTCTATAAACTTTTTGTCGTCTGCTGACTTTTTTTTTAAAATAACTTTTTTCAATAAATTATTTCAGGAATACACTATTAGAGTGTCAGTCGGTTTGGATCAAGATAAGGATCAACATTCTTCTCGGCCCTGATCTGGGTCCTTACTGTTTGCAAAGGTTATCAGCAGATGACAAAAGTCTTTGTTAACAGAACAGAACATATCTTTATTGACATAAAACTCAGGCCACTCATAGATAGCGTAAGAGCATAAGATACAAAAACAAAGCATATACATGATATACATATAATACAGTGTACAAAGAGCATGAAAAAGGTGAAAATTAAAATGCGAGCAAATCAACCCTGAAAGAGCCTTCTATAACTAACAGTAGGCAACATAATCGACTGTTGTTGCTTCATTAAGAAACAAAATAAGGCTTCACATTATTAATTATAGACAATTCGCATGATATGACATATCATGTGAGTTGTCTATAATCAGGCAATTCCCATGAAATATTAAGCCAAGACATAGTAAGAAGTATATTATCGTAATGATTGACTCTTTTAGGGTTAGGCTGCACATGAAAATTTATTCATTATAATTTCTACAAAACTTGATAACTTTACAAGCTTCCTGGAATTTGCTGAAGAAAATAGTTCTTTGAATTTTATAATGTTAGGACTTTTGTATAAATATAAACTTAAATATTTCTTTCTGTCAGATATAAAGTGATCACAAACAAAAAGATAGTGAAATTCGTACCCGTATCATGTTTGCTACATAATGTGCATTTTCTGTCTTCTAAAGGTGTGTTTTCCCAGCGACCAGTTTCAACCGGAAGCCGATGATTACTTAACCTAAACTTTAACAATGAAGAACAGTGTTTCCTATTTAATTTGATTAGGTAATTTTCAAAATTTAAATCTTGCTTGAAAAGAGTTTAATTCTTTCCTTTAGAGGATGAAGTTACTTTGTTATGCCACTCCTGAACATAAAGGTCTGATAGAGTTTTAGAGATTTGATTTTTGATTGATTTTGGGTTTTCAATGACATCCTTGTTTTAAAGAGCGGGACGCCCAACAGATAATAGAATATGTTTAATAAAATGGATCCATTTATGTTGATGGATGCCACCGTCATATTCTACTAGTAGAAGTAAGTATAACCATTTTGATAGTTTTGTTTGTTTACCATTCACAATATTCATCCAAAAGCTAATAATACGGGTTTTTATTCTAATGTCTACTGCCTTGCAACCTAGTTAACAAGGATAGTTAAAATGATGTAATTCAAAATAACATAAGTTATCAAGCAGGATACAAAATGACAATCTAGCATGAAGCACATTTCTTTATTCGCTTAATATTTTCGCGGTATGTATTATAACAATACAATAGAATTAGAAAGATCTTTTTCTTTAAACTTTTTTGTCGTCTGCTGACTTTTTTTTTGTAAAAATTACTTTTTTCAATAAATTCTTTCAGGAACACACTATTAGAGTGTCAATCCTTTTGGATCAAAATCAGGATCGACATTCTTCTCGTTCCAGATCTGGGTCCTTACTGTTTGCAAAGGTTATCAGCAGATGACAAAAGTCTTTGCTAACAAGGATAGTTAAAGTGATATAAGTTCTCAAGCAGGATACAAAATGACAATCTTGCATGAAGCACATTTCTTTATTCGCTTAATATTCGAGTAATGAATCATAACTAAAGTTATTATGTGAATTGCATGGTGTTCACTATTAATGCACTCTATGTCTAAACTTAGTAAACAAAATGTGCACTAGGGTGCAAGGTTTTTGTTTTTACACACCTGAAGGTGCCGTCTATGTCTGCTCCCAAAATGATACTCCCACAATATCTACTTCCAAGCAAAAATCCTTTTAAAATGCTAAACTATTCATTTTAAGTACATGTTTGTAGTTTGTATATATTTTTAGTGAATATTTTGTTCATTTCTCTTCTATCGATTTATTATTTTACCTATGACAATTCTTGTACCTTACAGTGTGGATCCTGATCAGCTGGCCTCTCAGAAGCTAGCTGATCTGGATCTACGCTCATAGGGAATAGTCATAATTAGGCAGTATCCAAAATTTCTTCTGATGTGTTTTTGTCGAATTTTATGCCCATAAAATTACAGAAATATGATGACCTGTAAATAATGTAAAATGGCCAATACCATGCTGTACCTGGGTTTAACTTGTTTTGAAAACAGTATAGATCTGAATCAGCTGGCCTGAAACCAGCTGATCAGGATACATATTGTTTTCTACTCTGCTTGTAAATGCATACTGCTAAGTGGAACCCTGCAAGTTGGTTAGATATACACTGCTGAAGTTTCTCTTTGCCTGCAATTGCTGTCTGCTGATAACCTTTGCAAACAGTTTTAGAACCAGATCAGGACCGACAAAATGTCAGACCTGATCTGAATCCAAACTGTTTGACTCTCTGATAGTGATAATGAAGGAACTATATAGTAAATTAATTTAGAAAAGACAGCAGATGACAAAATACCTAAATAATTTCCAACAAACAGAGTAAAATAGAAATGGATGCTTGTCGAGATAAATAGGGTTACTATGTTATAATAAATGCACTTGCATAAACATCAAATTAACCTTTGTCCTGCTGAACCTAGATTTTGAAAAAACAAAAAGTATAAAAAAAAGTTTTATATTAATTAAATTTTACGTTCCACACTCAGAGAATTAGTATCCTTTTCAACATGCAAAATACTATGTTTAAATATTTTAATATCAGTTGATAAAACTTATGAGAAAGTCCTTAGGCTGAAGGTTGAACATAACTTAAACAACAAAACAAAAAGTAGAAATGTTTCATTCTAGGTTGAAACGCCATACAACAAAACAGTTATTGACTTCAACTTCGGTAGACATAAGGATTATCTACCCTGTTTCATTCCCTTTAATTTGATATGCAACACAACTTATTCACACCGGGTAGGCCGCAACATCGAACGCTGAACACAATCGAGGAACTGCGATCAATACATGTATGTACAGCCGCTGTTATAAATAAGTCAGTTTATCTGGGTTTTTTTTATAATTTATAGCATTATTTTAATAAAATTGGTTTCGCCTATCTATTCTGAAATGAATCGTGATTTGTTCTATGCAGGTGTTGTTTCTGATAAACAAGTAAAATGAACTTACAGTCGGCCGATCGCAGACAATGGGTTCTTAGCTTTCTTTCATATGAGCTCCGTCACAAGAAAACCTTTTTTTTCGATGTGTCTGGTGATGTCCAAACAGACCTTGGAAGGAGTACAACTACCCTGCCGTATATATTGTAGAACTGGCAAGCTCATTGTGTGGCCCTTTAGCTAAGTGGTCAGAGTATTTGCATGGTCTGTGATAGGTCCCGGGTTCGAGTCCCCATCTAGTCTTATGCTTTTTCTTCACATGTGTCATCTACACCCCCCCATGACCCGTCCTGAACTTGAACCCAGGACCCTCTCAGAATGTGGGTGTATGTTAACACTGAACTGTCGGGCCACACAGTAGGCATGTGACATAGGGTTTGATCCTGAGCCTTCCAGGTCCGATTTGAGTTTATGGATCAATATAAAACAGAAAACATACTTATAAAGCTCGGATATATATATATCGGACAAAAGCAAACAAAAAATTGCTCATTGATTGCCAAAAACATTGATTGCTATCGATAACCGATTGCCATTAATGAAGTTTTCGATTGCCTTAGTATCATTACCATCATCCTTTAAAACAGATACTGCGCTTTTCACTTATCAGATAGAAATTATTGAATACACACAGGATATTCACCAATAATTTAATTTTACCCTTCTGTTTCTGAAAGATCGAAATACGACAATGAATGCGAAAAAATATACATATTTTTCAGTTTTAAGTTGAAATAAGTAATGATCAGAAATAAAATGTTATTTTTCAGCCAACTCTCACACATTTTTTGGACAAATATAACACCAAGCACATTTCTTTGATCTTACCTAAAACTGATATCATGCTTACTTTTACTGAAACCTGAGCATTCAAATGAAAAAAATAAAATATTAAACTTACCCAAAACGGCAGCTGTAAAATATAAATATTGATCACAGTTCCTCGGTTGTATTCTTGTTGCGCCTACCCAGTGTGTAATTTCAGAAAAGAAAAAAATTATCTTTTGACCACACCCCAGGGGTCAAGGGTGTGTGTTGGCACAAAATATTAGCTAGCATGTTATTGTATGCTTCATTCCCTTAAATTTAATATGCAACATGACTATATTCTGAAAAAAAATTGATTTTATATTTATAAGCCTATGACATAATGTGAGGTGATGCTACATACCAAATATCAAGGCTCTAAGCCTTGTAGTTTCAGACAAGAAGATTTTTTCAAGTTTTCCTTATTAAAGCCTATGTAAAATAGTAAATCATGTGACCACTGAGGCGGGAACATTTTTGGCCCCAGGAGAATAACTTGAACAAAGCTGGTAGAGGTCTACTAGGTTATACTTCATATCAAATATCAAGGCTCTATGATTTGTGGTTTCATACAAGAAGATTTTTTCATGTTTTCCATAAGCCTGTGTAAAACATGTGGCCCCTTGGGACAGGACCATTTTTGGCCCCAGGGTCATAATTTGAACAAACTTGGTGGACCTGGATCATAGTTTGAACAAACTTGGTAGAGGTCCACTAGTCTTGGTGATGCTACATACCAAATATCAAAGCTCTATGCCTTGTGGTTTTAGACAAGAAGATTTTTTTATGTTTTCCCTATATAAGCCTATGTATCACATGTAACCCCAGGGACAGGCCCATTTATGACCCATGGGCATAATGGGCATAATTTGAACAAGCTTGGTAGAGGTCACTTAGATGATGCACATACCAAATATCAAATCTATATGGCTTGTGGTTTCAGACAAGAACATTTTTAAATTTTTCATCTTGAAAATCTATTTTTAGCCTGTGTTGACCAAAATCATTTGAACAATTATCAAAGAGGGCTATATAAAGATCATTCCTGCCAAGTTTGGCCAAAATCCAGCTAGTAGTTTAGGAAATGTCCTTTGATGCAAATGTTGACCACAGACGACGACTGACTTCCAACGATCACAATAGCTCATCAAGTGCTTTGAAGCAGGATTTCTGTGTAGTTTGGTGAAATACCACCAAGTGGTACAGAAGATATTATTTAAAGGAAATTGTTGACGGACGACGGACATCCTATGATCACAATAGCTCACCTTGAGCCTATACAATTGACTAGTAGTACTTAGTCCATAACAATTGGTGACTTGCAGTGCTCTGGAAGAATGTGGGTGGGGGATTTGTGTTAAACACATCTGTTTTACTTATTTAGATAATTGTACAGCTACCTAGATTCTGGGTCAGTCTCTCAATGTATTGCAGTAATCTCATCAGCGCAAAAATATTTACTGTTCATACTAAGGTCAAAATCTTACCTCATTTATCACCATTCAGCATGTTCAGCTGAGGGACCAAACTGCCTGCGGTGTCCCTCTTGTCAGTGAAGTATGTGTTCATCATAGAAGCCATACTTATCCTGCAATTCTGGAATGACTTGGACTGCTGGATGGCAGCTGCTGCATGTTGATGCTCTGAAGAACATTTAAATATAAACAAAGTCCTGCTGAGTCTGGATTTATCCTTTTTTCAAATACATGTACTGTCAATTAAGATCAGCTGGTGTCTGTGGAGCTATCCGAGCAAAATCCTTACTGTTTTTCAGTCTGAAAATATACAAGGCCCTATATTAGGTCAGGGAAAACAGTGTTCAATCTAAAGCCTTTGACCCCTTGCTGGAAAGCTAGAGTGGGCCATCTATTACATTGTATGTGGATGGGGAAATATTGAGTTATATTATCACGTGAAATCAAATGAATATCACCCAGATTTCCAAGATTGAACAATGGAAAAGTATTATTAGGCCAAATATTCAGCTATGAAAATCTTAAATGGATCAGGGTGATTTCAAAAATAATGCATCCATTTCTATAATCAATGTTTATAGACTATCTAAAGCAGATTTATTGTTAAAATTAATGAAGATATGTAATTAATGTTTTTCTTGCATCATGCCAAGTTTCATCGCTTTAGAATGTTCCGTTCAAAAATTACATGGAAAAATGTCATCCAAATTGTCACAAGGGTAACACTTTTTTGTGACATTTTTTCCCTTACCTTCAATTCAACTGTAAATTGTATTAAACACTATTCATGTATAGTCAAATGGTGAATTGCAGTTGAAATATAGCATAAAAGCTGTAGGAAAACAATCTTTTCATCTTTTTTAAACCAGATAAATCGGAAATTTGTAACCTTTTATAAACACACCCTTTCAAATTTTTATCATACAGAATTTCATATGATTGGAGTAAAGTGAATTGCCTCATAAAATATACAAAGTTTTATTCAAAAGGAATGCTGTTTTAATGACTAGCTGTCTTAAAGCTTTCTAAAGGAACCAACTTGCCTATAAAACAACAAGTATGGTTTTATGTAGCCAGTACTGAATAAAACCACCCAGATATGTCACAAACGTAACATTTAAGGTTTCAACCATCAGCATTTCATTTTGTTTTGCATTTCATAGCTTTTTTGCTGTTTTTCTGGTCAAGGGAGCCCCCAAAAAACATTATGAGGAATTGTCGTGAAATCCTTAAGCTGCTGACTTTGTGGCATGATTTTAACTGATGTCACAAGTGTAACACATTTTAGGAATATGTGATAAATGCATATACATGGCAAATCTTAAATGAAATATTACTTATTTGGTCTTTTTAATAATTCTTGAATGCATAAATATAATTTAAACACAACAAAAAGTCAACAACTTCACCAAATGTGTAGTCAATACTAGTTACGGTCCAGCAGGAATGATACTTCCTCAAGCCCATATACTAGTTTCATTATGAAGCTGGCCATCCTTGAGCTACATTCTGGGATAGGAATCATGCTAAATTCAACACTGAAGAAATCAGACAATCTTAAACCAGACTATAACTTGATTTAGACAGGTATACTTTAAAATGTGATTTGTGTCACAAGTGTAACATATATTATGGATTGAATTCATCTCACTTTTTCCTGTGTTTGGTCAAAGGATGATCTATTCAACAATTAATTTGATATATTTTGGTATTTAGGGTAGTTATTCACTCTTTCGATACAAAGAAAACACAAAATGGTGTAAACAAAAAGGATAAAATTATGCACTCACAAGGAGGGAAAGGTATTTTTTCACAATTCAAAAAATATTTACAGGAATTTATTGAAGAAAACCAAAAAAGATGCTAAGTTGTACATACTATAGTAGGTTACATAAAGTATAAGAGATAAGAAAAGACAAAAGGGTCATAATCAGTTCCTTTGTTTGCTTGTCACAAGTGTAACACAATTATTTCTTTCTATTTAAGCCTTAAATTTGTTACAGATTCTTTAGAATTGCAAAAATGGTATCAATCAAATCATTCAATTGATAATTTATCCCACAATGAGTGCTGTCAAATGTTTTCTGATCATTAACATTTTATAACTCCTTACTATGCTTAATAAACAAGTCTGAATAGTTCATTTTTTAAAGTCTTGTGCTAATTAAAGGGAATTGATTTATGTTTTGATACATTTTAATCAATTTCCATGAAGCCAATTCACTTCATCCTATATAAAATCTATAAGAGATAAAAAATTCAAAGGAGAAACTCCCTCTTCTGATTTTGTCACAAGTGTAACACATTCCATTACCAACATATGTTATTGTGTTTAATATGTTTTATATCCTATATATTCAAATGAAATTTGTTCTATGTTTTTCATATACCCTACTTGTTATCTAAGAACAATTTTTAACAAAAATCATGCTTATTATTTAAATTAGAAAAACTTTTTCCTCTACACAGTGAAAATCCAGGGGTGTATTTTCACATAAAATTTTATTACAAGTGCAAATTTTGAGCGAAAGATTAAATTTTACTTTGAAAATGTGTATACATAACTACTTCATCAGTTCATGAAAGAATATTTACAATTCTGCATACCTGTGTTGTTTATAACCAAGCTAAGTGTAGCTTATAGAATTGTAAAAAAATAAGGAAAAAAATGATTAAAGTATTAAATTTAAAGCATTGTCCTAAATTTTATTCTTAAACCAGTATTTGTTTCTGAAATTTTGATGTTCCCTGGTTAAGAGGATGTAAAAAAGATAATGATAGAGCAATTTTGAAACTTGACCCCCAATGTCACACTTTGGATGAATTTTTTTTTTAAATTACCCATCAGCGGTTTCAATTGGATCAAATATTATATTTTATTCAAATTAATTTGTCCATGTATGGTATATACAGCTTGAAACAATAAGATAAGGAAAAAAACACTAGAATTCCGAGAATCGGATGTGTCGCCTGGCCAAACAGAAGTCAATCAAGGCAAATTTGTCGAATTTATATTCCGGGCGCAGGGTTATTTTAGAGAAACTTATAAATGACAAAATATAAATCGTCAAAAACGCAAGAAACGCACTCTCGCGGAAACACTGCTGATATGGGTATAGGGAATAAGCGATTGCCCCTCCTCCCCCCCCCCTGTAAAAAGTTGGACCCCTCCCAGTGGCGTAGCTTCCTTTAGGCCATGTAGGCCATGCAGGCCGCGGCCTACACTTTTTCAGAAAGTAAAAAAAATATAAACGCCAAAAATGCAATAAAATGGAGGGGGGAGGGGGTAGGGGGTGAGTAAATCAGAAAGATATTCCAAATTATCCTGATATCAGACGTCACCCATTACCCACTGTAGAAGAACGGTTGTTTGCGTTCCAGGACGAGCTGTCACGTGATGTTGCTAGCCTACCCAATAGGAAATGAACCATCCCACGAAGCTTTGCAACCTGTATAATTGCATTTTCACCATAATTGGAGTCCTTTTGACCATGCCACCGACGTCTGCAACATGCCAAAGGTAGCATGAAAAGAATTAAAAACTACTTGCGCTCAACAATGATGTCTGCCAGGCTGTCCTTCGTAGCGATGATCTACAGACACTTGATGTTGACAGGGTGATAAACATGTTTGCGTCAGACACATTTAATGCAGAAAATTAGTTTTTTTTCTAAGTTGGCTTGTGATTAATAGTTTTGTTGCAACCTGCATTTAGATATTGAAACTTGATGTCGCTTGTTTTTCAACATACATGTACAGTACATTGTATCTTTTATTTGGGATGATCATTACAATGTCACATGTCTTCTTGCTATGTAGGCTCCTATAAACCTTCTAACCCTTAAAGCACCAGCCAAAAACTGCAAATGAAAGACGCGTCTGCCTAAGTCCTCTGTTGCATATATTTGCTAATATTATTGACTAATGTCAGTATTGAGGCAAACAGTGTAGACCCAGATCTGGATCTCTCACTGTTTGTCGAAGACGCTTGTAAAACAATTCAGCAGATGAGAAAGCGGACTACTTTTGTAGTGATTGGCCATTTAATGGTTAAAAGAGTATGATACCTGTCCCTGACTCCCAGGTCGATGATTTTGTTTTTGCATTTTAGCACCGTAAGTTGATCAAACTTGATAAGCATATTAGGCCATATGGGCGATGATGGTGATAACTACCTGTAATTTCTAACAATCACATGAACGCATTTATAAGTGCGAAATAATCGCAAAATCCATATTTGGACAGTCTAGGACCGAAAATTTTTCTGGGGGAGCATGCCCCCAGACCCCCCTACCATTAGGCCTACACATTCATTGAAGCCAAGCTACGCCCCTGCCTCCCCTTGGAAAAAATGATAGACCCCCTCTGGATCCTTGGAAAATTACATTTTTCTTTAAAATAAACCATTGGACTTCTGTAAAATAATTGAGGACTAAACAAGAAATGTCACAAACACGTGACAAATGCCCCCAAAGGAATTGGTCTAGCATAAGACACATTTGAGGAAAGTAAGCTGTAATATAGGAGATATGCTCCAAACAGGAAAAACCTAGAAATGAGGCCAGAAGTCAATGTCAAGGTCAAAGTGACCAAAATGGTATGCACCACTCTGCCATCCCAAGAGGAATCATCACCCCAAATTTGGGATTCCTACATCAAATAATATAGGAGATATGCACCAGACTCAATGCAGTTTCTAAAAACTAGGTCAGAGGTCAAGTTCAAAGTCACAGTGGCCCGATTATGGTACACGGCACTTCGTCATCTCAAGATGCATCCACTTACCAAATTTGAGATTCCTTACCCAAATAATATAAGAGATATGTTCCAGACACGATTATTCTAAAAACTAGGTTAGGTCAAGGTCACAGTGACCCGAAAATGGTAAACAATACTCCGCCATCCCAAGATGCATCCACATCCTAGGATTTAGGCTCCGGCCGCAATAATTCTTAAAACTAGGTCAGAGGTCAAGGTCACAGTGACCCGAAAATGATATGTGACACTCTGTCATCCCAAGATACATTTACACACCAAATCTGGAATTCCTATCTCTAAGAATATAGGAGATATGCACCAGACTCATTGCAGTTTCTAGAAACTAGGTCAGAGGTCAAGTTCAAGGTCACAGTGACCCAATTATGGTACGGGACACTTTGTCATCCCAAGATGCATCCTCACACCAAATTTGAGATTCCTGCCTCAAATAATATGAGATATGCTCGGATACGATTATTCCAAAAACTAGGTCAGAGGTCAAGATCAAGGTCACAGTGACCCGAAAATGGTACGCGGCACTCCACAATCCCAAGATGTATCCACATACCAAATTTAGAATTCCTACCTCAAAGAATGTAGGAGATAGGCTCAGGACATAATAATTCTTAAAACTAGGTCAGAGGTCAAGGTCATAATGACCTGAAAATGGTATGTGACACTCTGTCATCCTAAGATGCATTTACACACCAAATTTGGAATTCCTATCTAAAAGAATATAGGAGATATGCACCAGACTCAATGCAGTTTCTAGAAACTAAATCAGAGGTCAAGTTCAAGGTCACAGTGACCCAATTATGGTACGCAACACTTTGTCATCCCAAGATGCATCCACACACCAAATTTGAAATTCCTACCTCAAATAATGTTAGGGATATGCTCCGGACACGATTATTCTAAAAACTAGGTCAGAGGTCAAGGTCACAGTGACCCGAAAATGGTAGGCGACACTCCGCCATCCCAAGATGTATCCACATACCAAATTTGGAATCCCTACCTCAAAGAATCTAGGAGATATGCACCGGACACGAAGCGGGACGGACGGACGGACACACGGACGGACTGTGCAATTACTATATGCCTCCCAAAGTTCCTTTGGGGGCATAAAAACCCAAAAAAAAAACGTTGTCTAAGATTTTTTATCTTTTTATGACAGATAAACCTGGACGCCCCACCTGACGAAAATTCCTGGATCCCATCATGTCGGCCTATTGATACAAATCTTGAGATTATGCTCGAATTCCTTATAACAATAGCTGGGAACTTTTCTTGAAAAGGATAGCTTTTATGACAGGCTGCATATTGTACCAAAGGCATTGAGTGTTCTACTGTTGTTAAAGCTCCTAAGACATTAGAGATCACATCTAAATGATCGCAAACCGATAGCCGTTCACCCCACCCACATCCAAGTTTTTCAATAATTTGTGAATAATCGGTGAAATTATAATTAAATTAATCGTGGTGGGACAAAAGACAATGTTTTTCCTTCGAATTAAGCGCAGACTGGTGAAAAAATCAGAGAATTTGAATGAATGCAGCACGTTTTTCATCATTTTCCTGTTACCCGTAATGTTAAAATTCACTGTCCAATTCACCTCGGTACATTTGTTTATGTGCCGCTAAGGCTGTGACGTCACGGCGGTCCCGAGAATGCAGCATCATTTCTTCTGGTTGTGAGGTTCTATCAACTAGTGGTAGGAATCGGCTGGATTTTTATAATCGATCATTGAAAATAACGAGTGACCAATGATCAATCATTAATCGACTAAAATATAATACATATTATATATGGTACATATCATGCCAGGTATGTCTAAGATGCCTTACGGGGTCAAGTTGATTGACCAGACATGTTAGGTGTTCAGAGTGTGTACCAAAAAATTAATTTTCTCAACCAAAACATATGTTGTGGGTACTCAAAAGAACCATCTCAATAAGACGGTTCTTTTGAGCACCCAAAACATATGTTCAAACTGATGGATTAGTATATATTTACAATTTTACACTCAAAACTTTTGTTTATTTAAACCTATGTACATTATTTGAACCATATGCTGTTCATACCAGAAACTGAAAATGCAGAAAAGGGTCATATTAAATAAATACACCAAGCTAAAAATTGAAGGCCAATGAAGCAGAAGGTCTATACTGAGTAATCGATTATTGAAAAACTACCGATCAATTAATCAGTTCACTGAAAATGACCAATGATCGATGAGCTCGATAAATCGGCCTACCACTACTATCGACTGTACATATACATCTACATTGTACTGTCACAATTGACTTTAACACAACAGGCTCGGTCCCCAGTGGGCACGTTCTATCTGTTCTGCCAATGGTTTGTCTGCACCGGCTTAAAAATTGTTATTTAAAAATGTGACAATGCAAAAGTTTATGTAAGCTGTTATTGTTATTAACAGCCCTTTGACTGTATTGTCTCGCAAGTAGTCAACTCTTTCACTCAACTCAACACAAATTTATTTGCAAATCACAGTTAATCACTGGTTATTTTCTGTCTACAGAGGCAGGGCCAGGGGGTGGGGAACTTGTCAGCTTGTAGGCAAAATGAAAGTAGCTAAAAAGTAATTGACAAGGCAAAATCAATTTATCTTTCTACAGCTAGTTGTCAAAGTGAGCACATTCCAGTAATACTTTTCTTGTAAATCTCACTATACCTCTGTAACTAGTAGAAAATAGAATGTCAAAAAGATTTAGTAATCAATCTGCCATCTTAGTTTTTTTAACTACCCAATCCGTACTTTTTCTTCCTGTACACTCCCCAGGAGTTTGGTGCATTGCTATAGGCGCGACCCCCGTCATGGACCCTTGGATGCATGAAAGACACTGTGTAGTCGGAATTGGTACATTAATTAAGATCTGTGAAATTGGTCTGCTTTAGACCAGGATCTTTCTATAGAATACACACAGGGTTGTAGAAAAGACCCAAATTTCTTGATGCCCAACCCATTCTATGATTCCTAAACAATCAATGAAGACCGTGATCAGATGCTACATTCTGCTGCATCTGATCCTGGTCTGCACTGTCTGTCAATGTACTACATATTAACCAGTTTATAAGATTGCAGTTATGTATGACAGGTACTGCAATGGCCGTTATTAATATTATTGCTTTTATCTGCTGTAAGAACTGTTTCAACCCATAAGACGCATCCTAACATGACTGATAAATGGTTGACTGGGATGTAATGAATCGTGCTAAACAAATAATATCAGTGCTACCTGAACAATATTTTTTGGGCCGTTCGGTGGTGCAAACTTGGTAGTGATCACCGCTGATGCAGTGCATGGCGGACGAGGGGGGGGGGTGGCGGACAAGGGTTGGGGGGGGGAGGGGTCATCCAGAGAATTGTTTTGTGGCCTTTAATTACTGTAAAAACTTAAATAATATGAGCTCTAAATGTATAACTGATCTCAATCATTAATAAAGCTGATAATCACTCTTTGGTGAAAACCCCGCAGGGTTTTTCTCCCATTTCATTTTGTGGGGGAAAAACCCCGCGGGGGTTTTCCCCCGCGGGTTTTTTTTTTATTTTGCTTGAAAGGCTTCAAATGATGAGAAAAACTTCAATTCAGCTTCTATATTGTTTTGTAAAGCAATACAATTAAAAACAAACCTTTTTATTTTTTCAAAAAACCCTGCGGGGTTTTTCCCCCACAATCTGAAATGGGAGAAAAACCCCGCGGGGGAAATTAAAGGTTGGAATTAAGCCTTACCAATCATTTTCTGAAATAATTACAATCAAACAAACTTATTTCTTGAACTTATTTTGATATTTATTTTTTTGAAAAAACCCTGCGGGGTTTTTCCCCCATTTGAAAATGTGGGGGAAAAACCCCGCGCAGGGTTTTAAAAACCCCGCGGGGTTTTTGGAAAACCCCGCGGGGTTTTTGACTTTGACAATTTTTTTCATTATGATGGCATATATTTTTTTAGTCATAATTATATATGTTTTGCTCCCTTATGTCTGTATTTTTGTATTTTAGTGGTTTTGAGTCTTTTGCACCACTAGAAAGATGATGTGATTTTGCCAAATTCTGGTGTGGCAAAAAAAAACTGGTGGCTGTTTTAATGTTTCGATGCGCATGCGTAAGTGTTGTCAGATCACTGCTTTAAGAAGTTCTAAAATGATAAGGACGCTTCCCATTGATCCTAAAGATACTTTTTCAGTATCAGTTTAATATGGAAGCGGAAAATTTCGAGACGACTTCTTCATTCGAAATTTGATTTAAGAGTTGAACTTGGCTGCATGTAATGCCATTTGGACCTCGTCGCAAGAAAACCTGTCTCGGGGTTTGCGACAAAGTGATATTCAAACAAAGTAAGTAAGGTTGCTACAGAGACTAGCTAGATAATTGAAATTTCGCTTGGAGCAAGTTTAGATATGATACTTTCCAAAAAGCGTATAACATAGGCGCTGATCAGTCTGCGCGGATGCGCAGGCTGGTCTGCGCCTGTGTTGTTCGCAACCCCCCGAAGACAGGTTTTCTCGCGTCGAGGCCCATTTCTAAAGCTGTTATGTTGGTTGCAGTAATATTGTCTATACTGTTTATAAGAATTTTAGAATGTCCGGTTATCAGTTTACCTAGCGTTAAAATGGCCGAGTTGGCTATAGGTGTACATGTAAGTGTACATGTATGCACAGTTTTGTACAAATCTTCATCCACTTAACCCGTTTTATTCTGTATACTGGTAGTTTTGCAAACAGGGAAGACCCATATGAACTGCCACATAAGGGTTAGAGTTAGGGTAAGACATAAGACGGCATTTCATTGGAATCTACGCTCTTTGTTGAGATAAAACATTTAGAGACATACATACATCATAATTTAGAAATGTCGCAATCTGATCCTTTAAAGCCCAAAACGAAAAAGCCCTTATCTATTGTTTCAATATGTTTGTGAAAAGAGTAAATTACTTGGTGTTTGAAAGCAGCGTGTTTGTCAAAATCAAAAATGTTCATAGGGTAAGACAAACATCATTAGTACTCAATGTTAAAGCAAATTGTTAAAGGATTGCATAAACTAAATGAGAATATTAAATTGTTTATGGAAATAGCAGCAGTAAACGGATTTCATGTCGAGGATTCCTTCTTAAAGTAAGTAAGGGTGCAAAGATCAGGAATCGATACAATCAAGTAAACCGTATTGCCCGCTATGCCGTTTTGAAAGACCTTCCTCGGTTGATTTATGTAAGAAATACATATCATTTTACCGTATATGTGCTCATGAACGGGGTGTGGAACGTGTGTTAAATACGTAAAATCATGAGCTAGTGAATCACAAAAATCACTTACTTTCGTCAATAATAGGCATAACAAACTAGAAGTTCTCCTTTTATGAACTTATTTCTGAATTCGCTGCGTTCTCTATTTTCTGACAGTTTTTTGAGCGCGCCGTTTTGACTTACTAACACCAATGTATTATACCTCTATCTCTGTAAATGTTGAATTATGAATATTACTTGTACCTTCTCAAAAGAGGAACTCTTACTCTTTTTGACACATTTTTGTTTACACATGCGTATGGTCACCTGGTGGGTAAGGATTGGCCTCTTGGCTCTCTTGTGTGTTATGCTTTCTTGTGTTTTTGTCAATTTCCAATGTGGTGTCCTGGGTCAGTTGTGGTACTTGATTGTATATATTTCTGATCTGTGCCCTCTTTCTTACTTGTAGTCTAACCGGAGCAGTCTGATCTGGGTCCACAATTTTTGCCTCTATACTTATGTTAAATACACATTTTCAGATGCAGTTATTTTGCTGGCGTATTAAGGACTAAAAATAATGTTTTTTCGTCTATACTGTGGTAATGGCGCAAGATGATACAGTTACTTTTGAATAAAACCACGCCTCATTTTCAGCTCTTACCTATGCCAATACTAAGGTCGATCAGTCCTAATTACGCATTGAATTTCATGAGGTGCCGCTTTTACTGTAACCAAAAAGTCATATAATACTTATTGATTCGTGAGCTGATCTAGAACCTGATTAGTCAGCATATCCTGACCTAAACGGATTCCAATGTATGGTATTTATCACATGACGTCGCGTCGGGAGTGATACATGTGTAACGCCATGCAATGCAATCAATAAACCACTAGTGGTTTACAGCGTTTGATATCGTTACGTAATTACGTCTTTTTAAGCACTGCCTTAAAGATGGTAAAATCTTGACGTAATCACGACAATAATGCGATGTTTAAGGACAAATGCTACTAAATACTTCCCATGTTGAAATCTGTCCAATACTTTGCATACAGTTTGTTTTATGCATGGGCTATCCATTCATAAAATAAAAAGGATATGTCACCGTGCTTATTTGTTCATAATCTCATATCGAAGTTTTCAGCATTTGACCAATTTTCTAAACAGATAAAAGAATAACACTAGTCCTACATATCGAGCTAAAATTGTTGTAATCTTCAGCCAACTTATTTTTATTAACTGAAATAATTGCCATGACCTCAAACCTTTAAGAAAATGTGCAAGTTGATTTGTTGTCCCAGTCTTTGACAAGATACTGCATGATATATTTTGGCAACTCGTCAAAAAATTGAAATTTGTTTTTACTGAAGATATATCATATATACGAAAAAATCTGAGGTCGAAAATCTTAAGAATTTACTTTTATTTCGTGGACTTTTATTATACCTTTTAGAAAAAAGAATACAAATCTAGGGTCACCGAACTAACTCTCTTTCAGGAGGACCAAATTTAACCCCTACCCCATATGTTTCATGCATAATAAGGTTTCAATATAAAAAAGGTTCAGGAATTACCATTTTGGTCGTTTTGATGATGCCATTTCACTATTATGAAGCAATTTAACATTAAAATGCTATAAAAGGAAAGGAAAAATACTCTGGCAATAAATGCGCACCCGGGAATCGACCCAGGTTCGCTGGTTTTGTAACCAGACACGCTAACCACAAGGTCACGAGGTCGTGTCGTGCGACTCCTAAAATAGCCGTACAAATAGAAGAGACTCGGCCACTTTCGTATTTATAACCAGGGTAATTGTGTACATCGTTTGATTTCGGCTGAGCTACATTTAACTGTCTTCGGTACTGAGACGATTAGTGCTGATAAAAGGACAATAGATACGAAAGAACTATTTGTCGCCTTTAAAACGGCACCATGCATTAAGAAACACTCACTATATTTCTCGAGTTACAGACGTTTATATAAGGGGCATTCCTGAGTACTGAAGTTTTTCTGAAGCAAATTGCCATACACGTTTGGTACATGTGCGTATATAGTGTCATATCTTTGTAAGTTTGAGACAAAATGGCACCAAATTTTAGATGCAAGTTTAAGGTACATTGACAAAGTTGCTTGCAGGAAAAAGTTTATATAATCGTGTTTCGATCTCGAGTAAACAGGCACGTTTGTGACGCCATTAATTTTATGATAAACGTCATTTTGAGTTATCTACCGGTGATGCAATAATGAACATTGCTGTGTCTTTTTATTTGCGTTTTGCTGAAAACATGCTTATGGTGTAATAAGGAAGTTTTCAAAACGCCCCATCATCTATTTACAGAGTTATCCTATTTTATATCGTTTTTTCAAGCATTTTTCTGCTATTTAATGGCGTGTTTACATTTATTAAAATATGTTCAATCTGTCTAGTCCTCAAGACCAGGTGAGTAATTTTATTGTAAAAAATGCCTATTTTGGTAAAGCTTAACGTTAACGTTCAAACTTAGGTTAAAACCGCAATGTTATGGCAAAAAAATCAAGTATAAGTTCTATAACCCCTTCACTTAAGGCAGTTTTGACTTAATACAAATGCTTCCCAGCGTTCAAAAACTACCCACTATTCTTCACTGATTTGTAGCAACAACTCAGGATGAGCGATCAACATATTGTCTTTGAGATAAAAATAGTTTAAATGTTGCTTCGTGCATTTTGTTAGAGAAAGGTTTGACTGAAAACTGAAAGGTGGTGTTTCGTTTACCATTTATTTGCAAACATAATGAGACTTTAGTGAAAAAGATTCGATATAATTTAACAAAAAACATGTAGGATTTTCGCAACTTTCACAGAATCATTATATAAGTATATTGGGATACTTACGTAAAAATTTCAAGACAATTCACCGATATATCAAAGAATTATACGCTCGTCTATATCACTGGTATGTTCGAAGCATTGAGTTTGTTAGTATACTAAAGTGACCCTCATTCAAAGGGCTATAACTCGATAAGTATACTGTATTTTTCTTTAGGTCTGGTGCCAGTTGAAAAGTGACATATAATTCTTTATAGAAACGTATACAATTTTGTCGTAGCATATATGTGACGAAAGTTATGAAGCTACTTGCATTCATATTTGAACAGCCCTCGTATTTCTTACGCACTTACTTTATTTTGTCAATAAAGTGTCCGAACATCGATATGACATAAGAATTTCTGAAAGCTGTGTTGATCCGAATGCGTAAATGGTCGATATACAGGAACACGACAACTTTGCTGGTTTCCTGACATGGGAATGTTGCGCACAAAAATGTGCCCCATATGTAAGTTTAATGTCATATTCGTGCTCCTTGACTTTATTAAGCTCGTTGCGAGAAAGAGATAAAAATGCTCGACGAGTCTCGCATTTTATCTTTTTTCGAGTGATACATATTTATCCATAATCCACTATGTACAATGTATCTATCATTCATTGAGTCTTAAAATAAAATTAAAGCCAAACAATCATTAAGAAAATTTAAACAAAAAATACGCTCTTTGTGTGATCCACGTTATGTACATACGTACCTACCTACCTACATACATATGTACCACTCGACAAGTCTCACATTGTATCTCTTTTCCCCTAAACAAGAGTGCTAATATATTATTGCATTTATCAAACGAGTCGAGGAAAAGCGATACATATATAAACTGCGAGACTTACTGATAATTTGATACCTTTAATAAATAATTATTGAAAAATACTTGAGCAACATGTTAGATTTTATTTATCATATGGCATTAAAATGATATGAAATTGCACGATGGCGTGAAGACGTAAAGCTTTTGCCGTTACGTACGCAACGTTGTTATTAACTTAATCATATAACGTTTTTACTCTGATATTTGAACTGTCTGCTACATGTATCTATCTATCTATCTGTCTATCTATCTATCTATCTATCTATCTATCTATCTATCTATCTATCTATCTATCTATCTATCTATCTATCTATACTGCATCACCCCTGCAGGTGCGCGTCTGCGCGTTGCTTGTAGATGGAATGTTATAAAATAAAGTTCCTGAAAAATTTATTAGTAGAAGTGAAGTAAAAGCTGATTGGTTTAAAATGTTAAAAGTCAGAAACAAGCTGACAGTGATAGCTAAAATGTTAAAAACAGCGTATTTACCTGTCTTAATTGTTTTATTGTTAAGTGCAAGGAAACCATCATTTATCTTCATTAGTCTAAGAAGAATGCTAAAGTTCACAGAATCTTGGCTACACAAATCTCGTACCTATAATTCTCTTGCAGTTTTTCATTCACAGCATAACCGTTGAGCTTTGTTTATGCATTTTGGCGTGAATTGGAAACTCAAGACGATAATTTAGTATGATCAGCTATTACGCGCGAATCCTATTTTGCATCTTCTTAATGATTGTTTGGCTCTGATTCTATTTTAGACTCAATGAATGATGGATACATAAATATTCTAATTTAAGACTCAATCTATAATGGATACATATGTACCATTTCATAATTCTTTTCACAAGTTCACAAAAAAAATCATTTGTGTTACATAATTGTCATACAATATTGAACTCTTCTCCTAATTTTAATGTCATATGATAAATGAAATCTAAAATGGCTCTCTGCATTATTCAACATTTTTTTTATTAAACGCGTTGTGAAAAGGATATCAAATAATCGGTAAGTCTCGCAGTTTACAAAGCACACACTTTCAGGTGTTTATAGCTGATTTAGTAATGGGTGCCAGTCCACAAAGCACTCACTTATAGGTGTTTCTTGCTGATTTCGTAATGGGTGCCAGTCCACAAAGCATTCACTTTCAGGTGTTTCTAGTTGATTTTGTAATGGGTGCCAGTCCACAAAGCACTCGCTTTTAGGTGTTTTTAGCTGATTGTGCAATGGGTACCAGTCCACAAAGCACTCGCTTTTAGGTGTTTTAGCTGGTTTTGTAATGGGTGCCAGTCCACAAAGCTTTCAAGTGTTTCTAGCTGAATTCGTCATGGGTGCCAGTCCACAAAGCACACTCACTTTCGGGTGTTTCAAGCTGATTTTGTAATGGGTGCCCAGTTCACAAAGCACTCATTTTTATTTGTTTCTAGCCCATTTTGTTAGGGTTACCAGTCCACAAAGAACTCGCGTCAAGGGGTTTCTAGCTGATTTTGTAATAGGTGCCAGTCCACATAGCACACTCACTTTCAGGTGTTTCTAGCTGCTTCTGTAATGCGTCGCAGTCCACAAAGCACTCACTTTAGGTGTTTCTAGTTGATTTTGTAATGAGTGCCCAATACACAAACTACTCACATTTAGGTGTTCTAGACATTTTTGTTATGGGTGCTCAGTACACAAAACACTCACTTTCAAATGTTTCTAGCTGTTTTTCTAATAAGTGCTCAGCACATTAAACACTCATTTTCAAATGTTTCTAGCTGCATCTGTGCTGAGTGCACAGTTCACAAAGCACTCAATTTCAGGTGTTGTAGCCGAATTTGTTATGAGTGCCCAGTACACAAAACACTCACTTTCAGATGTTTCTAGCTAATTTTGTACAGAGTGCACAGTACACATAGCACTTACTTTCAGGTGTTGTCGCCGAATTCGCTTTGAGTGCTCAGTCCACAAAGCACTCACTTGCAGGTTTTTCTAGCTGATTTTGTAATGGGTGACAGTCCACAAAGCACTCACTTTCAGATGTTTCTAGCTGATTTTGTAATGGGTGCAAGTCCACAAAGCACTCACTTTCAGATGTTTCTAGCTGATTTTGTAATGGGTCATTGTCCACAAAGCACTCGCTTTCAGATGTTTCTAGCTGATTTTGTAATGCTTGCCCAGTCCACAAAGCACTCACTTTCAGTTGTTTCCAGCTGATTTTGTAATGGGTGCCAGTCCACAAAGCACTCACTTTCAGATGTTTCTAGCTGATTTTGTAATGGGTGCCAGTCCACAAAGCACTTATTTTCAGGTGTTTCTAGCTGATTTTGTAATGGGTGCCAGTCCACAAAGCACTCACTTTCAGATGTTTCTAGCTGATTTTGTAATGGGTGCCAGTCCACAAAGCACTAACTTTCAGATGTTTCTAGCTGATTTTGTAATGGTTGCCAGTCCACAAAGCACTCACTTTCAGATGCTTCTAGCTGATTTTGTAATGGGTGCCAGTCCACAAAGCACTCACTTTCAGATGTTTCTAGCTGATTTTGTAATGGGTGCCAGTCCACATAGCACTAACTTTCAGGTTTTTCTAGCTGATTTTCTAATGGGTGCCAGTCCACAAAGCACTCACTTTCAGATGTTTCTAGCTGATTTTGTAATGGGTGCCAGTCCACAAAGCACTCACTTTCAGATGTTTCTAGCTGATTTTGTAATGGGTGCCAGTCCACAAAGCACTCACTTTCAGATGTTTCGTGCTGATTTTGTAATGGGTGCCAGTCCACAAAGCACTCACTTTCAGTTGTTTCTAGCTGATTTTGTAATAGGTGCCAGTCCACAAAGCAATCACTTTCAGGTGTTTCTAGCTGACTTTGCAATGGGTGCCAGTCCACAGAGAACTCGCTTTCACATATTTCTAGCTGACTTTGTAATAGGTGCCAGTCCACAAAGCACTCACTTTCATGTGTTTCTAGCTGATTTTGTTATGGGTACCAGTCCACAAAGCACTCACTTTCAGATGTTTCTAGCTGACTTTGTAATGAGTGCCAGTCCACCGAGAACTCACTTTCATATGTTTCTAGCTGATTTTGTAATGAGTGCCAGTCCAGAAAGCACTCACTTTTAGGTGTTTCAAGCTGATTTTGTAAGGGGTGCCATTCAACAAAGAACTCGAGTCCAGGTGTTTCTAGCTGATTTTGTAATAGATGCCAGTCCACAGAGAACTCACTTTCAGATGTTTCTAGCTGATTTTTTAATTGGTACCAGTCCACAAAGCTCTCACTTTCATATGTTTCTAGCTGACTTTGTAATGGGTGCCAGTCCACAGAGAACTCACTTTCATATGTTTCTAGCTGATTTTGTAATGGGTGCCAGTCCACAGAGAACTCACTTTCAGATGTTTCTAGCTGATTTTGTAATGGATGTCCAGTCCACATATCACTCACTTTCATGTGTTTCTAGCTGATTGTGTAAAGGGTACCAGTCAACAAATCACTCACTTTCATGTGTTTCTAGCTGATTTTGTAATGAGTGCCAGTCCACAAATACTTGACTTTAGTTGTTTCTAGATGATTTTGTAATGGGTGCCCAGTCCACAAAGCATTCATTTTTAGGTGTTTTAGCCCATTTTGTAAGGGGTGCCATTCAACAAAGAACTCGAGTCCAGATGTTTCTAGCTGATTTTGTAATAGGTGCCAGTCCACAAAGCACTCACTTTCAGATGTTTCAAGCTGATTTTGTAATGGGTGCCAGTCCACAAAGCACTCACTTTCAGATGTTTCTAGCTGACTTTGTAATGGTTGCCAGTCCACAAAGCACTCACTTTCATGTGTTTGTAGCTGATTTTGTAATGGGTACCAGTCCACAAAGCACTCACTTTCAGATGTTTCTATCTGACTTTGTAATGGGTGCCAGTCCACAGAGAACTCACATTCAGATGTTTCTAGCTGACTTTGTAATGGGTGCTAGTCCACAGAGAACTCACTTTCAGATGTTTCTAGCTGATTTTGTAATGGGTGCCAGTCCACAAAGCACTCACTTTCAGGCGTGTCTAGCTGATTTTGTAATGGGTGCCAGTCCACAGAGAACTCACTTTCATATGTTTCTAGCTGATTTTGTAATGAGTGCCAGTCCAAAAAGCACTCACTTTCAGGTGTTTCAAGCTGATTTTGTAAGGGGTGCCATTCAACAAAGAACTCGAGTCCAGGTGTTTCTAGCTGATTTTTTAATAGGTGCCAGTCCACAGAGAACTCACTTTCAGATGTTTCTAGCTGATTTTTTAATTGGTACCAGTCCACAAAGCACTCACTTTCATATGTTTCTAGCTGACTTTGTAATGGGTGCCAGTCCACAGAGAACTCACTTTCATATGTTTCTAGCTGATTTTGTAATGGGTGCCAGTCCACAGAGAACTCACTTTCAGATGTTTCTAGCTGATTTTGTAATGGATGTCCAGTCCACAAATCACTCACTTTCATGTGTTTCTAGCTGATTGTGTAAAGGGTACCAGTCAACAAATCACTCACTTTCATGTGTTTCTAGCTGATTTTGTAATGAGTGCCAGTCCACAAATACTTGACTTAAGGTGTTTCTAGATGATTTTGTAATGGGTGCCCAGTCCACAAAGCATTCATTTTTAGGTGTTTTTAGCCCATTTTGTAAGGGGTGCCATTCAACAAAGAACTCGAGTCCAGGTGTTTCTAGCTGATTTTGTAATAGGTGCCAGTCCACAAAGCACTCACTTTCAGATGTTTCAAGCTGATTTTGTAATGGGTGCCAGTCCACAAAGCACTCACTTTCAGATGTTTCTAGCTGACTTTGTAATGGTTGCCAGTCCACAAAGCACTCACTTTCATGTGTTAGTAGCTGATTTTGTAATGGGTACCAGTCCACAAAGCACTCACTTTCAG
Organism: Loripinus fragilis; assembly: GCA_964019695.1. Classification (NCBI taxonomy): domain Eukaryota; kingdom Metazoa; phylum Mollusca; class Bivalvia; order Lucinida; family Lucinidae; genus Loripinus; species Loripinus fragilis. Next base: position 70,514,223 of record OZ026530.1, read on the forward strand.
ATGTTTCTATCTGACTTTGTAATGGGTGCCAGTCCACAGAGAACTCACATTCAGATGTTTCTAGCTGACTTTGTAATGGGTGCCAGTCCACAGAGAACTCACTTTCAGATGTTTCTAGCTGATTTTGTAATGGGTGCCAGTCCACAAAGCACTCACTTTCAGGTGTGTCTAGCTGATTTTGTAATGGGTGCCAGTCCACAAAGCACTCACTTTCAGGTGTTTCTAGCTGATTTTGTAATGGGTGTCTATCCACAAAGCACTCACTTTCAGACGTTTCTAGCTGATTTTGTAATGGGTGTCTATCCACAAAGCACTCACTTTCAGACGTTTCTAGCTGATTTTGTAATGGGTGTCAGTCAACAAAGCACCATTTTCATGTGTTTCTAGCTGATTTTGTAATGGGTGCAATTCCACAAAGCACCATTTTTAGGTGTTTCTGGTTGTTTTTGTAATGGGTGCCAGTCCACAAAGCACTCACTTTCAGGTGTTTCTACCGGGCCGCGTAGCGCAGTCGGTAATGTGTCTGGCAACAGATGCGAGTCTGACTGCAGATCCAGGGGTCGCGAGTTCGATCCCGGCCAGGTCCCATACTTTCTTGGAGATTGATCATGAAATAATTTCTACGGTCATTCTCCTCCCCTCCGCTGAATCATTCAAGAAGGGTTGTTGTCAGTTAGATCCTTGTTTTGTAATGCAGTATCTAATAGCGTCCTGTCTATTTTTGCGAACATCTTGTTGTGGAAGAGACAGTTGGTTGCATAACTTTAAGCTGTGTGGCTGTTGGTGTTATGTGTCTCTTCCTCGCGGTGTCGTGGGTTGATCTGTGATAGTGATGTTTCTTCGTCATACACACTTGCATATTTACATGCATTGGTGCACTTTTATTGATTTTTCTATGTTTTACACCAACTATATCGCAGTGCATACTTAAAATTTTGCTGCCTGATAAGGCATTATACCTTTTTCTTGTTCTAAGTTATGAAAGATGTCGCGAAAGTTGTCGTCTGCTGCAGTCATGATTGGCGCTTTAAGGGCTATTCTAACACACCTCGCCTATAGAGCCAAGAGCCAAAGAACAAAACGCGTTATATCAAACAATAATGTCACTGATTTGTAAGCGCGAGAAAAACGCGCACTAGGTGACGCAAATTGTTACTGTCAAATGACGTTAGATGGTGTAACGTCGTTTTTACGTTTGAAAGACGTTACAACCTATATGATACATGTACACGTATGCGACACAGTCCAACTATTTGCGGGATTTATTCTGTGCAATAGATGCTGAAAATTTTAAATGTATTTTCGTCGTTTATTGTGTTTTATAATCAAAATAGATCAGCTCTAGTGCGTGAATTGATGTGTAATAATTCGCTGTTCGTCGGTCAGTTGTACATGTACGAAGATAAATCACTTGGGCTGCGCGCTCGTGAGTTGATCTTGCTTACATCTGACCTCCAAGCAGTGAATTATTACTCAACAATTCACTGCTTGAGCTGATCTATTTCTTAAATATTATAAAGAATGGTAAATGACGCAGCTGAACGAAAAGAAGTCTACAATGAACTCCGGAGGGAACTTTGATCTTCACCTATTTTAATAACCAAGCTTTTAAATAATTATTTATATTGATGAATGTACGACTTCAAAGAGAAATAGGCCCCAGCACGAGAAAACCTGTCTTCGGGTTTTCTGACCAAGTAAGGCTCAAACCAGCCTGCTCAGCTACAAAGACTAGCTAGAATATTAAATATATTGAGTACTATATACCGATATAACAAAGGCGCTGATCAGACTGCGCGGAAGCTCAGGCTGATCTGCGCCTTTGTTGTTCGCAAACCCCGAAGTCAGGCTCCCAAATATATTAGGTCATGATCCTTAGGCCTCGGCGTGAGAAACCTGTCTGAATGCTTTGCGCCGTGACCTTCTCGGCTACCGAGACTTGTTAGTTTATTGAACTGTTGCATGTGGCATAGACTGATCCCAGTATCTAATGTCATTTTTTTTTTCAATAAAACTAATATTCTCTCTAAGATAGCAATCTTAAACTTAACTTGGAGTAGTTCTAGGCTCCGGCACTTAATTTGACTAGAAGTGACGATATAATTTTTATAAGATGATTTTTCCTAGCTTAAATATTATTGTAAATGTAATTATGTACATATTAGTGATATGATGCCAGTCTATATGTGGCAAGTTTAGCTGTTATGCTAGCCAGTGAGCGTAGGACAAAGTCGCTGATCAGACTGCGTGGATGCAACAATGTCAAGATTTTTTCTTGCGACGATACCAGTATAACACTTGCTTTCTCGGAAAAAGCCAATTTAAGTCAAGAGGAATTTATTACAGCAGAATATTTAAATGATCATTCGATTGCAAGTTGGGCTGTTATACCAGCTGTAACACTTAATTAGTCACTGCGTCTAGCTGTCTAGCTGTCGTGGCAGTTGCTATTAAAGACATATATTACTGTCCAATAGAGATCATCAAATGATTAACTGATAAGGAACAGTTTCAGTAGCTCACAAAATTATAGGGGCCTCAAGAGGGGACTTACCTGTATACAACTCATTTTCATTCACTAAGATAAAGATCAATAGTTTATCATTGAATACCTAATCCCATCATGGGACCACTTTCTTGTCCCTGTAAGGAAGTCATAATCACCTCATTATGACTGTCCTTTTGATCTGCCCAGTATGACCCCTGGAGAGAGTCATAATGATTGACACCAGTATTATTGCTCAAATATTTACCTCTTTAAATGAAAATCAACTTTTTACTGCCGTTTTATGCCAATTTACACAAAGAAATGTTGCAAAAAATATTTTCTTCTAAGGTAAAGGCACAATAGATATTGACATATCATTCACTCAAAACGTAGTATCATACCGTATTCTTATTTTGACAAATTCTTGAAAACTGGTGACTAATGTTGCTGTTTGCAATGATGACTGAGGGTATTAATAGACTTTTCGCTTACTGTAACGGCGGCAACTTTAATATTCATATCTGGGCGTGGTTCGGCTATTTCATCTGCTAAAAAGGGAAATCAGGTTCTATTTATAATTTGATGAAGAATCAGGACCGTCGTCGGCTTTTGGAAAATGGTACGGCCATTGAACGCCGTCGACGTTCGCCGAGCGCCGAAGGCACGGGTGAGGGGAGCACGAGAGGGGGTATGTCTCTCCCATGAAAATTTTGTAATTAAAGATGACTAAAAAAGGGATTCTGTTGCACTTTGAGACCATTTTTGCTTGTGAACCTCAGCTTATTTTACAGACATTATAGCCATATTTCAAACGCCTACCACATATGTTTTCGACTGCACTCCCTCCCCCTCCCACAACCACCAAAATATCGGGTCTCATCAAAGTTAACTGATTCGTATAAAAGTATCATATAATTATGATACAGATATCCCCGCTATACTTGTTTTTTAAAATCATATTTCTTTTTATCTTATTTTTTATCTAAAGTTTTTGTGTTATTTTGTTTGTTTATTTGTTTGTTTTTTCTTTATATCTGTTCATTATATTTACGTACATGTAACCGTATATACATTTAAACCAGGGCACAGCATTCTCAGGCCTTTAGATAAAAGTGCGTAATATTTTCTCCCCTATTTCTTAATCAAAAACATATGTCATGGGTACTCAAAGTACCGTCTCATTGAGGCTTTTTTTGTGCGAACTAAAAACAAATTCTAAATTTTCAATTAAAAGATAGGCATTGGGTACACAAAAGAATCGTCTTCACGAGACGGTTCTTTTGCGCACCCATTACGAATGTTCAAACTGGTGGATGAAAAAATATTCAAAATTTCACGCTGATCTATTTTCGCCTACCTGCATGATTCTGTAGAATAGTTGTGCGCCAAGAGAAGTCTAAAATCAGGCAGTGCCTTTAAGCTGTCTGATTGTCAGTCGTCGCTGGGCTGATGATGAGGGTATTGTGCCTACAGAATACAAAGTGTAAACCCTTCAGACAGCGCGGATGTGCAGGGTGGTCTGAGTTTAAAATGGACACAGGTGCTATGCTATGTCAATATTAAGTATACGCTTAGTTCAGAAACTACACAACTGAAATTAAAACTTTCCAAACACGCACCTTCGTCGTTCGTTTCTTGCAGTGAACTCGTTCGCGATTGTTTTCAAGTCGGGAGCGTCTGTTCTTTCTTTGTGTACATGTGAGGTAATCAGATTGTTGATTCTCGTCTGATTCATAGTACTCCTTTAATAAGTTTTCACTCTGCGCAAAGCTGAAATGTTCTTTCACTGGTGGCATTTGCTGCTGGAATCACCAAAAGTATAATGACGAGTCACAATTTCAGAATAGATCGCTCGCATTGCTGGTTTGAGCTCACGTAGGTAACCAAATATGCTTGATAGTTTGATTGTGCCACAGCCTTCATTTTTCTAGCTAGTCTCTGTAGCTTAGTAAATAGGTTTGAGTCTAGCTTTGTCTGACAAACCGAAGACAGGTTTTGACGCATCGCGGCCCAATTATAATTACTGTCTTTAACACACATTTCTTAATCATTTTTGTTTAACCACTGTCATCGGCACTTACAGATATAAAGAAATTTATTCAGCGTCAAAGTGCGAGACAAGTGATGTCATAAGTAACGTCATAAATGGTTGATGACGTTACCACGTAACATAGATTACATGCATTGCCTCACTCACTGAAGTGGGGTGCTGAAAAAGCAAAGTCGAAAAAATCAGCAAATCTGAGTTATTTCGGTAAAAAAATGTTCCTCATGTTCTAACTAAGAAAATGCCTACCACACTTGATGTTTTTGATCACAAATAAGTTAAAACTTTCGAAGTGAGCTGCATTAAGTGAATGGAAAAGTCAGAGGTAATCCAAAAAGTGATATCAATCACTAATAAAAATATATGCTGATATCAATGACTAGTGATTGATATCATATCGTTTCACTCTGTGAAAAAAACATATTTATTTGTTTTGGATATGCATTGAGTTCACTGTTAAGTATGAAATACATGTTATTATGTTATTAATATTCAGTAGGTTATTTAGAAATTCGAAGCTGATGACTATAGATCATGTAGATTGATCCAGGTATTCTGTCACAAATACTCCTTTGTCTTCTTTTATATTACTGTGATTCGGCTAGAAGCATGATTAATTGATTTACCGTAAATCTTCTAAAATGTTTAAAATAAAAAGAAAATTTACCTTTTTTCAGTAAATACCAAATATATGTCATCTCGTGAGTTGAAAACATCAAAATTTTCAACACACTCGATGAAATATATTTGGTATTCACCTCAAAAATTGAATATCCTCCATTTATCATATGCAGTCGCGTCTGGGCGTGTAATAACGTCATGCAATAAAATCGATAAACCACTAGTGGTTTACAGATTTTCGGGAAGCGTTGTGGCGTCCATAACAATGTTGCGTACATGATGACAAACTTATCGTGAAGTTTTTACGTCAGAAATGAGATTTCAAATTAATCTTAATGTCATATGATAAATGGAATCTAACATTTGTGCTCTTATATTATTGTATTTATTAAGCCCATATAAAATGCTCGTTTGATAAATTCAATAAAAAATGAGCACTCATGCAAGATCCTCTATGTATCAAAATCGAACCAGAACTAGTGAACTTTGTGTTTTGATTTTAGTGAACTTGATTTATATGTAGTGGGAGATAATGCATTGTTAAGTTAGGGGTCTTTCATGCAAACCAAATATCTATGTGTCTTGATCGACATCTGAATTAAGGGTGAGGTTGGCGCCGTTAAACCGGTTTAAGCGCTCCGTTTTACTTACCGTTCCAAGGCGGTACTTCTTTTGTGGATCTTTTATGTTTTTTCTGTCTTGTGTTGCTATGCCTTTGTGAGCGTCTTAGTGTAGGGGCCAAATTGAGATATATGGGCTATTTTGCGAGTATGTTGCACCCCAGGAAGAAAAGCTTGGTTACTATTTTCAGTCAGGGACATGTCTGGGGGCCTCAGAAACCCATGTTTTACTAAGTTTTCTTTGGTCAATTTTCTGTAAATGGCCTGTAATCAACGTTTAACCAAAAACATTGACACAGTACACAATCTACAAGACTAATAATATATTTTATAATAGTATCAACGAATTTATTTGAGGTTTAAATGTTTGATCTAGTCATACACATCAATTGCAGATATCTGTGAGATGTTTATCGCTCATCAGCGTTACGTATGTTACATTTTATACGAAATTGCAGAAAATGACCTTATAGATTGCATATAAGAATGAACCATGTTCCCCAACCACAGGAAGAGAAACTTGGTTATTAATTTCAGTCTGAGACATGTCTTGGGGCTATAGAAACCCATGTTTTAGTAAGTTTTCTATGGTTAGTTTTCTGTAAGTGAACTGTAATCAATGTTACCCTAATTTTGAAAATAGCAGTACACAACATAGAAGACAAGAAGAATAGTTTACAATAGTATTATAATGGAATTATTTGAGTTGTTCATGTTTAGCTAGACATTAACATCAATTGCAGGCATCTTTAATGTATATATTTCTGCTCGTCAGAGTTACTTACGTTACATTGTTTTACGAAATTGCAGATAATAACTGCATGGATTGCATATTATGATAAACCATGTTCCCAACCTTAAATGTGCAATAAAGATCCCTTTTCTAAAGATGAATTTCCATTTTACCATATTTGAATCTATTTATAATTTGTAATTGGAGATAATTTGTAGTCAAAATAAATTTTAAAATATGCTTATAAGCATATTCTTTCTACTGGCATGCAGATTTTCTATTTCAATCATATACATTGCAGTGGAATTGACAGTGTCTTCGTTCATCTCCGTCACAATTAAATGAAATAACAGCATTAAAAACAAGTTTTACTACCATGGGCCTTTAATTTCTGTCAATATATAAATAAGGTAACGTAAGTAACAACAATGGTGTTTTGCTTAAATGGATATACTAAAATTTGTGGAGAGTAGACTCATATTTTTACCTAAGTCTGACGACACGCAGAGCCTACTCTCCACATCTTTTAATAACTTCATTAATAGACACATTATTTAAAATACCGTAAACATTAATCTAAGAGAGTTTTGTAATTTTGTTTGATCCTGTTACTTTGATACATGTATGGTAATTTGCAGAATTTTTTATCATGGTTCATAGCAATAAATATGATATTTACTTTATGATTCATTTATTGGAGTGAATATACCATACCTCGATAAATCTGTTTATATGTGCCATGTGGTCACCTCCTGGGAAAGGGCTGACCTCTTGGCTCTCGTTTGGAGGGTCCAACTGTGAGTATGTCGCTTTCCCATTGGTATCCTGGGTCAGATGTGGTACTTGATTGTATCGATTCCTGATCTTTGCGCCCTCATTTACTTTGGTAACATTGTGAAAGTATGCCATTACCGACGTCGAGATACATTCAACTCCACAAAACGTGATTTCGAAATACTTTAGGTACCATACGGCAAACATTATCTACTATTCGCATTCAGTAATTATTGAATGTAATTACTTCATTGAGAAATAAGCATTACATGGATAGCTCAGTCAGAAGCGCGATTAGCTCCGACTAGCGCAGCGCGATTAGCTCTGCTGCACAGGTTCGAATCTTGATGGCGTCGCTAGCAAAGATATAATTGGTGAACAAAATATCAAATTATTCCTGAAGTTGTACGAGGGATGATCCAGAAGTTCTGATCGTTGCCTTGTAGCTTAGTCCATAGACATTTTTAAGAGGCATATTATGCACCATTCGAAAGGTCTAGATTTTAGCTTTACAATGATGCTAATATTTTCTAGCTGTATTGTTTCGATTAATATATACAATACATCATGTATATGGTCAACGCCATACCACTGGCCCATTTTCATATTATAGAATAATGATGATATTTGAATCTGAATCTTTCAAGCCTAGCACTTTAAAACTACAAAATAAAACTGCATTGTATTTTTACTTTTTGTTACTTGTAATGTCCAATCAAAAATGTTAGAATGACGACAGGTTATGTCGTTACAATATTTAAAGCTCAATGCGAAATTATTATGACGTCATTGAAATTGACATCTACGTCGTTGTGAATACATTGCAGAATTTTCATTTCCAAGAGCATCCTTATTTTGTCTATCAATTTGGACTAAAAAATGCGGAACCAAATATCGGCAAACTATTTAAAACCAATTATATTTTGATTACAAAATATCATAGTCGTAACTGGAATATTGTGAAAAGTTCTATTTTTACTGTAAAAAAAATATTTACTTTAAATAAGAACTTTCAAAATTGTTATTGGTTTCAGATGGATGCTTTCTGCTCAGTTTTATCCCTCATTGCATCATTTTACGATATAATGCACCTTTGGACAAATAATTGGGTTTTATCATTAGATATACACTAACAAATCTGTGTACCTCCAAATATTGACCTAATTTGTGGACTCGTTTAAATTTTCTTACGTGGGTAACTATCAGTCTCCGACGATACCGATACTTCATAATTGCTTCAGACAAAAGTCAGTTCATCTTCGTTTGCCTAAACAGTTTTTACTTTTAATACAGTTGTTGTTACGACAGTAAGGGTCTGTCGAAATTTCGAGTGGTCGAAAGTTTGTTTATAGCTGACAGTTGCATAGCCCTATATTAAAGGGCCTAGAAAACCAAAATCATATGGAATGTTTGTCATATCTTTAGAATATATTGGTTAACGGGTGAGCATTGAGCGGCCTAAAAAGAAATGCTAAGACTGTTCTTGTGTAAATTGTGATGTCTCCAACATGCACAATCTGCTTGATAGGTCAGTGCATTGAGGACAAGGCTGTTTTGGGATACATTTCCGGTTGCTCCTTCAATTTACATAAAACATATCAAAGCACTGTATAGACATATACTATATTATTATTTGGTAAAACTTTCAGGCATGTTGCATCGCTGGTTACAGAGTTATGACACCATGATCAGAACTTTAAGATCACCCCTCGTATGTATCAATGCTCTGACTGTCACCTTCCAAGTTGCGGTGGCTTTACAAGATATTTCTCGGCCAAACGCCGAAAACATTAATTGCACTGGCTTCCCCTGGTGTTTTAAAAAGTAAGCGAATAAGATCAGGAAATACTACAATCACAAACCGCAGACCAACCCACGGCACCGTGAGGAAGAGTCACAAAACATTTACAGTAACAAGACATATTTAAGACAATATAAGCAAAGTAGCCATCTCTCTCGTCCTCTGTAAGGTGATTGCAAAACAAGAAAGGACACAGAGTAATGCACAACAGCAAACAGACAACAGGATTAAAAACAGGATTGCATAGTCTGACGTCTACCCCCAGCAAGTAAGTTAGGCTGATTACTTAAAGCGTTGCTATAGACTGTCGATAGGTTAGGCCTCACTCTCAATAACAGCACTGACATTAATCGGTTGGTCAATGTCTGATGGTGTCTATTGCTAGCCAACCGTGGCTCACCTGGGGGTTTTCTTTACACCTGACAGCCTGTGAGTTGAGAGCATTTTCCTTGGTTTTATTACATTATACAATTTGATTGGATAGTTTCCTTGTGATTATACATTGCATATTATAGGGCAAAGAATGTTGCAAGGATAAGGATCGATACAATTAAGTACCACATATGATCCGAGACACCATATGGGAAAGTGACAAAAACGCAAAGAAACATCCCACACAAGAGAGCCAAGAGGCCACCCATTCCCAGCAGGCGATCACAAGGCTGCAAGTATATGGACTTGGCAGTTTAAAAAGACAAAACGTGAAACATAAATAACAAAAACGATCTGCCTTGGGTCGATCAGTCAAAAAGTCAGTTGATGGCTTAAATATGTTTAACGGCGCCATCCTCACTCTTAATTCTGATGTGGATCTAGACACACAAATGTTTGGTTTGCATTAACGATCCCTAACTTATCGATGCATTATCTCTTACATGTAGTACAAACAAATCAATATATCAAAAGGAGATAAAACAAAGATAAGGACTCAACAGTACATACAACTGAATACTCGAGCAAAAGAAATCCAAATGATATGTAGTGGGCCCGACCAAAGACATGACACCAGACCCCAACCCTCCCATCTACAGATAAGTTTTCTAAGTCGAAACCATCATAGAGTCTGAGGTCCGATCCGCCAGCGTGCAATTAAAGAGGAAAGTAAAGTTGTCGACCGTGATTGGCTTGACCACCAAGCATGCAGTCTGTCGAAATACATTAATGATTTATGGTGAGAGATTATTTCAATAAACTTTTTAAAATTTATTAGTGCCGACAATTCTTTTTAATTTATACATTAAGTCGCCATAAAACTCGGCTCCGAAAGTCTCTGGCGCAAGAGAGATTTAAGTCCAACATTTTAGATATCAAAGTTTATACCACCCTTACCAACTTAAGCACGAAATATCTCGTGATTTGCAAGGTCTACACTGATGTAGGTGGTATAAAATAGTTATACCATGTTTGTCTACCTGTACGTAAGATAATCCACTCGCTAGAGCTCGTGGATTATCTCCACGTACAGGCGGACAACCCATGGTATAACTATTACATAGTACAGATGATAAATTTAGATTTTTTTGCAAAAAGAAGTTTCTGCGTTAAAAGTGTTTTACGAGTGGTGAATTCTGCAACATGGCTAGATTCTCTAGCAAATCGGATGAGTTAACAAATATAAACTCCATAAGATGTAGATCGAGGAACATCGCCAACTCAAAGTGGGAAATATCGTCACGTTTATCATAAATTTTGGTAGAAACAATATCATTAGAAAAGGACAACTGCAAATCAAAAAACGATGCTTTAGTATCAGGGGTATTAGCTTTATTAAGTTGAAGTTCTGAAGGGTATATTTGATTTACCATACATTCTCGTACATGGATATATAATGTTTGCAGCATAAAACTTGAGACGAAAGTAATGCGTTTGTATAAAATTTGAGTTTAAAAGACTTCGTCGTTTCTTCTATATGAGTATGCTGTCCATGACTTTTGACTATTACCTGTTATGTTTCAAGTTCAATCAGTTTGACCTCTTTACTGAGGTATATCATTACTGCTTACTGTATTCATCACAGTCTAGATATGCACAAATTTTGAGCGTAAAAGTATGAATATGAGCCACGCCATGTGATTTCCAACAATGAGGCATTTTGACAAGTGTAGACTCAGACTAGCCTGTTTTTAAGCTAAGAAACTCCAAATGATGTTCGGGCCGTGGCTTAACTGTCATAGAATATTCAAGCAACAAGGAAAGGCTCTGATCAGACTGCGCGTATGCGCAGGCAGGTCTGAGCCTTTGCTGGTCGCAAATACCATATTGTTGGAAATATCATGTCACGGCTCAATTACATTCTCACTCATCAGATTTAATCTATAATTTGGTTCTCAAAAGAACCAACTCATTGCGACGGTTCTTTTGATTACCCACAACATATGTTTTGGTTGAGAAATAAGACACTTAATTACTGGGTACGCAATCAAAACTAAAGTCCTGACACATGCCATTGCAAATTGATATTACCTACAAGTTTGTACAAAATTAGTTCCTAATAGTTTTTAGATGACTAACTTATTTTTGATAATCCTTATTTTGAATATATGGTAGGTCAGATATATCCCACTGAACTTCAGTTAAATAAATCGAATTCTGCTGATACTTGAACATGTCCAAAACGAATGGCATAGTTTCATCTAAGATTTATGTTAAAGAGGATGATTTTGAGTTTGAAATAGTAAATTTCCCATTTTTTGATGGAGATGTTCCTCGCTCCACTTTGATACAACTTGGATATCATGCGACAATCTGCATGCCTGGTTGTAAACACAATCACGATTATAGCTATGGCTTCATCTTTAATTGCAGGATATTGGGCCAGGCCTCAGACTCATGACGGCTCTGACGTAAAGGTTTAATCGTAGCTGGGCCCATCATGGATTAACTTGAGGTTTTCTTTAGCTCTGACTATCTGTGAGTCGTGAGCCTTTTTCTCTGTTTCATCATAGTGCGATCAGTTGATTATATTGTTTCTCTATGATGATACATTGCAATAGTTCGGGATCCTCCATGCTTCAACAACATCAGAATCTAAAGTGAAGCTTTGGTACCAGTAAAATGCACATAAGCCCCCCCCCCCCTTCAGTGGCTTTGGCTGCTGTCCGTTCTAAGGCGGTGGTTCTGTTATTGTTGATTCGTTGTTGATTGTTACTCCCATTGTGGGATTCTGTAATTTTCCTATGATTTGTTGTGCGTTATTTTGTGTCCTTTCTAGTTTTGCAATCATCGCGTTGGGGAAGAGAAAGCTGGTTGCTTTACTTTGTTTGTCTTCCTGGTGTCTTGTGATTGTTGTGTGGCTCTTCTTCACGAAGACACGGGTGTGTCTGCAGGTTGTGATTGTGGTATTTCCTGATCATACTCGCTTACTATTTTTGAGCATTTAGACAGAGTTCCCCCGTGACCAATCATGCCATTTTCATATGATGTGTGAAATGTAAAACATGCTGTATGCAAAAGGATTAGTTTGGTCGCGGGGGGGGGGGGGGGGGGGGGATGTGGCACTTCAGTAAAACTATTTATATTTCCTATATGTTGAATAGCAAAAACAGAGATTTCAACCCATATTTTTAATTATTGGTACACTGTCTAATTGAACCTACTATCTTTTTTTATGGAAAAAATATTGTTTCTATGAAAATTTTCTCTGACCATTTGTATGGGTAATCCTTCATCAAGACCAACCGGGGTCCTTTCATTTCTTTGTGGTACCAAACGCATTTCTAATTACCGGTATTTATCTCTCGCCATCAATAGATGAAACAGTTAACAATTCATAGTCAAAGTGAAGTTGATTATCAAAAAGGTTGTCAAAATATGTGTAATTAATATGTGATTTTTTTTTAAATATTGAGAAGGGTATATGATAGTGCTTGAAATTCTGAAAGCAACTACATGTAGCATTACCCTCGAGTTAAAAAGATTCATATACCTCTTTTGAGCTACACAATGCACTTCTGACTTTGGATTTACACATATTGGTACCTTCTGTTTCAGTGTTTTGCTCTAGGAGTAAAGACATTCAAACATATAAACAACAAAGAATAAATAAATAAATAAATAGCACGCTACTGTCGTGCCAACTAAGAGTGACAGTGACGTAATATTGTGTTTACAATTGTTAAGTAAAATTAAATTTGTACACTCCACCTGAGCTTACGCTAATCGACATATCACGTATGTATTAATCTTATCCTGCGGATAGGATTAATACACAAATGATATTTCGATGATACGTCCGTGATAACTTTGTAAACAAAACATGACGCCACTGTCACTCTTGGCTGGCAGGACAGTAGTAGGTGTTCGTGCAACATGAGACACTTCTACTGCCCTGCGAGAAAAGCCGTCGTTTACAGCGATATCGTCGAATTAGACCGTCCTTGACAGCGACGTGGTCGAGATAAGTCATTCAACGTCATCAGTGACCTGATAAAGACGCATGCCGTGAGATAACCAACGTTTATCGGGTCAGCGTGCAGCAATGCAGGTAATATGAGAGGTAACTGATAAACTCGGTTATAATACGAACCCCTTAAATGTCAAAAGTCATAAAGGAAGGCTTCTTTCACATGGCAGTCGAGTGACTTATACAAGTACCAATCCCTACTACATCACAATCAAAATTCTGTTTCAGATGTCAGCTGTTTCTAAACTTTCACTTCCAGTGGAGTATTTTATCCTGAAGGAAGATAATATAAAACTACCCCTCCGTCGGAGCAAACCGAAACAGAAGATTTTGTTGAAGCCACGTTTAAAGCCATGACTTAGGAAATAGTAGCAGATAGGGTTCATGGCTGAATTACCCAGGCCTAGAAGTAACACTAAGGGATACACATACGTGTTTATAAAATACATGTCTGTACTGGTCCTGTGAGCCATGTTAAAATCAATCCACAAATTGATACAATAATAGGGTAACCAACAGATACCAAATATAGTCACGACACAGATTAACATCTTAACTGTCCTTCGTCGTTGTCTTAAGATCAGATTTGTCTTCTTATAGTTGCCAACAGTTGAATTGTTGTTGAATAAAACAGCGTTACCATGCCACAACGTGTAACCTATCACTATATAGGCCACGCCCATGAATACAAAGGGACAGAAAAATAATATAGCAAATATAAATACGTTGTAAATATTTTTATCTTCGATTGATTCCCATTTTTCCTCGCACACAGTGTTTTCAAATATCCCGGGAACTCCATATTTGGTAACGGAGGTCACGTATAGTAACGGAGAAAACGAAGCAAGGGAGACAATCCAGATAAACATTAACAATATCTTCACATTCTTCTTTGAAAATACAATTTTCGCAGTTAGTGGTTTATGGATGGCGAAATACCGGCTGACGCTGATTGCAAGAAGGCTTAGAACACTCACACCGATAGCAGCGCCCTGAATAAAGGGAGTTAACTTACACATCACACTACCATATATCCATTTCCGGTACACGGTTCCACCTAGCGTCAATGGGACACATATCACTATAACAAGTATATCTCCAACAGTGAGATTGACCAGGAATACGTTTGTAAGAGTCCTCATACTTTTAAACTTGATAATGACTATAACTACGAATATGTTCCCTATAAGACCGGCGAGAAATACTATGGAATATAACACAATTAATGACACTGATAGGGGACTCAAGTCTAGATGTATCTCATCCTGGAAGTTCTCAGATAGGTATCCAGCGTTAAAATAGAAATCCAACTGGGCACCAGATAGGTCACTGATGTCACTTCCGTTGGTCGCACCAAAGACAATGCTGTAAACTTTAGACGAAAGGTTGTACTTTTCTGTGTTATACATGGCTGACTTGTTGGAAAACATGCTTACTTTATCTGAAAAAAGAATTAAACAAAAATACATTACAGATGTTAATTCCGTTTAATATCAAAAAGTCGATATTCCACGTAAAAACATGGTATTGATACTCTAAAGTATACACACACGAGTTATGTTGCTTATTGGATATGTAAGAAAACGAATATTTTTAAGAGGGATGACATATGTAGATTTTCAAAAAAAGTTTTTTTCAACGTTTACATTCATTTCCATCCGCATTTGTTTGTATACAATAAAACCTGTGTAAAACGGCCACTCAGAAATAGCCAAAATATCTTAATGACAACTGGTAGATTAATACAGGTCGAAATTATTGAAGAATGCTATCTTTGGAGCATTCTGCAATGCTTTTGACCTGCATAAAGCGATATATATATTCTTGATAACCAATTTTCTATCTTTTAAGAGTGGCCGTTTTACACAGGTTTTACTGTATGGGCCTCAAAGCGAGATACCTGACTTTGTCATAGTGGGTTAATTTGATTAGATTGTGTCTCTGTGATGATGCATTGCGTTAGTTAGGAAAACGATGTCTATGTATTGACAAGAACAGAATCTAGAGTGAAGATTTGGCGCCAGTAAAATGCATTTAAAGTCCCTGGTAGGTTAGGCTGCTGTCCGTTCTAAGGCGATAGTTTTGTTGTTGTTGATTTTATTGTTTTATGTACTTCCCATTTTTGTGTGGGTTCTGTGTTGCTCTTTGTTTTGGTATTCATTACTTTATGTCCCTTCTGGTTTTGATCAGCTATCTGCATATCGCGCAGACTATTCTGCGCATTCATTGATCACATACAGCAAAAACATGTTTTCAAAATGTACTTTTGATTTATTTTTAAATCCCAATGTATGGTGAAACATAATCTCCATATGCTGCAACAGCTTAATACATTTTTCTTGAATCGACGTAAAGGTTTTCTAGACAAAATTATTAACGTCGTGCCACGAAATTGAAACTTGCTAAAGCCATACAATGTAATTAAGAAAAATACGTGCACCCGTGGTTTCAGCTCAGAGTAACAACTTTAAATGGTATAACTTTTGTTTTGCTATAATTGTTATATGTAGAGTTTTAAGAGCCAAGGTAGTTGTTATAGCAGGGCAGATTGTCAATACACTTAGTCTTATCACAAATGCATCTGAGGGTTTTTGCCTTGTGACAGAGCAGATATAATTCCATTAGTACATTTTTGTTGTAGAGCAATCAAGCTTAATTTTCGATTACGAACTTTCCAAGCAAACGTAAAATGAAAGGAGGCGTGTCCAATCTATGTAAATATCCCAAACTGGTACTTGAATATATAGAGAATACAAGGTGAGTGTCTTTTGATATCAAGTTTACCAGACAAGGTTTTGTGAACGCACGCTAAGCGATTCAAGATGCGTTCCCTATGGTGTACTAAAAGGGTCAAAAAGCACCGAAGTGGTCGACCACTCGGTGTACGCCTATTTTGATATACACGTTCACGTCTTTATATAGACGTGCACGTCTATATTTAGACGTGGACGTCTAATTTTATATACACGTCGACGCCTAAATATAGACGTCCACCCGCAATTTAGACATCCACGTCTAAATAGACATGGTATTCCATTTATCAGTTTACACCAAACTAGCGATTATCACGTTATTATCGATTTTCATGTCGATTTAACGTCATCGACGACATTTTCAAAAATTGCCACGTCATGCTGACCTGATAAAGATATATGCTGTGATATAGGCAACGTTTATCAGGTCAACGTGCAATAAATATTAATATGAGAGGTAACTGATAAGCAGAGAATATCAGGTGAGTGTCTTTTGATATCAAGTTTACCAGGCAAAGCTATGAGAATGCTTGTTGATATCGCGAGGCTTGCTGAGCAATTCAACATGCGTTCTCAAAGCCGAGCCTGGTAAACTTGATATCAAAAGACGCGAATCTGGTATTCCATCCAACTAGCGATTATTACGTGTTTTTATTTATTTTTGTGTGATTCAGTGTCATAAGCGACGATATTCAAAAATTGCAACGGCATCATGACCTGATAAAGGCACAAGCCGTGAGATAGACAACGTTTATACAGTAAGCACGAGTGCGCAGTTAAGTAGGGAACAATTAAATCAAGTAATTATCCAATTATATTAAATTATACATACTAAACCATAAATCTCCGTTTTTTTTTTCTTTTTTGCAAATGTTCAATTCTATCTCTTCTCAATGCAAATACTATGCGCGGATGCAGAATGGGGGAACGGGGGTCCGGACCCCCCCCCCCCCCCCCCCCCCCGAAAAACCACAAAAATATAGGGTTTCTTAGCAATACTGGTCTGGGTCCTCTGAAAAATCACAAAGCTACATAGCCAGCATTCAATGTTAGACCATCATCGGCGAGCCAGCGAAACGCCATTACAATGACGTTTCGCTGGGTTGTCGATGATGGCCCGCTACTAGTGGTATTTGGATCCCCTCTCCTAATATCAACTACAAAAACGTTGACAAAGTTTGGACCCCATCTGACAATTTTTTCTGGATCAGTGCATGAATATGCGTAGATGCACGTGCGTGTTCAAGTCAGTCAAATACATGTGAGTATCAACAAGTAAGTATACACAGATACTCATATGAATATTATCAAGCTCTCAGTATTGGCCCGCACGCAATTATATAAAACACTATGTAACAATGGCTTATTGTACGACCAAAGTTACACTATAACATTAATTTATGGAGAAAAAAAACACATACTATACCGTTCAATAACAAATCCATAAAATAACTGTTAAACGTGGTTTAATGAGCATTACACTGTACAAGTACATGTATAAATATTTCACTATAGATTGCAGCTGTTGAATTTCTTAAGTCGTATAAGCACAACACTTCATTTATTACAAGAAAGTTTTATAATTTCAAGATTTGGTGTGTTTCCGATTAGAAGCAGCGAGTGCGTTTAAGCATCCTGTACAGAGTACGTATTCATTCCCAATTTCCTACTCAGGCTGAATTGCTTTTTCAATATGTTCAAGATTTGTTGCATCTTAAGCACAATGCAGCACATCGCCTCTTGTAACAAGCCTGCATGCATTCAATATCGCCGATCTACAATAAGCCATCATCATTTGAAAATGATATGTTTCAAATAGACGACCGGCGGATATTATGAGCTTGTGCATCTGAACAGTCACACCAAAATGTTCGCTGCTCGTTACCCAGTTCAAATTATGAGGTAGATCGCCGGAGAGGCCATCCACAACATATCTCATGCGCGGATCAAGACAGTTTTGTCAGAGGGAGTCCAACATTGACATTTCTTTAGTTGATGAGGGGAGAGAGGAACCAAATACCACTAAAAGCGGGCAATGATCGGCCCACCTGATCTGGCGGACCGATGAGGGTCCAACATTGACTGTTGGCTTGGTAGCGTTGTGATTCTTCAGGGGATCCGGACCAGTATTGCTAAGAAAACCTATATTTTTGTGATTTACAGGGGTGTCCAGACCCCCTGCCCCGCCCTCTGGATCCGCGCATGTTCTAGCCTACGTCAATTGATGCAGTATTTTGTATTTAGCGGTCATTTTATCTTAATTCTGCGAAATAAAATTTACTTGGTATGGTGCAGTCATATGTGATTATTAAAGTGCAATGTGTAGAAACTATAGAAGCTAAAGCTAATACTTCCCATGTGGTGTCCTGGGTCAGGTGTGGTGCTTGATTGTTTCGATTCCTGATCTTTGCCTTCTTACTTACTTCAATTGCTCATGTGGTAACGGACCGTGCTCTTAAGAATGGTCATTGAAAATTATTTTAAACAGCACATTGTATAATATTCCACCTTATTTTAAACTGTTCCTGGTGCACTAACATTGATTATTATTTCCACGATAACAATGATTTATTTTCCATCATATTATTTAAACGTTGCTGCTGGTGCACAATTATTCGCCCTACTACACTAACATGCAGCACATGCACTGCAGCAAATATTGTTAAACTTGATACACAAACTAGAGAATACTTTATAGGTCCAGAGAATGATTTTAGCGTAAACATGCAATAATCATCTTACCCATCAACTTAAACGTGTTTTATGTGTTCAAAAGTACCCACATCATAAGTTGCGTTTGAGATATGGGCCTCGGCGCGAGAAAACCTGTCTTCGATGTTTGCGAACAACAAAGGCGCAGACCAAAAGACTGATCAGCGCCTTTGTTATTCGCTTTTTGGAAAATATCATTTATCATATGACGTCGCGTCTGAGAGCGAAATAACACCATGCAATAAAATCAATAAACCACTAGTTGTTAATAGATTTACGGGAAACGTTATGACGTCCATAACAACGTTGCATACATAATCACAAAAGTATAACATTTTTTACGGCAGGAATGAGATCTAGAAGTAATCTTTATGCCATATGATCAAAAGAATCTAACATTTGTGCTCTTGTTTTATTGAATTTATTAAACTCGTTGCGAAAAAGAGATAAAATGCTCGGCAAGCCTCGCATTTTATCTATTTTCCCAAACTCGTTTAATAAATTCAATAAAACATGAGCACTTATGTAAGATCCTCTATATATAAACTTGCTACAAGCGAAATTCAAATGTTCTTGTTAGTCTCTGTAGCTGTGGAAACTGGTTTGAGTCTCGCTTTTGTCTGAAACCCCGAAGACAGGTTTTGTCGCGTCAAAACCCATATACACAGAAAGTTTTATTTAATTACGTACTCTTCGCCGGAGGCCTGTCTTAAATTTAGGTAAGAAGAAGGCAATACATAGACGATCTTACATGATTGCTCATGTTTTATTATATTTATTAAACGAGTTGAGGAATATAGATAAAATGCGAGGCTTGTCGAGCATTTTCTCATTTTCGCAACGAGTTTAATAAATTCAATAATACAGGAGCTCGAATGGTATATTCTATTTAACATATGACATTCAAATTATTTTGAATTCTAACACACCTCGCCTGTAGAGCCAACGGTAACAAACTGTGATATATCGGACAATTCACCATATCTACATTAATTGCTGGTTCCCGCTTTACAGGTGGTCAGTAATGGAAAAACAGGTAACCAGTACCCCCCCAATACCTGGAAATGGGGGGGGGGGGGTTCTGGTTACCTGTATTTACATTAATGACCACAGGGAACCAGCAATTAATGTAGATATCTACACTGGTGCCCTGTTATCGTCTCAAATGGACAACAGGTATCCCCTATTCTAACATTGGCTGTGATTAGTTTATTGGTTGACCAATGAGATGATCTGTTCCATTTCAAGTTTAGCGTGGGTTGCAAACTATTTGACAGTTACGATCTTTTGTTAATTTAATCACTAAAGCAAAGCGAGTTTGCGAAAAAACAAAAACAAATACACACTGAGATACTGGATTACTGCCTCAAATGTTTGATTTTATTGAATCTAAAGCTATCATGAATCATCCGCTCGATCGTCCGCGCCATTTTTACACAGTTCAGAATTACCTTCTTAGATCATGCCTATCCCATGATTCTCGTTGACGGTCAGGATTTTGACCGTCTAGATTAGCCTATACCTGACCCTAGAGGTAGATCAAGGGGAGGGAACCAGACTATGTAGATATGGTGAATAATTCACAGCGAAAGTGTGTGATAGCTGACGTCACTGGAAAATGACGTCATTCATGGCTCTAGTCGGTGTAACGTCGTTTTTATGCTTGAAAGACGTTACAATTACATGTAAACGTATGCGACGTAGTCTTAGTATTGGCGGGAGTTCTTCAGTGTAAAAGAAGCTGAAGACTTCGAATGTGTTTTCGTCGTTTATTGTGTATTAGAATCGAAATAGATCAGCTCCAGTGCGTGAATTGTTGAGTAATAATTCACTGTTTGTCGGTCACTTGTACGAAGATAAATCACTCGCGCTGCGCGCTCGTGATTTGATCTTCTTCACAACTGACCTCCAAACAGTGAATTATTACTCAACAATTCACTGTTGGAGCTGATCTATTTCTTAAATCATATTTTTGGCGTGAACACGTTCTGGTTATGCCATATGCGTGACGTTAAAAGAGTCATTCCATAACGTTTCCCGAAAATCTGTAAACCACTAGTGGTTTATCGAATTTATTACATGGCGTTATTTCACTCCCAGACGCGACGTCATATGATAAAATCAAGTAAAACACCGGACCCGAGACACCTTATGGAAAAGTGACAAATTTTGATTTTAGGTTAATGCAAACTCAGATTTATAGAATACATTTTCAATACAAGATATCCAATACATTTAGAATTTAAAAAGACATTAACGGTATTTTAACTGGATTTATATATTATATAAATTGAATCGCAAATACTGTTGCATCAAAGAGAAGTTTAACCTAAATGGCGACCACATCATTTCGTAGAATATAAAGCAATTCTAAAAAAAACAGCTATTAATCAACAATATGTAGATATTTACATCACGAAGAAACAGGCTGAAACTATCCTAAGCTCATGCATTTCTTGACCCTATATTGAAAGCAAATCGTGTAAATTTTGAAGGAGCAGGACAACAGCAATTTTACATTTGCAATATTTACTGGAAGCAGATAGATATATTTATCAAAGTTATTATAACGCGTGGAAATCTAACCTTTTCGATTTTTAAGTCAGTCTTTATTACATATTGAATACCCCTCGTACAAAAGAGGAAATACAAAAGCTTAACAAGTACAATGTCTTAACCCTCTAAGCCGCGACATGTGATTTCCAACAATGTGTCATTTTACATGGATAGACACAGACGAGCCTATGAAGCCTCCTTTAGGCCTAGAAACTCCGAATGATGTTCAGTCAGTAGCTTAACAGTCAAATAATATTCAAGCGACTAGCAACGGCTCTGGTCAGACTGCGCTTATGCGCAGGCTGTTCTGAGCCTTTGTTAGACGCGCACATACCACATTGTTGGCCTGTCGCGACCCAATTTATAAGCCTAGCGTATTTTTATGGGACATATGCAAACAGTGTACAACCAGGCATAATCAGGCATCACTGTTTGCTGACAGAATGTTCAATTTAAAATATGAATAAAAAATGAAACATACATGTACATCAAAACAACCCTTAAAACGGAAATGGAATGCTCCAATCTATAAGAGTGGGAAATTCCACTAGACATAAATGGGTAAACAAGTTTTATTTTCTGAATATGGGCTATCACATGCAGTTTTGGTACTTATCATATCGGCGAGCAGCCGACCCTACGCATGCGCACTGCCTCGCTAAATGTTTCGCTGTTCGCAAACACAACACATTGTATATTATGAAAGTTCAGACCAAAATTTAGACATGGGAGCACCCTGGGTAGCTGTGCACATTTGTTTGAACATTTAATTTACGAATAAGCGATATGTACCATAACCTCGTGTACTGACCAAAAATTGACTGATTTATACGATACAAACGTAGTTCGTGCAAGCCACAATGACAATACAAATTGTTTATTGTTTTTATATATACCATTGTTTTGGGTGTTTGTGTGTTTTATAGAGGGCCAATACTAGTTGAAAGTACATCCCTCTGAAAATATTGTATAAATAAAGTAAATAAAATAAAATAAATATTTACTGAAAAAAAAAACTCAGTTGCATATATTGTGCATTTGAGTACCTTACAAAACATACCTTCAACATACATTCAGTGTCCGCTGGTTCCAATTATATTATATGTATGTCCCTAACGAGTTAGTGAGTATAAACAGAAAGCAATGGATCAGACAATATGCGACTCTCAGTGTCAACTCTATTGGTCCAGTGGCCTATCTTTTTAGGTCGCTGATTGGTCAAAGCACCAGTATACGCACACTTTGTCAAGGTACCCGTTTACCTGTTTTCAATCCAGAATTAAAACAGTAAAAATACAGTAAAACCTGAGTAAAACGGCCACTCTCAAACAGATCAAAATTTCAAGACCGATTATTGCTTAATGAAGGTCAAAAGTATTGCAGAATGCTCCAAGGGAGCATTCTGCAATACTTTCGATCTACATGAAGCTACCATTTGTCATTAAGATGTTTGTTTTGTCTATTTTTGAGAGGCCATATTACGCAGGTTTTAACTGTACTGTACACTCGATAGTATTCTATGGTTTAAGCTTTCAGATATCACATACATTTTTGTGTTTCCCTCCAATAATTAAAGCATTCCTTGTGTACCATTTAGTTGAATTCTAGTACATGCAATAATTAAGAAACAATGCATTTTTGCTTTCATGCACTACACGCGCTAAATGTTCAAATAGCTCAGCAATTATCACGGAATATTGTATTAGTAGTTGGCAGTTATACACTGATCATAGAAAACGAATACTGACTTTATGCATTCCAACTAATTGTGCGTTCAGATTTTTCTCTATACGCGCGTCTTACTGCTCCGAGTAATAGAAGATAGTATTGGTTTTTCAAAACCGTTTTATATACGAGACAGATTTGTAAAAAGGTACTCTTCTGCCAGCCAAGAGTGACAGTGACGTCATTTTTGTTTACAAAGTTATCAGGGACTATTGATCGATTGATCACTTGTGCATTAATCATATCCGCAGGATAAGATTAATACACAAGTAATCTATCGATTCGCGTTATATGTAGCGCAAGTTGGGGGTTCAAATTAATGTTTACTTAAAAATTATAAACACAATATTATGTCACTGTCACTATCACTCTTGGTTGGCAAGACAGTAGCTGAAACGTATTTGATCAGTTATCGCTAAAATTATTGCATTGTTATACGGTTATCTATCTCACAGCATGCGTCTGTATCAGGTCATGATGACGTTGCACTTTTCTGATGACGTCGCCAATGACGTTGAATCGACAAATCATCTACAATTACGTCATAACCGCTAGTTTGAAGAGTGAACCAATAGGTATACTGATAAATAGAATACGAGGTTTGCGTTTTTTAATATCAAGTTTACATGTACCTGGCTCGGCTTTGAGAACGCATGTTGAATCGCTCGGCAAGCCTTGCGATATCAACAAGCGTTCTCAACGCCTTGGCTGGTAAACTTGATATCAATAGACTCAGTATACTCTATATCTCGGCAAGTCTCGCGATGTCAACAAGCATTCTTAAAGCCTTGGCTGGTAAACTTGATATCAAAAAACACTCACCTAGAATTCTCTAATTAATAGTATTGTACGTTTCTACATAGAAGTTTTACGCAATCTTATTCCTGTATCTCTCACTATTCAATGGGGCATATCTGCGAGCAATGTACAAAATACGAAACCCTTGACGTGTCTTTATTAGTGCGCATGTTTCATTCATATCTTGTACAGGCCTCATGGAAGATTACTTTTGTTACTAAATATGTTAACCTCTTTAAATAAAGTCTATTATTATTATTATTTTTATTATTATTATTATTATTATTATTATTATTATTATTATTATTATTTTTATTATTATTATTATTATTATTATTATTATTATTATTATTATTATTATTATTATTATTATTATTATTATTGTTATTATTATTATTATTATTATTATTATTATTATTATTATTATTATTATTATTATTATTATTATTATTAATCATTGCACCTGTTTTATTTTGTCATTTAAATGTCTTGCGGCACAGGTTTCATATCTTGCACATCTCTTATTCATTGTATGTTTTATTTTGTCATTTCTTTGTTTTGCGACACAAAATTCATACCTTGTACATCTCTCAGTCACTGTATGTTTATTTTGCCATTTCTTTGTTTTGCGGCACAAGATTCATACCTTGTACATCTCTTACCCATTGTATGTTTAATTTCGCCACTTCTTTGTTTTGCGGCACAAGATTCAAGCTCTGTATATCTCTTAGTCATTGTATGTTTAATTTCGTCATTTCTTTATTTTGCGACACAAGATTCATACCTTGTACATCTCTTAGTCATTGTATATTTTATTTTGTCATTTCTATATTTCGGGGCACATGTTTCATATCTTGTACATCTCTTTACCTTTGCACCCGTTTTATTTTGCCACTTCGTTTTTTTTGCGGCTCAAGTTTCAAATCTTGTACATCTCCTTATCATTGTATATGTTTTTATGTTGTCATTTCTTTGTTTTGCGGCTCAGGTTTCATAAAAATTAAGTGAGTATGATCAGGAAATACCACATTCACAAACCGCAGACAACCCCATGGCACCGCGAGGAAGAGCCACTCAACCACCACGAGACACCAAGAAGACAAATTAAGCAAAGCAACCAGCTCTCTCTTCCCCATCAAAATGATTGCAATACTAGAATGGACATCAAGTAACGTACAATTAAACAAAGAACAATTACAGGCTCCCACATTGCGAGTAACAATAAACAAAACATCAACAACAACAAAACCACCGCCTTAAAACGGACAGCAGCCTAAGCCACTGGGGGGCTTAAATGCATTTTACTGGTACCTTGTACATCTCCTTATCATTGTAAATGTTTTATGTTGTCATTTCTTTGTTTTGCGACACAGCTTTCATATATTGCGCAGTTCTTAATTATTGCAGGGGTATCATCTTTTGTAACTTTCCCTATTGTTTTACAGGTTTCGTATTAACTATTGACTTTATGATTTCTCTTTCGAATGATAAGCGAGCGGATTATCATTGACGCCCAGATATTCCAATGATACTTTAAAAATCAATGATATATGGTTTGACAATATGGTATGTCAAATATACCATTAAGAGCTTCAACTTAATAAAGTCAATACCTCAGATACTGAGACCTCGTTTTTGGAATGGCATTTGTCCATTTCTAATGATATTGTTTCAATCAAAATTTTCGATAAACATGACGATTTTGATTTTGAAATTGTCAATTTCCAGTTGTTTAGATGGTGATGTTCCTCACTCTACACCCTATGGAGTTTATATTTCTCAACTCATCCGATTTGCTAGAGCATCTAGCCCTGTTGATGGCGTCAACATTTGCAAAAAGCCGTTAACTCACAAACTTCTTAAACAGGGCTATTGGTCTTCTCTTCGCTATATCAGGGAGCAGCAATGCCAAAGCGAGACTGCACGGGTGCACATACATCGTCTTTCCTTCACAATGTCTGGGAGCAGCAATGTCCAAGCAAGACTGCATAGGTGCAAGCCAAACTAGCACGTACAGTCTAAAACAATCCACAAGTAAGTATTGTCCGATTTTATTAACCTGACACAGGTGCATAATTTCACGGTTAGTGCACAAGATATTTTTACCTTCCGTCGTCTTCCGGAATTTACCGGAAGTTTTACAGGAATTTTGCAATTACATATGCAGATGATGAAACGTTTTGTAACGTCCAACTGACTAGTCAAGTGGTTATGATACAGAGTTTACAGCCAAAAGGTCGTGAGTTCGAGTCCACGTGTGCGTGTGTGTTTTTTTTTTTTAGTTTTTTTTTACCTTTATTCGATTCGTTTAATTTCATTTATTATATATGTACCACGATCTCTGAGGAATGAAATTTTGGATCATTCTATTTCAAAAGGTTGATGCGTAACGCGTAAAATGAGCCAGTCTGTCCGAAACATCTTCAGAGATTATTGGAAAATATTGTTCCATATTATAGCCAAAACAAATGGTTAAAATGTATTCACTATACAAGTTGTTTGAACTTAAGTTCAGTGGGAAAAAGTCTGAAGAAAAGTATGCAGCCAGTTTTGGCACTAAGGCAAAACAGATTTTTTTTAAATATCTGCGATTACTTAAAAAATATGTCAAAAGCACAGAGATTTAACTTCACATATCGAGCGAACGTTAAACGTTCTCGGTGAGGGTCCTACAAAAATAACAATAACAAATGCAAGTATAGATAAACAAATAACTTTGAATCGTGACTATATTTACAAAATTGAAAATACTGATCTAGAAATAGGGGTCTCAGGCGTTTTATTACGTATACTATTCTATTTTGAAGCAAGTAGATGTTCCAGACAGACTGGCTCAGTGTATGCGTTACGCATCAACCTTTTGAATATAATGATCCAAAAGACATTACTCAGAGGTCGTGGTACATCTATATTAATGGCGTTAAACGAATCAAATAAAGAGGTAAAATACAAAAAAAATGAATTTACGTGGACTCGAACCCAGGACCTTTTGGTTGTAAACTCTGTACCAAAACCACTTGACTAGTCAGTAGTACAGTGCAAAACGTTTCATTATCTGTATTAGTACTTGCTAAATTCTCGTAAAACTTACGGTAAATTCCGAAAGTCGACGGAAGGTAAAACTATCTTGTGCACTAACCGTGAAATTATGCACCTGTGTCAGGTTAATAAAATCGGACAATATTTAAACGCAATAACCAATTTTATTACTTAATTTGTTTTTTCTTCGAAAATCTATTTCAAAACTTATTTAAAAGCTGTCACTGTGTCGTGTGGAGAACCAATCAACGGCAATAAACCCTTAAAGTGCCAATCACGACTGTAGCAGATGACAACATTTAAAACATCTTTCCTAGTTTTCAATAAAAATAAGGTATGATATTTCATGAGAATCGTCTGGCAGCAGACGATTCTCATGAAATATAGTGCCTTATTTATTATTTTGGAAATAGCGGCAAAATTTGAAATTGTCGTCTGCTGCAAATTATAGGTGGCGCTTTATGGGTTAACTGAGAAATCTGATGAGCTGGCCCATACTGACAGACATTATAAATGCTACATGATTGTTACATTTTGGAAATATGCTAATACAATATAGGAAAACAAACACAAAACATTGTGCAGTAAGTGTATAATTTAAAAAGTACTAGTGTTAGCACTATACACGTTTTTGGTCTAATCATATGATGTTTAAGAGAAACAATGGCATGTTTTTTTCATATTCTCATTGCCTCTATACCTACATTTAATTTATGATATGCATTTATTATGTTCAACATCGTATATGATATTAAGATCGTGACTACATTATATTCAAACACATGCCCTGTTGAGTGAACAATCTACAAAATCCTTATTACTTGTGTATTTTATCACTATAAGGGTTGAATTATACATACTTTTCAAAGATTCATACAAATGCATACAATAATTACCCATGATCATGTGAATACTGTCATGCTTTGCCTTCCTCTCTACTATGCATAGGGAGCGCAGTGGCTCAGTGGTAGAGTGCTTTTGACTCGGGACCGAGGGGCCGCGCGTTCGAGCCTCACCTGCGTCACTGCATATGTCCTTGAGCAAGAACATTAATCCTAGCTTAGTACTGGTTCAAACCAGGAAGACTCGTCCCTTTATAACTGAAAGATTGTTGATGGGACGTAAAGAATCAAATCAAACAAACAAAAAATCTACTATGCATAAAGTTTCCTGAATGATACAGTAAAACCTGTATAAAACAGCCACTCTCAAAAAGACCCAAAATTGGTGTGAGTTGTCACTTTCCCGTTGGTATCCTGGGTCAAGTGTGGTACTTAATTGTATCGATTCCTGTCCTTTGCACCCTTACTTACTTTCAAGACCGATTATCGCTTAATACAGGTCAAAAGTATTGCAGAATGCTTCAAGGGGAGCATTCAGCAATACATTCGACCTTCATTACGCTGCCATTTGTCATTAAGATCTTTGTTTTGTCTATTTTTAGTGGCCGTTTTACACAGGTTGGACTGTATAATTTTACCAAGCCAAAACAAAAAAAAAAATAAAAAAAAATATTACCTTATTGCTGCTGTTTCTCTGTTCATCTAGTGTTATGTGTCTCTTCTTCACCGTGCAATGAATTGGTTAGTGTTTGTGGCATGTCCTGGTCATACTCACTTATTTCTGTATGGTTGAGAGATGATGCTGGACAACCTATCACCATGATCACTCAAATAGCAAAAGCTTTCTTCAGTTTCAACACAAACGTACCAAAGTACAATAACACCGAAACAAAGCCAGAAAAGAGTACCATAAAAACCTACGAGGAACGTTCAATTACAGTAGACCGGCTGAACAAGTTATTGTACTGAGTCTTGTATTTAGGGGATAACTGTATTCAAAATTTTCAACAATGACAGTCTGACCATAGTCTTTGCTAGTCACATGAATATTCTTTGGATATTAAGCTACTGACCGAACATCATTTGGAATTTTTAAGCGGAAAAGGTGGCTGCTACGCGTCGCCGTAAAACTAATTTTCCAATCGTATATCCGACGATATACCACACCAAATGGAACATTTGATAATTAGAGATTATCTCATGGCGTTTTGGTTATCGCCCGAAGTATCAACCCGAGACCCCATTATCAGCCTGAGAGCTTTAGCTCGAGGGCTGATAATGGTCGAGGGTTGATACTGAGGGCGATAACCAAAACCCCATGTTATAATCTGTTTATCACATATTCCATTTCAACGCGTTTGACGTACAAAAATGTAAGTAAAACAGAGGAATGGCGTACATTTTGCGTAACGTCACGCCACTTGTTTACATTTGACGTCATCAAACGATCAACGTTACGTGCCGGGCATGATAACCTCTCTCCGTTCAAAATACAGGACTTCCGGTTATCATCACGGCGGGCTGATAACCAGTTGGCGGGAAAGAGCTTATCACATATGCAGACTTTGGGTTATCGCGGCAAATAGCGTCCCGAATATGTGATAATGGCTATTCCCATTCTAATGCATTATTAACATTTTCCTTCAAATACACAGTGAAAATGTATTTCGTTGCGTCTACGTCAAGTGGCTGCCAGCTATTTCAAACCGCTTGCCAGCTGCATACACTCACTTATCAACCAATGAAAAGCAACGTTACGTAATGACGTCGGGTTTGCGACAGTATATCGCAGGATATACTGTCGCAAATTTATGACATTATCCAATCAGAAGTCGCGTTGCATTTGCTAGCGCATTAGAATCTGTGTTTAACTGGATAAGACGCACTTAGACGGCATTATAAGGATATAACTTCTGTATATTTTAATCAGCTTGTATTGAAGTTTAAGTGCATTTTTACGAAAGTATAATTAATTAAAACGGCCTAATTAAAATCCATCAACGCCTCTCACTACGTTCTTGACTTTCATACGCTACCCTTTGTAATGAAGATAAATGGAACTTAAGCTTTCTTTCTGTCACCTTGTGTCTTCTTCGCCTCTCTGGTGTCATTTAAATGATATAGTATTCCAATTAGTTCGGGTTTTGCTTTTCCCAAGTAAATATGCCATTCTATCCAGATATGTATTTCTGTAAGCTTAGAAATTCCAAATGGTGTTCAGTCAGGAGCTGAACACTCATAGAATATTCAAGCGACTAGCAAACGTTCTGATCAGACTGCGCATATGCGCAGGCTGATCTGAGGCTTTGCTGGTCGCACATACCACATTGTTGGAAATCTCATGTCGGGGCTCATATAGTTTTCCAATTAGTTCGGGTTTTGCTTATCCCAAGTAAATATGCCATTCTGTTCAGATATTACTTGACTTTTCGCTTACTGTAAAGGTGGCAATTTTAATATGGCAATATTTTGCTGGCGTTTTAAGGACTAAATAATGACCAAGGTGGTGGCACAAGATGATACAGTTACTTTTGAATAAAACCACGCCTCCTTTTTCAGCTTTTACCTATGCCTAAGGTTTTCTAGGCCTAATTACGCATTCATGAGGCGCCGCCTTTACAGTAAGCCAAAAGTCAAGTAGTATTAATTTCTATGAGATCTATCATGCTAATGTTTTTTTTTTACTATCTACCATTCTGAATATATTTTGAAGTTACTCCAAAGGACCGTCTCAATGAGACAGTGATACAGTCCTTTTTAGTAGCGACAACATGTATTTCGCTTGATAAATAAGAAACCAGATTTATCATTATTGCATTCCCTTTCCTGGAAGTGTGGGCTCATCTGCTTATTCGACGTGTCCAAAGAGAAGCAATGCTTTATGTGTTTACTAGGAAAACCTTCCATGCTAAAAAGGTGCACTGTCGGTGTCCAATTCCAGAGTAAATGTCGCTAGCACTTTCATAGGGTCACATTGACATACCATGCCGCTGGAATATGTAAATAACCTGGATACTGTAAACATGGATCCTCCTGAAAAAGAGAGATCCTACAAAGTCTGAAAACAGCTGAATCGATTACCATTTTTTATCATATGACGTCGCGTCTGGGAGTGAAATATCGCCATGCAATAAAATCGATAAACCACTAGTGGTTTATAGATTTACGGGAAACGTTATGACGTCCATAACAACGTTGCGTACATAATGACAGAATTTTACAACGTTTTTACGGCAGAAATGAGATTTCAAAATAATCTTGATGTAATATGATAAATAGAATCTAACATTGGTGCTCTCGTATTATTGAATTTTTTAAACTCGTTGCGAAAAAGAGATAAAATGCTCGGCAAGCCTCGCATTTTACCTATTTTCCCCAACTCGTTTAATAAATTCAATAAAACATGAGCACTCATGTAAGATCCTCTATATAAGAGACAAATTTCAAAAGTAAGTGCAACTAGACTCACGCTCCTTACCAACCTAATCATAACCCTAATACATACAATATTAGTTCTGAAATGGTACCACTTTATAATAATTTTCTGACCATACTTAAACATTTTGGCCAGATGTTTTTTGATTAGTTGATTAACGGGATTTTTTTTCAGATCTAGTGTCGGGGAGGGGGGTGCGAAAAAAAGTTTTGAAAATGACCGTTCACTGGTCATTTTCAGGTGTGTCTTTTTTTCCTTTTTTTATCTCCAGAAAAAAACAACAACAGTAAAACTAGAAAGGTAAAGCAACAGTCTGTATTAAATCATTAAATATTTCATAATTTTCCTAAAACAAACTGCATAGGACAATCACTTTTAACAGTGTCACTCTCAAAAATACATAGACAGAACCTCAAAAAATATTTTTAAATTATTTAGAGTCGGTGGTAAAAAAAAAAAAAAAAAAGTAAATTCAATTTAATTTTTTCTCTTCTTTCCGGAAATTTACAGAAGGAGGGTTTGTAAATCAACTAAAAAAATCTGGTCTTAGGTTAACAGGTCTAAGGCTTATCCTATTAACGGGATTGTGAATATTCTGCAGAGGTCAAAATGAGACCCTTAAATGGTTTTGTTCATTGAGAGAATAACCTTTACAGATTACGTATTCATTTATATACTAGATATTGTTGAAATGGCAGAAGACCATAAGGCCTATGAGGTCAACAATACATAGAAGATCTTACATAAGTGCTCATGTTTTATTGATTTTATTAAAGGAGTTGGGAGAAAGAGATAAAATGCGAGGCCTTTTCGCACGAATGTAAGATTATATTATCACTGTACATTCAGATTACTTTGAAGCTCCATTTCTTGCGTAAAAAGTTATTATTTTGTTATTATGTACGCAGTATTGCTATGGACGTCATTGCGTTTCCCGAGAAGCTGCAAACCACTTGTGGTTTATTGATGGTAATGCATGGCGTTATTTCACTCCACGACGCAACGTCATGTGATAAAAAAGTATAAATTCAAGGCTTTATGTCAGGTGAGTAAGAATTGTTAAATGGTACACATATTGCTATATAGCAATATGTGTACAATTTAGCAATCGAACAGTACCAACGTACTATCGAGAGACTAATTTTGATCGCTTCACGATTTTTAGCCTTTTCTGAAATGCATTCCTCGATCTGCTGCCTTAAGAGAGATTGGCACTCTCGGGAAATGTCAGTCATAGGTCAAATTATATTAAAAACACATTAATGGCTATAAAAACAATATCACGGCACCTGCGGTCTTATTTGTCTGTCAAACATAAATCCCAAAACAAACATTAAGTTTGAGAAAGCGCACCAATACTTCGAACTAATTGTTAAGGTAGTTAGACATCTGTGCACTCTCGCAAGTCTAGGGTGGCAATAGTTGCATAGTATATTTGGCTCAGTGTAGCAGAAAGGGCAAGGATGTTCTGTCTAGGGTGGCAATAGTTGCATAGTATATTTGGCTCAGTGTAGCAGAAAGGGCAAGGATGTTCTGTCTAGGGTGGCAATAGTTGCATAGTATATTTGGCTCAGTGTAGCAGAAAGGGCAAGGATGTTCTGTCTAGGGTGGCATTAGTTGCATAGGATATTGGGCTCAGTGTAGCAGAAAGGGCAAGGATGTTCTGTCTAGGGTGGCATTAGTTGCATAGGATATTTGGCTTAGTGCAGCAGAAAGGGCAAGGATGTTTTGTCTAGGGTGGCATAAGTTGCATAGGATATTGGGCTCAGTGTAGCAGAAAGGGCAAGGATGTTTTGTCTAGGGTGGCAATAGTTGCATAGGATATTTGGCTCAGTGCAGCAGAAAGGGCAAAGATGTTTTGTCTAGGGTGGCATAAGTTGCATAGGATATTGGGCTCAGTGTAGCAGAAAGGGCAAAGATGTTTTGTCTAGGGTGGCAATAGTTGCATAGGATAGTTGGCTCAGTGTAGCAGAAAGGCAAGGATGTTCTGTCTAGGGTGGCAATAGTTGCATAGGATATTTGGCTCAGTCTAGCAGAAAGGGCAAGGATGTTTGTCTAAGGTGGCATTTGATGCATAGGATATTGGGCTCTGTGTAGCAGAAAGAGCAAGGATGTTTTGTCTAGGGTGGCAATAGTTGCATAGGATAGTTGGCTCAGTGTAGCAGAAAGGCAAGGATGTTCTGTCTAGGGTGGCAATAGTTGCATAGGATATTTGGCTCAGTCTAGCAGAAAGGGCAAGGATGTTTGTCTGTGGCATTTGATGCATAGGATATTTGGCTCAGTGCAGCAGAAAGGGCAAGGATGTTTTGTCTAGGGTGGCATGAGTTGCATAGGATATTTGGCTCAGTCTAGCAGAAAGGGCAAGGATGTTTTGTCTAGGGTGGCAATAGTTGCATAGGATAGTTGGCTCAGTATAGCAGAAAGGCAAGGATGTTCTGTCTAGGGTGGCAATAGTTGCATAGACTAGTTGGCTCAATGTAGCAGAAAGGGCAAGGATGTTCTGTCTAGTGTGGCATTAGTTGCATAGTATATTTAGCTCATGGTAGCAGAAAGGGCAAGAATGTTTTGTCTTAGGTGGCATTTGATGCATAATGATGTTTTGTTAAGAGTGACAGAAGGACATGTTCAGTGCTGGAACATTTGCACAGGATTCAGATCTCAGGGTAGCAGAAAGGGCAACACCTTAGGTTGCAATAGATGCATATGCTGTTTTTATCAAGGTTGCAGAATGTGTAAGTGCAAGGATGTTTTTGTGAGTTTACAACCAGAAATGCAGACTGTTGCATGATATCCATGCTATATCCAACTTTGTCAACGTTTGATTATCGTTTTGAATTGGTCACTAAAATAAGGTTTTTCAACAATTCTTTTGAATTTAAGAATTAAATCACTAGAAAACACCGATATGATATGACCTGTTGCAGGGTCACCTGTGTACATGTACCATACGCTTTGTTGATTACATCATTGATTTTAGGTTTTACGCCACAGTCAGTAACTTTTCAGTCATTAAGTGCCTCTAGTGGGATACAACTATCGACCCTTTGATCTCAAGTGTATCCATGCTGTGATCAATCCTACATGTATGTGGTGTTTTTTTTTTCTTCTGATCATTGTGAATCAAGACAGAGTTGAGCAATAACCTATAAAAGGGATCTTTCTGGAAAAATGACTAAGTCTGCGGAATTGGAAACCGACCGATTCGGTGTCAACAAAATATCATACCGATGTACGGTTCTGCACGCGGCTCTATGGCATCTGTAAAGTTCAGTAAACATTTTGTTTTATTTTTCAATACAATACAATAAAAATACTTCATTCACTCAGATTTACAACATGTAACCAGCATGACGTTCATAATCTCGCACGTCTATTTTATAACAATAACACAACAGTCCCTTTTAATATGCCATAACTAACAATAAGGAGCCAATTAGTGCAAGGGAAGACTATGTTATAAATCAGTTCAAATTTCTCCATTGGGACTAATTATCATCGAAGTGTCAATTAGATCTTCGTGTAAATTGAACAATGGGCAGTAAAGGCATTCTAAGATGAAGTGCGCGAACCCAACTCAATAGTTAGTTTCTACGGAGCCAGAAGTACGTGTCACAATTTCCCACGCACTTGTGTAGCTTTTGCTCAGCCATGATACAACGGAAAATGCTTTATTCGGATTTGTTTTCGTTTATGACTATTTCAGTGGAACTATTCTGGATTTTTCCTATCAGTTAAAAATGCATAAAAAGAGAAGGCTTTTAAAAGCAGTTTTAAAAGTATGACCATGAAATTGCACAATCACAAACAAACACTGAGATTTTGATAAGCTGGACATACTAGTAAGAATTGGAATTCTGATTCTGGCTGTTCCTTATTACATGCTTTACACAATTTTTGTTCTCGCGGAATATGTACATGTATATACATCTACAATAATACACATAAAGACACTATAACACATAAAGTAGAGCAATCACAAGGCCTTTCTCATACTGAACGAGATGATAGCTAAAGTAAAAATAACGGTTTAAGACCGATTTCTTATTGCAATCGAAATATAAATTGAAACGAAATGCATACATTCGTTTTGCTGCTTTTGCCTTGCATATGGCAAAATCTGTATCTAGTGAAAACTGGTGAGTTCCCTCTTAACAAGAACACTTATTACACATGTACAATACGAGAATTATAAAGCCACCGAGTTACATTGCCTAGACGATCCGAAAATTTGCATCAAGAATATGTTAAAACTTTTCAGAATAGAATACATGTATAAATTAGGGAAATGGCCAGCCATATAGTCAATACCATATGTCTAAATTGGTTCCTAACTGTTTACAAAGCTGCCTATTTAGGTCTCTAATGCATTACAAGTTAAACAGATTTGTTGTGACGGGACTTAAAATTCCTGAACGTAATTCATCTCATCAAGAGCAGAATCTATTACAAAGATTAGGATGGTAACATATATTCCAGTCACGAACCCATCCCCACACCCCCTCCTCCACACATAAACCCCAAGTGACCTAGTTTGCT
The DNA here is from genome assembly GCA_964019695.1 of Loripinus fragilis. Lineage (NCBI taxonomy): Eukaryota > Metazoa > Mollusca > Bivalvia > Lucinida > Lucinidae > Loripinus > Loripinus fragilis. The sequence continues at coordinate 70,550,106 of OZ026530.1, forward strand.
GTCCGTTCTAAGGCGGCGATTATGTTGTTGTTTATTTATTGCTTTGTCTTGGAACCTTGCTTTGTAGTGTTGTTCCTGGTGTCCATTCTAGTCTATTAGTAATCATATTGCCGAGTAAGACAGAGCAGTAAGATAGTATTACTTGACTTTTCGCTTACTGTAAAGGCGGCAACTTTAATATTCATATCTGGGCGTGTTTCGGCTATTTCGTCTGTTAAGGAAGGGAAATCAGGTTTTATTTATAATTTGGTTAATAGTTAATAAGCTTTTTGAGCCGCGCAAACGTTCGTGCATTTCATGAAAATCCTAACCGTATACACACTGAACTCACATTTATTATCCCTTACAGCGCATAATCACAAAATGTATGTTTTTGTCGTCCACTAAACTATTTGAAGCCTCATAGATAAACAGTGTGAACCCAGTTCAGACTGCTCCTGTAGGAGCAGTCTGATCTGGGTCCACAATGTTTGCCTTCCTTCTTATGTTAAATAGACATTTTCAGATGCAGTTATTTTGCTGGCGTTTTAAGGACTAAATAATGACTGATGTGGTGGCACAAAATGATACAGTTACTTTTGAATAAAACCACGCCTCCTTTTCAGCTTTTACCTATGCCTAAGGTTGACTAGTCTTAACTACGCATTCATGAGGTGCCGCCTTTACAGTAAGCGAAAAGTCAAGTAATACAATATCCATTTTGTCTCTTAACTAATGTTCCTATCGTGTTTTCTAGTCACTGTCTGCGTGCAATATGTGCTAACATCTGTTTGCATACCTAGATAAACACACTCATGAGCTCATAATTAATGTATATTCAGTGAGTAAAATGTTGAAAATGTTCCGACTAAAAAGCTTGTTAAAGTGGGTCAAAATTATCAATCATTACGATGTACATGTACGATTGAGAAACTTGGAATTTAACCGGGAAATCGGCACGCCACGTTCCTGGATAAATGCCAACCCGTCGGGTATGAGTTTTCTATCCAACATTGACACTCATGAATAATTATTTAATAATAATAATAATAATAATAATAATAATAATAATAATAATAATAATAATAATAATAATAATGCTATATTTTTATTATATTGTGGCCGCCTTGTGGTATGACTTTTCTATCCAACATTGACACTCATGAATAATTATTTAATAATAATAATAATAATAATAATAATAATAATAATAATAATGCTTTATTTTTATTATATTGTGGCCGCCTGTGTTTTGTGGCTCTTCCTCACGGTGGCTCAGGTTGGACTACCTCTGTGATTGTGGCTATTTCCTGGTCATACGCACTTACTGTTTGAACGTTTAAAGAACACAATTTTCCATAGAAGGACAATGTTAGTGCTAAATGGATCTATCAGACTCGATTATTCAGACGTCAGCTTTGTATATTGCTGATCCATATTCATAATCTGGAATATTTGCATGTAACAAACTACAGTAAAACCTGTCTTAACCAATTACCCCAAAAAAGTTCAAAAATTGGTTCGTCAAGACAGACTACCGTTTAATGCAGGTCAAAAGTATTGCAGAATGCTCCACGAGAGCATTCTGCAAAACTTTCGACCTATATTAAGCTGTCTTAAAAGCCTTTGTTTTGTCTATTTTGAAGTGGCTGCTTAAGACAGGTTTTAAACTAACTTATTGCATAAAATCCAAGCTTCTGAACATGAATGTTCATGTTTTATTTATTCGACGAGTTGGAAAAAGTGATAAAATGCGAGGCTTGCCGAGCATTTTATCACTTTTTTGCAACGAGTTTGATAAATTAAATAATACAGGAGCACGAACGCTAGATTATTTTATCAAATGACTTTAAAATAATTTTTGGTTGCGAAAACGTCTTATTTTGCCATAAATACCCGACGTTGTTATGGGCATCATTTCACGACATTACATGTAGATATACCCGAAAGTCAGTAAACAAATAGTGGTTTATCGATTTTAATGCATGGCGTTATTTCACTCCCAGATGCGACGTCATATGATAAAACACTGTAGGTGTTTTTAAAGATGCCAAATTACCGAGTGTCTTATATGCTTAAACATATAAATATAATTGATATCTATATTTCCTCAAACTTAAGATTGCTGTAAATGAAAATGGAATTGTTTAATTTGCGTTGTCTCAATAATGAAGTTTAGATGGTTGGTTTATTTTGGGAAAAATGGAATTGTTTAATTTGCGTTGTCTCAATAATGAAGTTTAGATGGTTCGTTTATTTTGGGAAAAATGGAATTGTTTAATTTGCGTTGTCTCAATAATGAAGTTTAGATGGTTCGTTTATTTTTGGAAGAATGGAATTGTTTAATTAGCGTTGTCTCAATAAATGAAGTAAAGATCATGGTTGAGTTATTTTAGGAAGAATGGAATTGCTACATTGGCGTTGTCTCAATAATGAAGTTTAGATGGTAGGTTTATTTGGGAATAATGGAATTGTTTAATAGGCGTTGTCTAATTAAATGAAGTTGAGATGGTTGGTTTATTTTGGGAATAATGGAATTGTTTGATATTTGTTCTGTATTGTGTTTGCTATCACTTTGTGCGCGTCTGTTTATATGTGCTTTGTGGTCACCTGCTGGGAAAGGGCTGACCTCTTGGCTCTCATTTGTGGTGTCTTCTGTGAGTTTGTCACTTTCCTATTGGTATCCTGGGTCAGGTGTGGTACTTGATTGTATCGATTCCTGATCTTTGCACCCTTACTTACCTTGTCTCAATAAATAAAGTTTAAATGGCTGGTTTATTTTGAGAATAATTGAATTTTTTAATGGGCGTTGTCTCAATAAAGAAGTTTAGATGGCTGGTTTATTTTTGGAAGAACGGAATTGTTTAATTGGCGTTGTCCCAATGATGAAGTTTAGATGGTTGGTTTTTCTTGGGAATAATGGAATTGTTTAATAGGCGTTGTCTCAATAATGTAGTTTAGATGGATGGTTAAATTTGGGTGGAATGGAATTGTTTGATAGGCATTGTCTAATTAAATGAGGTTGAGATGGTTGTTTTATTTTGGGAATAATGGAATTGTTTAATAGGCGTTGTCTCAATAACGAAGTTCAGATGGCTGGTTTATTTTTGAAAGAATGGAATTCTTTAATAGGCGTTGTCTCAATAATGTAGCTTAGATGGTTGGTTTATTTTAGCATCAGCCCCTGTGTTCTGGCAGTCAGCTTGATCGTTGCTTATTGCGTGTGTGCTTAGTAATAATATGTATAACAGTTATACCATGGCTTGTCCGCCTGTACGCGGATATAATCCACGAGCTTTAGCGAGTGGATTATCTTGATTTGCAGAGGTGGACAAACATGGTATAACTATCTTATACCACCTTTACAGCGTAGACCTTGTACATCACGAGATACTCCGTGTTTAAGTTGGTAAAGGTGGTATAATTTCGTTAAATATTTGAATTACGACTTTTATATGGTTTTCAGTGCTTTATAGACGTTTTATATGTTTTGTATCATCGATGAATTAATTATGGGAAAACTTGCGCAAATAAAATAGTCCCAGATAAGTTTGCCCCTAACGGAGCAGAGGAAATTTATGTAAACTCTTCTGCAAACTATATAGAGATAATTATAAAGTATTTGTCCAGATCACCAACCAAAATATTCCATTTAAAAAAGCACTCATATACAGTTCCTTACTCTGTGACTGGCAACTGTCTTTCTTGATACAGCAATACAGAAAGAAATTCAACACACTTATTTGACGTCCTCATGACACAACTCACATCACAATAAGCATACAAATGGGACACTATCGGACCGAATGGCGTTTCGTTTTCGGGCCAATATTTAACCGCTCTCACATTCTTACTGAGGTGACAAACAATAAAAAAAAAACAAGTTTATGAACTGATCATGAAGAAAGGCACTCAGTCAGATTGAAGATTGGGCTTTGACGGTGGGTCAGGCCTCCGACTCAATGACAGCCTTGGCGTAAAGTTTTAATCCGTTGGTTGGTGCGTGATGCTTGTCCTTGACTGAGCAAACAGTAGCTCAACTTGAGGTTTCCTTTAGCTGTGACTATCTGTGAGTCATGAGCCCTTTTCCTTGTTTCATCATAATGTGTTAATTTGATTTGATTGCTCCTCTGTGATGATAAACTGTATTAGTTAAGAAGTATCCATGCGAGCTAAACAATTTTGTGTTTTTTGAATCTAGGGCGAAGATTTGGTTCCAGTAAAATACATCTAAGCCCCCGGTGGCTTAGGCTGCTGTCCGTTCTAAGTAAGAAAGAGGGCAAAGATTAGAAATCGATACAATCAAGTACCACACCTGACCCAGGATACCACATGGGAACGTGACAAACACACAATTAGACATCACAAACGACAGCCAAGAGGGCAGTCCTATCCCAGCAGGTGACCACAAGGCATCAATAAACAGACGCGTGCTAAAACAAACCCAAGATAGAAACAACATAACTGATCCACAAAAGCAACACCGCATTGGAACGCTAATGCTGTGGTTCTGTTGTTGTTGATCTGTTGTTTGGCGTGCTTTCCATTGACCGTGGGGGTTCTGTGTTTGTCTTTGTTTTGTTGTGCATGATTTTTTGTCCTTTCTAGTTTTGCAATCAGTTTGAAGAGGAAGAGAGAGCTGTTTGCTTTGCTTTTATCGTCTTACGGATGTCTTCTAACTAGTAAAGTTCAGTGACTCATCCTCACGGTGCCATGGGTTGGTATGCGGTGAGTGACTGTTGTATTTCCTGGTCATACTCACTTACTTTTTGCCCCCAACGCTTTAGAAACGTGGTTTTTCTTTTGGACTTCGGCGTGTCTGATCATTCTGGGGTCGTATTGCCATTATGTCAGTTTTTGTCATAAATTGACCAAGAATATAACACCGAACAGACTCGATATTTCGAAGGCCAAATGATTCTTATGTAAAGCAGATACGTCTACAGTTGGATCTGTCCTTCGTCTAATAGATCTTTAGATTTGTCCGAAATCTGTATAATTAATTTGATCGAAGCTATATACAGACACATTAATTTCAACGCTATCGATAAAACTGCAAACAAGCCACCAAAGCGGTTATCATGAATAATCATGACTCGTCTATTCAAAAGCTGGTTAAACATAGTCTCATTCATGTTGAATTTTACCATGTTATTGTAAAGAATCGCTAAGACCTGAGATTGTTTAAGATCTATCTGCGATTGTCCCATGTGACTAGTTTTACACAGCTCTCACCATGACCTTGATGCCGTATTTACCAATCAACTCAGTGAAGCTCGAACTACTATTGCCTGACAACACTGACTTGAGACATACGAATATTTAATGACCTATCACTCAATCTTCGGGAATCCTCGTGAAATATACGCTTTATAAAGTTATACAATTACTTCATTGGTAGGCTAGTGGATTCATGTGACAGTCTGTCAATAGCATTCAAAAGATGTGGGTTTAAATCTGGACCCTTTTAATCTGATTTTTAAAAAATTGTTTTGCATTTATTTGTTTGTTTCTTATTTTTTGTTCTTGATTTTGTGCAAAAATATACATTTTCAAATTACGCACATACCACAATGTGTTCAAAAAACATAATTTACATTATACCACAAGTTCCAGGCGTCGAGGTTATATAACTTGAGTTCATTCTCAAACTTAAAATAAAACGCAATGGTTGGCTGCTTAAACCTTTAAAACTATGATAATGCTCCTGAAATAATATTTGTTGCAAAATTTATTTTTTAAAACAATTAGTAAATGACAACAAAATCATGAACAGTTACCCAGCATGCAAAGTTATTAATGAGTCCTTCCTACAGGCATTGAGAATAGAGAATTCTAGGTGAGTGTCTTTTGATATCAAGTTTAGCAGGCAAAGCTTTGAGAACGATTGTTGTCATCGCGAGGCTTGCCAAGATTCAGATAATACAAGGTGGGTGTCTTATGATATCAAGTTTACCAGGCAAAGCTTTGAGAACGATTGTTGTCATCGCGAGGCTTGCCAAGATTCAGATAATACTAGGTGAGTGTCTTTTGGTATCAAGTTTACCAGGCAAAGCTTTGAGAACGCTTGTTGTCATCGCTAGGCTTGCCAAGATTCAGATAATACAAGGTGAGTGTCTTATGATATCAAGTTTACCAGGCAAAGCTTTGAGAACGCTTGTTGTCATCGCTAGGTTTGCCAAGATTCAGATAATACTAGGTGGATGTCTTTTGATATCAAGTTTATCAGACAAGGCTTCGCGAATGCTTGTTGACATCGTGAGGCTTGTTGAAATATAGAGAATACTAGGTTAATTTCTTTTGATATCAAGTTTACCAGCCATGGCTTCGAGAACAATTGCTGACAGTGCAAGGCTTGCCAAGCGATTCAACATGCGTTCTCAAAGCCGAGCCTGGTAAACCTAATATCAAAAGATGCAAACCTGGTATTCTATTTATCAGTGTATCCATTGTTTCACTCTTCAATCTAGCGATTGTGACTTAGTTTTCGATCTCTGTGTTGATTCATCGTCAATAACGACGTCTAAAAAAGTACAACGTCATCATGACCTGATAAAGAAACATGTCGTGAGACAGACAACATTATCAGGCAACGTGCATCAATGCAGTTAATATGAGAGGTAACTGATAATACCGTATTCCAATGCGGTAAATTTATACAGACTCAAAATAAGAGTGATTTATTTCAAATTTGTAGTATATACGTTAATAGTCTATGCTGTATACAAAAACATTCCCAGTTGACTTTCATAGTAAGCATTTGAGACTGATTACTCATGATGAGGATAACCGGAGCCGCAAATAAATCTGAATACTTTCACGTGCAGCTGTTCATAGATTCCGATAAGTTCATTCTGCAGACTGATAAATAATCTGCAGACACTACTTCTTTTAATAAACCATTTATCCCGCTAGATTATTCCACCTGGGACATAATCAAAGGAATAATTTGGTTACTATAATTTGCAGTCCATTCTGAGAAAATGCAATCCTTTAAACCAAACCTATCACATATAAGTAATTCCAGAACAGTCCATATGACTATATACTATGTTCTTAAGCATATGACAAATATATCTGAGATTGATACAAGGCTTTCGTGTTATTCTGATGACGTCACTCAGTTCCAACATACAAATGGCGACACTATTTATCAATCGCTTTTGGTTTCGATTTGAATTTGAACTCAGTTTGAATCGTTGATGCTATGCAAACCATAGTAATGTTTAAGTAAGAAAGACGGCAAGGATCAGGAATCGATACAATCAAGTACCACACCTGTCCCAGGATACAAACTGGGAAAATAACACAATCACATTAAGCATCACAAGCATCACAAAAAAGAGCCAAGAGATCAGCCTTTTCCCTTTTGGTGACCACAAGGCAGCAATGAACAGACGCGAAAGGACATAAATAACACAAATGATCCAGAAAAGAAGTACCGGTAAAAATATTTTACTGGAGGGCTTAAACCGGTTTCATGGCGTGCCAACCTCATCCTTAGTTCAGATGTGGATCAAGACAGACACATATATGTTTGGTTTGCATGAAAGATCCCTAATTATCCATGCATTATCTCCTAGAGAATATATGAGTCATTTTCCAACAGACATGCATGTGAGTACTAACTTTCTAAAAATGTGATGTTGATGAAACTTGTCAACGTTCGCGTATTTGCTTAAACCCACATTCCACTGGACGGCGATTCGGCTACGATTCGGAATTTTCGTCAAAATGACACGAATTGTAACAGAAACGGCAAGAGCGCAGTAGAAGCGCCAACGTCGTAGTAGAAGCGTATCTGAATTTCAGATTCTTTGTATAAAGGATACAAAAGTGCAACGAAAGCGTAGCTCCATCGCCAATGTCGTAGCAAGGTCGCAGCTACTTCGCCATCAGCGTAGACTAAGCGTAGCCATATCTTCCTTGTCGTAGTGGGAACGTAGCAGGAGCGTAACGGAAGCGTAGTAGAAGCGTACTGGAAGCGTCAAGACCCCAAATCGTATGGCAGTCCACGCTTCCGCGGCGATTTGGAATAATTTTAGAGAAAATCCTAGATCGCCATGAGCGTAGCGGAATCGCCGTCCAGTGGAATGGGGGGGGGGTTTAGGTAACGAAATAAATGATTGAGGGACACATTTAAGAAATGAATTCGATTTTTGGAATATTAATGGAATCATAAATACTTAGGGTCTCTTACAAAGTAAGAGAAGCCAATCCTCCACGTTAACTTTGCAAGAGACCCGAAATATTCTTGTTTCCATGAACAGACTCAAATTGAATGTATTGCTTATACAGCTGCTTTCCAAAATTTTTATAGATAGCGATTTCTGTCATAATTATTTACATACCCTATACTTGTTTGAGTGTTTGTAAAATACTTGTGCTTTGTTTGAGATATTATTTATTTCTGCCCCTGTATGCACGACATATCTAGTTATTGTGAGTAAAAATATGGCTTGTTTTTGCAGATGTTTTGTATCCAGTTTTAACTTCTAAAAAAGTTGATCATATTTTTAGCAAATCAAAGTTGCTGATCAAAACTCTATTTCGAATTATGAGATAATAAGGAGAGCAGCAAAGAAAATTGTGGTTGGAATCTATAAAGTCATGTATACGGTGCATTGTGAAAATACTTTAAGAATTGAAGTTATCGAAAGTATCAACTATGAATCACTTGATTGACTTTGGTGTTTGTGCACTAGTAGGTTGCACAAATTATATAATTTTACATAATTACTTTAAAAGATATTTTAAGTGCAATTTGGGTGTTCAAATTTGATGCTTCATAGTAAGAGCCCAATTATTAGGAGAAATGCCAAAAGGAAAGTACAGTACTGCCAAACAGTTTAATGGGCCAAGAGAGTTCGAAATTGTATTAAAATTGCGAAAATGTCATCTTTTCAGATGAATCCACACCCAAACCTATTTCTTTCGCAAACCTATTCCCGTCTGGCGTTTGAAACACGAATAAATTTATCCATATTACATTAATGGATGGGTAAAAATCCACTGGAGTCGTATTGAGGGGACTATCTCGTAACTTTTAAAGGGGTGTCTCAACTTAAGCTTTTTAATGAAATAATCACCAGTAAGGCATATCAGGATCAAAAGCGATATAGAACTCCAACATGAATCACGCGTGGATATTTTAAAGAGCTATTGCAAGGTGCGTTATCTTGTTGAATACTTGGGGTATAGTGCATTCATATTGGAGTTTTATATCGCTTCTGATATTATCCTGATATGCCTTACTGGTGATTGTTTTATTAACAAGCTTAAGTTGAGACACCCCTTTAAAAGTTACGAGATAGTCCCCTCAATACGACTCCAGTGGATTTTTACCCATCCATCAATGTAAATGTGAATGTGGATAAATTTGTTCGTGTTTCAGACGCCAGATGGGAATAGGTTTGCAAAAGAAATAGGTTTAGAGTGTGGCTTCATCCGAAAAGATGACATTTTCCCAATCTTATAACAATTTCGAACCCTCTTGGCCCAAATACCTGTTTGGCAGTACTGTACTTTCCTTTTGGCCTTTCTCCTAATTATTGGGCTCTTACTATGTAGCATCAAATTTGAACACCCAAATTGCACTTAAAATATCTTTTAAAATAATTATGTATAATTATTTAATTTGTGCAACCTACTAGTGCACATACACCAAAGCCAATCAAGTGATTCATAGTTGATACTTTCGATAACTTCAATTCTTAAAGTATTTTCACAATGCACCGTATACATGACTTTATAGATTCCCACAACAGTTTTTTTTGCTGCTCTCCTTATTATCTCATAATTCGAAATAGAGTTTCGATAAGCAACTTTGATTTGCTAAAAAAATGATCAACTTTTTAGAAGTTAAAACTTGGTACAAAACATCAGCAAAAACGAGCAAAAGTTTTACTTATTATAACTAGATATGTCGTGCATACAGGAGCAGAAATAAATCATATCTCAAACAAAATACAAGTTTATTACAAACACTCAAACAAGTAGAGGGTATGTAAATAATTATGACAAAAATCGCTATCTATAAAAATTTTGGAAAGCAGCTGTATTTACATTTGATTTAATATTAATAGAAAACATTTATAATTTTGGACAATCTTGTATTTAATATGTGATCGTATAAAGGTTTGTTCGAGTGTAAAACGGAAAAGCGGAATAGTCAGTATGAACAAAGACAGCCAATGGAGGAAACATGAAGCTTATTTTGCACGTGCGAATCAGGTGTGGCTCTCTGTCAGTCACAACACCAGTGTCACTTCGGACGGATGGATTCATTGTTCGGAGCGTATTGTACGAGAAATTGAGCATGGCAGCTGACAATAAGTATCTGTGTCTTTCATGAGGCTATGAACGGATGCAAAAATCTAAAGATTCATTAAAGGCTTGCTTCGAAATGTTAATATTTAGTTACTGCAAAAATAATATGCTTACATAATTCTACGCCATCAATGATGAGCTGACACGCTCGATCACCAATTTGTGGTCTACGTTAACGTCAATGGATCATGAGCCAGATTGCGTTTTCTAACCAATCGTCACTAGTTAAATAATATAGACTTTTTACAAAGAATTCAAAACAATAGTTATACCACTTTGCAGAGTCATTACGTCTAATATTTTTACTCAAATTTACTCAAATGCCATGCAAAAATGTGGGTGGGGTAAATCCAAAACATTGTCTAAACATTCTAAACGCCCATTTAAAATTGAAGAAACGAGGTTTTAAGGGTTTGTTGCCGACGTACACTGTCTAGAAACAAACAAAAGTGGATAAAATCTTGAGTCCACTACAATTGACAAAGTAAGTGAGAGGGCAAAGATACGCGCATGGTTAACATTATTTTGTGGAAAATGATCTATTAACGGTTACCGTGTAACCGATATAAGAAGGCGCGTTCCTGAGGCATTTTATACAGTACACACTCTTGAAGGGATCTGTGGCAGAAATTGTGTAGTATTATTGAATGCATTAATTAAGTTAGAATCAGAGACATATACAGATCAGAAAAAGTTGGAACAAAATCATAACATGCGAGGTCGTGACAAGCACATTATCATTTTCCAACAACTTTAATTAATGAAATAATAATCAAGCACAAATGTTGGCCAAATGAGACTCAACTCGCTTTGAAATAGTGTTATTATGGCAAAAGCATCCGTTTATTATCGTTTTAAGGCTTGGTGATTATAATACTTCCAGACGCTATATCATATGATCAAGCAGCTAAGCTACTGATTTGCCACTGGCTAGTGACACAGAATCATTGGAAATATAACGTTCAAAGCACTTTGAAACTTGCTTATACAAGTAAATTATGTATAAAAGCGTTGGCAGAGTTGAACCCTCTCTGGCAAAACTTTCTGGATCCGCGCATGTTAACATCGCTCTTAATTTTAAACGAATTTATTATCGTGTAGTTGATTTTCTTAATGAGCAGATGATTACAGTGGAATTCGGTCAAGTTTTGATTATAAACTATTAAACAGTCTCCATCCAGAGTTCAGATAGAAGAGGCATTTCGCTGAACACATTATAATAGACTTTTCGCTTACTATAAAGGCGGCAACTTTTATATTCATATCTGGGCGTGATGCGGCTAGGGAAGTCAGGTTTTATTTATAATTTGGTAAAGAGTTAATATAAGCTTCTTAGGCCGCGCAAACGTGCGTGCATTTCATGAAAGTCTGACCTTATATCGATGACCTCACATGTATTAACCCTTAAAGCGCATATCACAAAAAGTTGTAAGTTTTTGTTGTCTACTGAAACATTTTGAAGCCTCTTTAACAAACAGTTTAGATCCACACTGTTTGCGTCTATTCTTATGTTAAACAATAAACATACACTTTGAAATGTAAGTAACTATTTTGCTGGCATTCTAAAGTTTAAAAAATTACTGTTATGGTACAATGATACAGTTACCTTCGAATAAAATCACACCTCATTTTCAGCTTTTGCTCATGTCTAAAGTAGACCAGTCCTATTAATTATATTCATGAGGTGTCGACTTAACAGTAATCAAAACGTTTTATAATACCTATGACGTCTATTCTATATTATATGACTTTTTGGGTACTGTAAAGGCTGCACCTCATGAATGCATTATTAGGACTGGTCAATATTAGAGCTAGGTAAAAGCTGAAAATGAGGCGTAGTTTTATTCAAAAGTAACTGTATCATCTTCGCCATTACCTCAGTATAGAGGCAAAAGACGTTATTTAGTCCTAAAAACGCCAGCAAAATAACTGCATCTGAAAATGTCTATTAAACATAAGCATAGAGGCTTACAATATGGACCCAGATCAGCCTGCTCCTAAAGAAGCAGTCTGATCTGGGTCCATACTGTTTGTCTATGAGGCTTCAAACATTTAAGTCGACAACAAAAACATACATTTTGTGATTATGCGCTTTAGGGGTTAATAAATGTGAGTTCAGTGTATATACGGTTAGGATTTTCATGAAATACACGCATGTTTGTGCGGCCCAAAACAACTTATTAATTCTTCACCAAATTATTTATAGAACCTAGCAGATGAAATAGCCGAACCACGCCCAGGTATGAGTATTAAAGTTGCCGCCTTTACAGTAAGAGAAAAGTCTATAATACCTATGACATGTATTCTATATTTAGATATAATTCTGTCTGATACATACAATGATGCACGCGCCGATGGTAATTTTTTGAATTGTGTTCCGTTGAGCTGACAGACAGATTGAAATTCAAATATAATAAACCTATTCTTCAGTTAATATTTGCCACATATAAAGCTATTGGGGTCCTCCATGTAAAACGGAACTGATCACACACTCACTGTCTCCCTAGAGTATTTTAGCCAGTCCAGAATATAAGGTACATAATATTGAATATGCGTAATGTCCGTCTTCAAACGTACATGCACAGTCAGGTAGTGTGATTGGGTGCATAGTTTTGGTATAATAATTGTCTTTAGCCAACTAATATTATAACAAAAATAGTAAGTGAGTATGATCAGGAAATACCACAATCACAAACCGCAGACAACCCCGTTGCACCGCGAGGAAGAGCCGCTCAAAACTGGAAGTGTAGAGTATACAGGTTTTCTGAGCCAGACTAGAGCTAGTTTAGGGACAGTTAAGCCTCATCAGTGACGCTTCAATGGTTTCGAAGTTCCGATCCCAGATGACCAGACAATAAAATATGAACTATCATTTGAAAGGCAATGAGAAGTTCTAATGCCACGACACAGTCCCAATCACCAGCTGAAGAGAAGTCAAATATTTTCTTAAAAAGCTTATCCTTTGGAAACAAAGGACACATCAAAATCCTTGACCCTAGAGTCATTTTATGAGACACAATCAAATAGTGCAGAACCAGATCAGATGCCAAAGCACGCGATGTCTGATTAGGATCTTTATTGTTTGCCTACAGTATCTTCTATTAAAATTCGAAGACACAAATGTAAAATATCCAGTCAAGGCCCCCTAAAATTGGAAATGGGCTCATTATACTGATAATGGTAGGAAAAATCCATACGGCTTTTATTGGTAATGCATAGACCACATCTATATATAGCTAGCTTGCTGATGTTATGCATAGACTATATGTATATATACATGTAGCTAGAGTATTTATGTTATACATAGACTGTATCTATATACAGCTAAAGTATTGATGTTATGCATAGACTACATCTATATACAGCTAGAGTATTGATGTTATACATAGACTACATCTATATATAGCTAGAGTATTGATGTTATGCATAGACTATATCTATATATATATAGATAGAGTACTGATGTTATGCATAGACTACATCTATATACAGCTAGAGTATTGATGTTATGCATAAACTACATCTACAGGTCCATTAAAAAAGTTATTTCACTACGCAATATTTCAAAAGTTTTTTGCACATTTTTATTATACATTAATGGTCTATGTTTAACCATGCATGTAATTAAATTCTCATGCCAATTTGTTTCTACAAATCATATCAACGTATAATCAGACAGCAGTTGTTTATAAATACCAATACATTTCAATGAAAACACGACAACATTACTTGATATACATTCCAATCAAAACAAAATAATATTGTAAGCCTACATCATAAGATCAGTATTTCGTTGCATCTGCATTTGCTTCAATAGGATATGCAATTCTCCTCGGCATTGAATTGTTAAGCTCTTCCAGGACGTTCAGTGCTACACTTTACCACGCTTCACATACTCGCTTTCACATCTTTCCTATTTTACATGGCATTTGGTTACAAACCTCTTTCTTCATTATATTCCAAACGTTTTCTATGGGATTCATGTCCGGACAAAACCCCGGTCATTCCAGAATGGTATTTCTTTACAGTCTAGGAATATTCTAGTAATTTTTGGGTTATGGTATGGCCCAAGATCATGCATAAAAGTATATCCCTTCTGTAGGAACACGACGCATTCACATGTCATTTCAATATCATGAATAATATCACTCTGGTATTTTGCACTATCCATGTTACCATTCACATTTCTCTGAAGAGCAAGGCCTCTGTTGCAAATGACTACCAAGACTTGCACATTTGCTGGAAATTTTAAAGTACAAATGTGGTCTGAATACACTTAGCATGATATTTCACATTCACTTTGCGCCAAACACGACAATAGCGTCGATTGTTATGACTGTGAAATACAGACTAATGTGAATGCGTTGTGTTCTTACAGATGGGATATATCTTTATGCATGATACGCTGTGCCATAACTGTAAAAAAAACTAGAACATGCCTAGAATACTACGAAATACCCGTTCTGAAATGGCCAGGAAATTCGCCAGAAATGAATTCCATAGAGAAAGTTTCGAATATAATGAAGGATAATATTGGTAACCAACTGTCGTGTTTAAAAGAAGAGATGTGAAAGCGAGTATAAGAAGCATGGTACAGTGTTGCATCGAACGTCCTGAAAGAACTTGACAATTCAATGCCAAGGAGAACTACACATCTTATTTAACAAATATAGGTGCAACGAATACTGACTTTATGATGTAGGCGTACATGTATGTAGTTTTGTTTTCAATGAAATGTACTTAAGTATGTTATTGTGTTTTCATTGGAATGTATTAAATATTTATATACAAATGTTTTCTGATTATACGTTCATATGATATATATAGAAACAAATTGGCTTGAGAATTTAATTACATGTACGGTAAAACATAGACCATTAATATATTTTTAAAAAATGTGAAAAAACTTTTGAAATATTGCGTAGTGAAATAACTTTTTTAATGGACCTGTATATATAGCTAGAGTATTGATGTTATGCATAGACTATATCTATATATATATATAGATAGAGTACTGATGTTATGCATAGACTACATCTATATGCAGCTAGAGTATTGATGTTATGCATAAACTACATCAATATACAGCTAGAGTATTGATGTTATGCATAGACTACATCTATATATAGCTAGAGTACTGATGTTATGCATAGACTACATCTATATACAGCTAGATTATTGATGTTATGCATAGACTACATTAATATATAGCTAGTGTATTGATGTTATACATAGACTACATCTATATATATAGATAGAGTACTGATGTTATGCATAGACTACATCTATATATAGCTAGAGTATTGGTGTTATACATAGACTACATCTATGTATAGCTAGAGTATTGATGTTATACATAGACTACATCTATATATATATATATATATATATATATATATATATATATATATATATATATATATATATATATATATATATATATATATATATATATATATATATATATATATATATATATATTGTGATTATGCGCATTAAGGGTTAATAAATGTGAGTTCAGTGTGTTCATATATATATATACAGGGGATATAGTGAATCAACTGAGACGATAGATGCTGTAAATATTTTGCCTCTAGCGAGATTCGAACCCACGACCTCGGCAACACCGCCAAGCACTACACCAGACATCAACGCTACCAACTGCGCCACAATCCCCAAAAAAGGTTGTTCAGGAAACGCTGATATTGATGACGACTGATGCAGTACACGTCGTATATTGGTTCTTATTCAATGGATGGCATCTATTTCGTTCGCAGAGTATTGCGAGTATTGTAGCTCAAAAGTAATGATGTTTGTGAAAATATATTTCCGCACTTCTGATATTTATCTAATTTCACCTGTATCCTTGGATCCATCAGGCTTTCACTTGCGAACGAAATAGATGCCATCCATTGAATAATAACCAATATATATATAGATAGAGTACTGATGTTATGCATAGACTACACCCATATACAGCTAGAGTATTGAGGTAATGCATAGACTACAACTTTATATAGCTAGAGTATTGATGTTATGCATACACTACATTTATATACAGCTAGAGTATTGATATTATGCACAGACTATATCTATATATAGCTAGAGAATTAATGATATGCATAGACTACATCTCTACATGGCTATAGTTTTGAAGTTATGCATGCAGCAAGGTCTACTAAAATAGTACTTTAATTGTACTTTTGTCACTTTGGTATCCTGTGTCAGGTGTGATACTTGATTGTATCGATTCCTCATCATTGGCCCCTTTCTTACAACTATAATAGTTTGCAGAGTGCAAATTACAGCAGCACTAATCAGACTGCTTGGATGCACAGTCTGATAAGCAACATTTAATTGTATCCTTAATTTAATGGTGATTGTTTTTGGTATGCCATGAATTTAATGGTAAATTATTGTCATTAACTTAATATCGGAATTGTTTTAATAGGATCATTTCAAGGTTTTATAATGATGTCAAAAATATAATGGGTAACTAAACAGGCAAAGCCTGAATCATTTGCCCTTTATCATTTGTATGTACCCTTGATCAATGCATTTAATATCAGTGTTCCCTTGTAGTCCAAACTATTGATGGGCTCTTATGTTATAGTGCATATGACTGAGAACCTTAAAATTGAGCCATGGCATGTGATTTCCAACAATGTTGTATTTTGACATGTGTAGACTCAGAGGAGCTTGTGCAGCCGGCTTTTAAGCTTAGACACTCAAAATGCTGTTTGGTCGGTAGCTAAATATTCATAGAATATTCAAAGGACTGGCAAAGGCTCTGATCAGACTGCGCGTATGCGCAGGCTGATCTGAGGCTCTGCTGGTCACACATATCACATTGTTGGAAATATCATGTCACGGCTCAAATGTTTTGATAGTGTGTACTTTATGGTATATTTTTACTTTGTCTGAATATAAGTCGGTTTAGTAACGTGTTATCAAAAATTGTCTTGACGTTAATGATTTAAGCATGGTGCATGGATTTGGATATATCAGAATGTAAACTATACATAATATCTTTTTAACTTGGCTCAATGTTTCAAGCTAAAACAAAAAAAAGTGTCACAGTTTAGATTTCAGACACATGCAGAGTAAGCGCTTCTGTTGTCTTTGTAAATCATCCTTACTGTTTAGGGAAATTAAACAATAAATTATCTTTACAATTGAACAGAAGGATATTGAATTCTTCGTCTTGTGTTAGTTATTAGAAAAAGAAATGCTTGAATTTCAATATAATTGTGCAACAAATAATCGTAAGACATTTTATAAGTTTGAAGGCTGTTGACATTGAATGAAAACAATAATATGTACAGATTTACTTTAGGGGATATACCTTATAAACAAAAATTGCTTTTTTATCAAGGAGACTGATACTTTTGGCCACATTGTTGTATGAACAATTTATACATCTCTCATAGATCATTTTACGCCCAATGCAGCTTGTGGGCAATCGGCAGGATGCTTATCAGCCTTTTTAGAGTAACTTCCTGGTTTTATACCGTTTGCAACATTGTGACAAGCTGGGTGAATTTTAGAGAAAACTATATGCATGAACATGAAATGCAATTATCTGACTACAATATATAGAAGTATTTTGACCCAAATATATGTAAATATGGTATACTTTAAAATTTTCATTTTGACCTTGAAAAGTTCATAGGCAAAAATTGTAAATATATTTTTCTGCCTGAAATTTGTGCCTACCATACATAATATGGTAATTCCCCCAAAATGGGATTTCGATTTTAAGAATAAATTATATATTTAAAAATCTGACATTGACGATCTTATTTTTTTGCATTTATTTCATGAACTATCATTTACCCTTTAGAAATAGGAACAACATGGGTGTCATCGTTCTAATTATCTTTCAGGAGGGCCAAATTTAATCCCACCCCAACAAATTTCGTGGATAACTCGATATATAACGTTAAGGAGTGAAATGTTTTGTCATTTATATATCACACATTGCTTTTATGAAGTAAGTCAGCATTATAACGCTATAAAAAGAAGAAAGATAAAACAAGTTATACCAGGTGCCAACATGGGAATCGACCCTGGTCCTCTGGTTCCAAAGTTTAACACGCTTACCACTAGGCCATGAGGCGAGGTCGTGTGCGGGGCGAAATAACCGTACATATTGGACAGATTATCCGAGTACCGACCATATTCGTCTACATCTATATCAACATGGTAAAACGCCGCCGTCAATCATGACTTCTGTAGCGCGGATGGTTGCGACTTAAAAGAATAAAGAGAAACGATAGGAAAGTCAGAAGTGAAAAAATGAAGATTTGATAGGAAAGATAGAAGAAAAATAAAGTTTGACCAGATGCTTTTCATACCTTCAATCTTGTTCAGTCTAGCTTCCTTGGAGGTGCTAGGGCCCACGCAAGCCCCCACAGCATAGCACAAGAAATCATTAGGTCTTACTTACACCTGGATGGGTAGGCATTGTTTAGAATGATACCTTAGTGAGCTCCCGTTTAAAAAGTACCAAACCGGGAGCTTCAGCCACTGTGGCTGGAAGGGAATTCCAGAGACGAACTGCTTGAGGAAAGGAGCTGTGCTTGTAGTAGTCACTGGAAGTTAGAATTTAACTGTATTTAAGAGAGTGATGAGAGTGAGTCCGTGTAGATGCAAATGTCAGGTGCTTGTCTGCAGGTATGTCCACAAGGCCATGCACAATTTTGAAGAACATGATCAGCTGGTTCTTGGTTCTTTTTGACTCCAGGGTTTCAGGTTTCAGGTTTCATTCCAGGTGGTCCAGCATAGAGGTTACGCTAATTGTGTTAAGGTATCGGTTTTTGACATACCTGGCTGCTCTACGCTGAGTCATCTCACCCTTCTGGATATATTCCTTTGTATAGGGACTCCAAACAGTCGAATAATACTCTAACAGTGGTCGTACCATCGGAAAGTAAGCAGATGCTTAATTGAATGCTTCGCTGCTGACTCTAAGATTTCGTCATAGGAAATTATCATACTTTTTGCCTATTTTACTGTTTGACCGATGTGCCTGTTACAGAAGAAGGTTGACTGGAGTTCGACGCCAAGGTATTTGATGTAGTCCTCTGTTGTCAAGGTGTGACCCTTTAGTGTGTAGTCAGTCGTGATAGGATTTCTTGATCTTGATATCCTGATTGTACTGCATCTGTCTGGGTGAAAAGCCATCCCCCAAATCTGCTCCCATGGTGCTAGTTTGTTTAGGTCCTCTTGCATGATGGCACAGATTTGCTGGGTCTTGATCTGCCTATAAAGGATACAATCATCAGCAAATAAACGTGTTCTTGATCGGATGCAGTCTGGCAAGTCGTTTATAAACAACAGGAATAGTAGTGGGCCTAGGACTGTTCCTTGCGGTACCCCGCTGATGACTGTGATGCTGTCTGAAGTGGCGCCTTCAACCAAAACTTGTTGAGTGCGGTCAGTCAGGAATGCTTCAATCCAGTTATAGGTGCTTCCCCGTATCCCATAGGTGTTCAGCTTTCTCACCAGGCGTTGGTGTGGTACTCTGTCAAACGCTTTGGAAAAGTCCAAAATGATGAGGTCATGCTGATATTCTTATTCGAAAAAAGGTAAAAAGTCGACTTTTTTACATTGTTTGATTTCGCCTGATATATTCATCTGTATTTGGTTCTAAGACAATCAGTTCTGATAAAGGGTCTATAGAAACATGTATTTCTGACGCCTTTTAGTTGCCTTTTTTACATTGTTTGATTCGCTTGATCTATTTATCTGTATTTGGTACTACATGTAAGACAATCAGTTCTGATAAAGGGTCAATAGACATTTCGGACACGTTTTAGTTACTTTATTTTGTCAAGAAAATGTGAACAAGTGGTCGAAATACAAGACCCAGAAACTTTCCTTGTTTTCGACGCAGGAAATCTCCGCGTGGAAATAAACCGCATTATGTCTTTAGGCCGAATGGACTTGTCTACCCTTATTGGGTGTTTTTTTTTTCAAATTAAAAACAAAACACTATGCAAGCAAACACCAGTTATCAATTACTTTTAATTAGAAAAAGTCTATAAACTCTTTTGGTGATATGGTATCATACACGCCAGAGTTTAAACATAAAAATAATCAAAACTCTTCAGTTTATTGTGCAGAAATGTGCTGGATGCTGTATGTACCCATGTAACGTCATCAGCAGCGTCGCGTGATAGTGCAGTCAAATTAACGGCTGATTCATACTCAATTCTGGCTTGCACATTAAAACCAGCGAGTAACTTTTAAATCGCATATCCGGTTTGCAAGAAAAAGTGCAAAAATATGGTGATGCGTTTTCAAAGTCCTCTAGTACATATCATATTAAAGCTTACTAATGCCACCTGTTGGCATCAGGGTATCTAGAAGAATTGTTTAATGCAGCTAGTTTGCAGAAAATGCCCTAGTAGAGTTAACTAAGACTACTTGTTGGTATCATTCTTCTTAGAAGAATTGTCTAATGCTAATATCTGTTGTAGGAATCGATAGTGGGGATAACTTCAATATTTCGAAAATAAACGTCAAATTTGAACATCAATTTCATTCTCAGGGTTTGTGAAATAAAGGATTTAATCTGGGTGATGCGTTTTCGAAGTCCTTATGTATAATATTAATTAGAATTGAACGCAGACACGCTCATTGAAAGTCAGTAAAGAAGTAAATCTTAGGATGTCGCAAACGAATGCAGTGTTTTGAATAAAGAGCAAACTCTGAAAGATAACCCCAGTGACTTTTCTAGTGTCATACAGTTATGCAGACTGAAATTAATAATATATGAGCCAGTGCATGAGACTTCCAACAATGTGGCATTTTGACATGTGTAGACTCGGGCGAACCTCTGCAAACTCCTTATAAGCTTAGAAACTCCAAATGGTGTTCAGTCAGTAGCTTAACAATCATAGAATACTCAAGCGACTAGCAAAGGCACTGATCAGACTGCGTGTATGCGCAGGCTGATCTGAGGCTTTGCTGGTCGCACATACCACATTGTTGGAAATCTCATGCACTGGCTCATATTAGAGAGATCGGCTGGATTGTTTGACGAAATCAGTCTAAATCACGCTGATTTCTATAATTAGATATATTGCCCGGTGAATTTCTAGGGTCATGCAGTTAGACAGACTGAAATTAATGATTCATAATGATCTCATACGCGGTTCTTGCGCTATTGAGTTGCAACAGGTGGTATATGAATAAGTATTGTTCATTATATAATTGAAAATACAGTAAAACCTGAGTAAAATGACCACTCATAAAAAGAAAGAAATTTGTTTTTCAAGACCAAATTAATATCGCTTAATGCAGGTCAAAAGTACTTTCGACCTTCATTAAGCTACCATTTGAGCCAGTGCATGAGATTTCCAACAATGCGGCTATGCGCGACCAGCAAAACCTCAGATCAGCCTGCACATACGCGCAGTCTGATCAGAGCCTTTGCTAGTCGCTTGAGTATTCTATGATTGTTAAGCTACTTACTGAACATCATTTGGAGTTTCAAGCTTAAAAGGAGACTGCAGATGCTCGTCCGAGTCTACACATCTCAAAATGCCACATTGTAGGAAATCTCATGCACTGGCTCAAATTTTGTCATTACGATCTTTGTTTTCTAGTTTAAAGTAACCATTTTACACATGTTCCACTGTACTTGCTTCCAGCTGACACTTATCAATCAAATACACTGTGTGGAACAGATTTGACCAAGATATGCAGCAGATCAAGCTGTTCATCTAGGTACATAATGACTAAAAATACTCGTGCTTCCGCTGACATGCTGAAGAGAATGAGTGTCAGTATGTCGCGACATATTTTCATTTTTCTACGGCGTTACTTATTAACGCATAAGTAACTAATATTAGTTCATTTATGAAACAGTGGTTACTTAGCCTATACTTGTAATTGGTTTTAAAATGGACTCTTCTGAAGAGGTGTGTGTTCAAAGTTATTGTTCAATGAATAACTTTTTGATTTTTTTTTTCGTTTTTGAAAGGGTAAAGTAAAAAACAAATGTAGACTTTTCTTATTAAAAGAGTATTTAAAACGTCTAAAATGGGGTGTCTGTTCAGTGTAAATGTCGGATGTTCAACACCTGTTCTACCCACGGGCTGTGCCTATTTTGTCACTCTCGTCAGCTGGTCTAAAGGCCTAACTTAGAATAGCTGAGAATAACTTAGAATTGCGTATTATCAGCGGTTTTCTGGGGCGAAGTTATTGATAAATTTATAACTATAAATACGAATTCAAAGGTAGTATTCACAGACTACGAAATTCTTAATTTAGTATATATAAAGGCCCTATTCTGTAAATAGTTGTGACGTCATTCATTCTATATTTATCAGTGTGCGTGGTAAAAAATTGTTTCGTGTCGCCATAAAACAGAAACGAACTTTTCATTTTATTAGAAAATAGGAGCAAGAAAATGTAAAACAAACAAAAAGAACCAACGATAGGCCTACAAGCAGAAAATATGAATAATCACAGAAAATTTCCCAAGAAAGATTAAAGGCAAAACGCAGAAAATAGGTCATTCGATTGGTTTGGCCTGAGATTTGTTTTGCTGTCATCGAAAAGCAGAAGCATCATCGTGCTAGTAGATTTTTCCTATCACCCGCAAATTTATGACTGGGGTTGGATTTCTTTCTATCAGAAGGAGGAAAATGCATGGGATATCATTTTGGAACTCACAAAAGTTTACTTTTTCTAAGACTTTTTCTTTTTTAAATACTGTATATCAAGGGACGTAATGCAGTCTAACTTTTTCTTTCCCCGCGGACAAGTATTGGATTTCATAAAAGACTGAAGATAACAAGTATTCACAAAAGCTTGGTTCCCCATCATCGTCTGATTAAATAGTTTATTAGCGAAACGTTTAATTACTCACTTCAAAGCCGCTTTAATGTATATCTCATTGCAAAAAAAAACTTCATTATTATCCTTCATCTATTATTACTCATAAGAACCTTTCAACAACGCCGTTTATAACATGTAACACATGTTATAGTCTTTCTTGTTAATAAATGCTTACTTGATGATAGAATGTCATAATATTCCACAATTAAAATTCAAACAATGCTGGCAGCTGAAAGACCCTTTAGGAAAAAAATGAAAACTGATAGCATGCTCTTTTCTTAGACCATTTTTTATTAGTTGATTTAAGGGATGTTTTTCAGATTTAGGGTCAGGGGCGAGAAAAAAAAGTAAAACTGATCATTTACAGAGTTTTTTTTCAGAACTATTTTAAATATCCCCAGAAAAAACAGTAAAACTAGTAAGGTAAACCAATAGTCTGTATTAAATCTTTAAATTTATCATCATTTTTCTAAAAATCTGGACAGAACAATAACTTTTAACAGTGTCACTCTCAAAAATACACACTCAGACAGAACCTAAAAAATATTTTTTTTCAACGAAACATATTTAGAGTCGGTGGATATAAGAAAAAAAAATAATTTTAGAAACTAAATTTTATTTTTTCTCTACTTTCCGGACAATTACAGTAGGAGGGTTTGTAATTTAACTAATAAAAAAAGTGTGGCCTTAGTTTCACCTGGTTATACTCACTTGCTATTTGACAATATTCTTAAGAGTAAGGGATAAAAGAATGGTCAGCCGGTATGAAAGCTTTGTTTTATTCTTAAATGACAATGAAAGAGTGAGTATGCATGCGCCGGAATATGGCAATCTTTTTTTCCTGCAATAATACATCAAAACGGCCACTCAAAAATAGACAAAACATAGGTCTTAATGACAACTGGTAGCTGAAAGAATCGATGCTCGGTCTTGTAAACCATTTTTGTCTTTTTGCGAGTTGCCGTTTTACACAGGTTTTACTGTACCCTGATCTTGTGTTCGCTAATTAGATTGAAGCTAATGTAAACATTGCATGATCGCCCAATAAACTACAGCAATCTAGATTGGAATGATGTAAGACGAGTAATGCAGTACCATTAAAATAACCCATTAATGTCGAGTGAGATATCCCACTCTGCTGGTTTATATAATATTGTGTTACATGTAACTGCAAAATGCAGCAATCTACTGTACTACCAGCCAAGAGTGACAGTGACGTCATGTTTTGTTTACAAAGTTATCAGGGACTTATAATCGATAGATCACTTGTGTATTAATCCTATCCGCAGGATAGGATTGATACACAATTGATATATTGGTTCGCGTTAGTTCAAGTGGAGTGTACAAGTTTACTGAAATAGTTTAAGCAAAATATGATGATGGGTATATTTCCATTAGAAATAGAGATTGATTTTAGGAAATTAACACTTTTCGGCCAATTCTGTAGAACTAATACATGTACATGGGTGAAAAGGGTATTTGTCATATATGACCTATCCTTATAATGGTCAACATGGTTTCATACCAGATGTTATAAAACTGTTAGAAAAATATCAGATGTTGCATATAGTACATAGTTTTGTTGATACTAGTAGATTTCCTAGTAAAAATGCCTGGAATCGCTTACTCAAAGGCAAACTGCATCAAAGTACGATTTGTTCATGGAATAGTAGAACATTGACACAAGAGTTTTATCGCTTTAGAATTGTTCACCCTGAATTTCAGCCTCATTGGGCGTGGTATTTCTCCAAAAATCAGCGGAAACTGTTATTACCTTGTACGTCTGTTGTACAAATGACTGCTAGCTTGACTGATACAAGACATAATGTACTGTGCACCGCTTGTGATTCTTATTACGATAATATTGCTGACCATTGTATACACGAGTGCAGTTATCTGACAATAGATAGAACAAAGCTATGGCAAGACATCCGTAATACAAGTACGGCTGCTTTCGAATTTTTGCTTAGCCAAAGCATGTTTCTTGTGTCTAATGTTCTACTTGGCATGGCAAATGCTCAATTAAATGATATTTTAAACGATGAGCTGGATAATTTTAAACGAGTATGCGTTTTAAATCTGCACAAATTGTGGCAAAAATATAAATCTGCAACTTCAGGCATGCTGGCGTTGGGTCCATGTTGACACAATTTTGTTTTAATGGCCTGGTGCGAACCAAAGCTGTGTTGATATCGAATCAATCTAAACAGCCTGATCTATGTCTATTTACAGATGTCTGTCAACCCGATTAAGGAATTTAAGAGGTGATATATACTGTATCTGTACCCAGTAATGCTCTTACGTTTCGTTTCGGTAAGGGAGTTTACAAGGACAGATGTACATGTATACAGCTAAGCATCGAGCATCTTGCTCAGCCATATAATTTGTATCATGTATATATGTTGTAGTTGCTTTGTCTTTATTATATTTACTGTTGTACATATGTTCATATATGTTTTGAAACTCTCCATGATTGGAGGAAATAAAGATTATCTATCTATCTATCTGTCATTCTTGGTTGGCACGATAGTAGAGTCAACTTCTGAGCCGTGATATGTGATTTCCAACAATGTGGCATTTTCACAAGTGTAGACTCAGACGAACCTTTGCAGACTCATTTAAGCTTAGAAATTCCAAATGCTGTTCGGTCAGTAGCTGACCAGTCATAGAATATGTAAGCGACTCGCAAGGGCTCTGATCTGGCTGCGCTTATGCGCAGGCTGGTCTGTGCCTTTGCAAGTTGCGCATACCACTTTGTTGAAAATAAAATGTCGCGGCTCAAAATGTGAACTCAGGTGAGCCTGTGTAGCCCTCTTTATGTTTAAGGCACTCCTAACGATGTTCAGTCAGTAGCTTAAGGTATAACAAATGTTCAAGCGACTGACAAAGGCTCTGATCAGGCCGCGCGTATGCGCAGGCTGATCTGAGGCTTGGCTGGTTGTATGTACCACATGGTTGACAATCACATGCCGTGGCTCAAATGCCATAAGACTAGAAATGCTACATCAATGCAAATAACCCATTAATGTCGAGTGAGATACGAGGAACATATTCCATTCAGCTAGGTTGAATAATATTGTGATAACTGCGAACTGTTGCAATCTTTTTATTACAATGTAACTGTTTACTGAAAGCTACCTTATGCATGTTAGTAACGAAAATATTGATTTTTTCAACGAAAAGTACCACATTCTGGAAATCACATGTCATGACGTAAGACAAGAAATGCAACTTCATTGCCAATAACCCATTAATTTCGATTGAGATACTCCATTCTGTTGGGCTGTATAATATTGTGATAATTGCGAACTGTTGCAAGTTTGTTTTTTTTTACAAATTTTACTGTTTACTGAGAGCTACAGATGATAATATAGATTTTTGCAATAAGGATAACGTGCAGTACCCAAAGATACTCAATTTGCTACACTACACATTTCCTCTGCTATATAGGGGAGTGAACTGAATGCATGGCAGGCTTTGGTCAGGTGTGGTGCTTGATTGTATCGATTCCTGATCTTAACACTCTTTCTTACTTATCTACGTTGTACAGATTACCTAAAAAAGCAAGTGAGTATGATCAGGAAATACCACAATCACACACGGCAGACCAACCCACGGTACCGCAAGGAAGAGCAACAGAACACTGATTGTCACAATACAACAGGGCGTCATTTAAAGCAAAGCAACCGACTCTCTCTTCCCTAGCAAAATGATTGCAAAACTAGACGGACACAAAGTACTAAATATGTAACAAAAACAAGGACCATTCACAGAACCCCCACAAACAATGGGAGCAAACCCGTATATAGCTCGTTCGTTAAAGTATTGGTAAAGTAAATCTGAGTGTATTAATGCATAGTTGTATAGAAGGGCAAGTTTACATGTCAAACATATTGTGTAATCATTTTGAACAATGCACATTAATTGTAAAAATCGTAATTGTAGAGAGCAGCACTACGGAAGCCTATATGTGACATTGTGTTTTGTGTTATATCCTTTTGATTTCCGCGTTTTTGTATGTTGAGTTTTCTGTTTTGTGTACAATGTTGCACATTTCAAACGGCGCAATTCACGAGGTAGAGCCAAGATGGAGAACAAACGAGGAAAGAAGGACGAGAGTATAAGTATTTTAATACATCCGTCGTAATGTTAGTTTTTTTTTTATATATTTGAAATCGATGCAGCCAATAACTATCACAGTCAAAAAGTCTACTGGAGGCTTTCGGTTTGACTATGCTACATACTGGGATCTCACTGTGAAAGTAGTCATATAGACCCAGTACTATTCAATATAATACAGTTCGACTGACTATAATAGTTCGATCCATTTATATCGACCCATTTAAATTGTTACAGAAATTAATTATAAGATTTCATTTTGTAGGTCTAGATCTGATACAGTGCAATAGAAAATAAGATGGCATTAAAGGCATATCTATCTATCTATCTATCTATCTATCTATCTATCTATCTATCTATCTATCTATCTATCTATCTATCTATCTATCTATCTATCTATCTAACTGGAGGTTATCTGTATGTCAGCCTGTCAGTCAGTTTTAATGCTGATTTCAAACGTCACACACTGCCATATAAATTTCTTGGGTTTATCTACCTTTCTGTTTGCCTAAATGCACTTTTCAACCGTCTACCCCATATCCACACCCCCCACCCGCCTACAAAAAATGCTTGAGTTTATTCACCTGTCGATCTGTCTGTCCCCCTGTCTGTATGTATTTCCGCCTGTCAGTCTGTCTGTTTTTTCTGTCTTTATAAGAAAACAAGTAAGTATTACAAGGAAATTCCATAATCACTATGATGACGAGACACAGTCCACAGACAGTCACACGACAGCAAGAAAGCATTCAAAGTTAGTCAGTTTTTGGCTCTTTTTCTCAGCAAAATGACTGCACAACTACATGTATAAAGTCACTGCGAACTTCACCACAGAATTAGAAGACAATACAATAACCCCACACACAATGAGAGCAACAAGGAATAATGAATTAACAACAACAACATAATCAATGCCTTAGAACAGACAGTGGTCGAGATCACCAGGGAGGTGCTCTTCACCCTAGATTCTGCTATTGTACATAAAGCTGTTTTCCATTGCCTACCCTATAGCCACCCACCACCCTATAAGTTTCTTGGGGTTATCTACATGTCTGTCTATCTGTCTGTCTGCCTTGTGTGGTGGTGTGAACAGACAATCGTTATATTGCAAGGCTATATGTGTACTTATATACTTTTTTTTATTCATTTGACTTTTATCTTTGGCCCTTTTACTTCATCTTTTGTGTTTTGCCTTTTGTGTTTTAAGTTTTGTCTTCAGAAAGGTTTCTTTCCTTTATTGTCTTTTACCTTTTGCGTTTTAACTTTCAGCTTTTTAATTTTGTCTTTTGTGTTTAAACTTTTGTATATTGTATTTAGGGTTTGCGTATGCTAGCCCTATGCTAAAAAAGCATCCCAGTACCCCTTCAAATTTTGGCAGCAGACAATCATACAGACAGACACACAGACAATTGATAGCGTATTGGATATGGGAAGGCGACGGAAATAGATTGATAGATAGATACGTTTTGCATTAAATGCCATCTAATGTTCGATTGCACTTTATTCGACCTACAGAATAAATAAATTGTAACTATTAAAATGAGTCAAACTGTCGTGTACAGAATTGTCATAGATCTATTTGAATACTTTCACAGATAGCATGGTTGAATGGCAAACCTACAGTAGACATTTTGGACTGAGATATTTACCAGCTGCATCGATTTCAAATGTAAAAAAACGTTACACAGGATGCATTAAAATACTTGTACTTATGTCTTTCTTACCTTTTTTATTTCCATCTTGGTTCTACCCCTATGAATTGTGTTGTTTAAAATGATGTACAACATCATACACAAAACATACATATGTATGCAAATTTATATATGAGCCACTTCATAAGAAAACCTGCATTTTGAAATGTGAGAACAAAAAGGCACTGATTAGATTTGTCCTAACATGTTGGTCAACACAATTTTTAAAGTTTAATATCTTATTTCAAGATTCTAACACACCTCGCCTATAGAGCCAATGCTAAAAAACCAAGATATATCAAACAATTATTCACAGCTTTGAAAGCGCGAGGAAGACGCGCGCTAGCTGACGTCATTTGTTACTGAAAAAAAGACGTCAGTCATGGCGTTAGACGGTGTAACGTCGTTTTCACACTGGAAAGACGTAACTTATACATGTAAATATATACGACACAATCCAACTATTGGCGGGATTTCCTCAGTGCAATGGCGGAAAGTTGTAAGAAGCTGAAGAGTGCAAATGTATTTTCGTCGTTTATTGTATGTTACAATCGAATAAGATCAGCTCTATTGCGTGAATTGTTAATAGTTCACTGTTTGTCAGTCAGTTGTACAAGGATAAATCACTCGTGCTTTGCGCTCATGATTTGATCTTCATTACAACTGACCTCCAAACAGTGAATTATTACTCAGCAATTCACTGCTAGAGTTGATATATTTTTAATTATAGCAAGTTTTTGAAGCTTAGAAGGTCAATTCGAGCCCAACATAGAAAGTTGGAAAATTTGAAATTCGAAAACGAGATGTCTAGCGATACGGCTTATTGTCACTGTTTCAATGCTTTATCAGTTTCCCAGTTGATGCACAGCTGATCTGCGCATTTGTTTTCTATATGTGTAATTCACCAATTCAGTTTGTATTGGACATCTCTTTGATCAGTTCATTTTATAATATATATTTGTCTATAGCTACACAGCCAAGTTTGTGTTTGACCTGTTAGAAGTCCGCAAAACCAGGTTTTCTCATGATGAGGCCCATATGTCAAAGATTATACAATGCAACTACTCATATTTGGCGTGAAAACTACTGGTCCTAATTTACATAATATACTTTTATTTTACAAGAATAACAAAATAAATGCAGGTACACTGAACGACCAACGGAACCTGGCACTAACGGCTGAGGAATCCAGGCACTTTTCGTTTATCTCTAACTTGTAAAGAACAAGTCCTAAGGCAAAAAGTAAGAGTTTATCTTAATAAAAGAGCATCAAATGTGATTTTTATTTTAATGCATACCACCATCAAACTGCCGTAAAGTATCTGCTCGACATGCTGAACTGGCTAGCACATTAAACCAGTGAACTTGATCTATATTTTACAAGGTCCAATGGCTAATATTTTTACATTTGTATGTCAACCCTTGTGCTCTCATCAACCATAATGATTAACACTATCAAACATAAGGCATAAGACATCCCCTCAACATCTTGTGTCAGCACGCACCTTAATCTGATGACTTCGACTTAAATTTCAAGCTCCATTGACATTGTCATTTTTATGGTAACCTTCAGTATCTCGTTAAATATTGTGTCTACAACCACCAAAGCGTGCATAAGGCATCTCCTCATAATCCTGTGTTGGTTCAGAGACATTGACCTGAACTGAAACCAAGTTCTAATTGGTCAACACCTTGATCCCTGACCTATATCATATGCTTTATTAAGAAAGGCCCAATGAATTTGTCTCTCTTCCCCCAGCGGACGCAGCACCAACTTCCATGGAATTCTTGTTCTTTGTCAAAACACCCTCCCATTGCATTTATGCTAATTACTTTGTTGTGGCTGTGTAGCCAAAGTACATCACGTCAAAGTCAGAATGCAAAAACATTTCTGCCAATCCATCTATGTTTTTCTTAATTTAAATTGAAATCACACGTTCATCTCATCAAAATTTCAAGTAATGTAGATTGAACCTTGAAGAAATTTGTTAATTCAGAATAAAGATTTCATACATCTAAATAACCTAAATATTTATTCACTTGGAAATTAAGCAAAGCAATGTCAGGAACAGGTAAAATTAGTTTCTAAACCCTACCCATAAAACCAAAAGGTAAGGGAGTCAAAACGAGATTGATTGGAGAAAACAGATGACATATGATGAACCAAGTAAGCAGCTATTTTCCAAACAGGTGGTGACTCTGAATTCGAATGTAACTGAATCAAATTACAGCTTAAATAGGACGATTAAATGATAACACGAACAGCAAGTAACCACAACAAAGCATCAACTTGGAACGGTCAGCAATGCGTTACTAGTTGATTTAAAATAACTTTACGAGGGTTTAGTCCCAATGCTCACTTTCGGTGTGGTTCTAAAACATGCATTTGAATGGACCATGTGGAGGTTTCCAACTCATCAATAATTCAACACAGACAACAAAGGAGTCAAAGGTAAAACCATGGTGGTTCAAGGATGAAGAGTTAACAGAAACAACGCTTACTCTGACATTTTACATCGCCACTGGAACACTGGAGGGAATGAAGGCCAAAAGTTGAATCCTGGTGAGCCAACTCATAAAGTACGTGTAACGGTTAATTTGTGCGACAACAATTGCTAATTTCATATGTTGAGTAAGTTATTTTAAAAAATAAAATTAATTAGAATTACATTTTATTGCTCTTCTATGGATGATGTAAAAGCTTCAATGCTTCATGCGTCTGACATGTGTATGCAATGCAAGGTAGGAAAGGAGGCAAAGTTCTGGATTGGATACAATCAGTTACCACACCTGAGCCTGGATACCATATGGGAAAGTGACAAATACACAAAAAACATTAAAGAAGTCAGCCCTATCCTAGCATGTGACCACAAGGCTGAATGACACAGACAAGACAATATAGCAAAGAAAAACATATAAAAAGATCCACAAAAGAAATACCACTTTGGAATGGTCAGTAAGAAAATACTGGAATGCTTAAATTAGTTTCACGGTACCAACCTCACCCTTCATTCTGATGTGGATCAAGACACAAGATAAAAAAGGAGATAAAACAAAGATAAGGACTCAACAGAACATATAACTGAATACCGTAGCAAAAGAAACCAAACAGTTAAACCCTTGCGGGCGTGACAGCAGACACAACATTAGGCCCAAACCCTCTCATTTATAGATAAGGCTTTAATTTGGAACTGTTAAAGCAAATCTCTTAATTTCCTACCACCACTGTCACCATATTAAGGAAATCTACTGAAGGTGAAATTAGTTAATAGAACTTGTGTTCACTGGTAAATGTATATAAAGCAAAACGTGAGTGTTTCAGAGTTTTTCAGTAGGTCTTTAAGTCCAATGAACAAATTCACTGACGTTTCAAAATCAATTCTTGGGTTTTATAAGGCTCAGTATTGCCAGAAATTCATTTAAAGAGACTAAGTCTGCCAGTGCAACTATGAACATTTTTCGAAATTTTTTATTTTCTTTTTAAATCATTTGTAAAAGTAGAATTAAGTTATGTTTTCGCAATAAATCTGTTCACTATAGCTGAAAACTGCACGGAAAAGTGAATTATCTTATAAAAACAGGTGTGTTGGTAATTATTTGTGTCCCTCCAATAATTATAGACAGTTAATTTTAACATAAATGCTGTTGTTTTGATACTGATAATTTGTTAAGCTTTACGAAATTGGTAAAATGTATACCTGAATTTTAGTTTTTTTCTGTGTTCTTGAAACATAGAAACATTAGTTCTGAAATTGAAAGATCAAAAGTTACAGACTATGCAGCTTTAAACACGTCTTCCTATTATACATTTACATCGACTTGATCTACCAGTGTTTCAAACTCTATGTGACCATTGAGTGTAGTATATCAGGCTATCCTTCTTGTATATCAAAAATTTCTCTGTGCTCTTATTGAATTGGGATTCCAGTGTTACACACGATAAGAAGCCACTATATGAGCTAAACACTCTTTGTGTTTTAACAACGGCAGCAACTAGGGTACATAATTGGCCAGTAAAATATATCTAAGTAAGAATGACGGCAAAGATTCGGAAACGATACAATCAAGTACCACACCTGACTCAGGATACCACATAGGAAAGTGACAGAAACACAATTAAACAACACAAACAAGAGCCATGAGGTCAGCCCTTTCCCAGCAGGTGACCACGCGACAGCAATAAACAGACGCGAAAACATGACAAACACAAGACATAAATAACACAAATGATCCACAAAAGTACCGCCTTGGAAACGTCTGTAAAATATTTTACTCGAGTGCTTAAACCAGTTTCACAGCGCCAACCTCACCCTTAGTTCAGATGTGGATCAAGACACATAAATGTATCCACCCCCAGTAGCCTCGGCTGCTGTCTGTTCTGAGGTGGTGATTCTGTTGTTGATGATTCATTGTTTGTAGTTGCTCCCATTGTGTTGGGTCTTTGTTTTATAGTTTACTTCTTATTGTCCTTATCTTGCTGAGATATAGAGAGCTGGTTGCTTTACATTAATTATGTTGTCGTGTGGCTGTCAGTGTTCTTTGTATCTTCCCCTCTGGTGTCATGGGTTAGTCTGTTGTCTATGCTTGTAGCATTTCTTGGCCATACTCATCTGTTTTGGGCGCTGCTATCTAGTTCTACTTAATAAGATCAATAAAACAGAGTCGGGCACATTAAACATAAAATGGGGTTAGTGTCTTGAAATTATTCTGTATCTCTCAAGTCTTTAAAAAGCGTATCAAGCAATGTAATCTCTGGCGCCTCAGCGTTTCCATTTACTGATTGGAAACACAGTTTCCGTACATGAAGGTGTCAAATCCAACAACTGAGTCTGCAGCTGTGTGTTTAAAAAGGGTTGCAGAAGCACAATTCTTTGTGTCTAGGTCACAACGTAGATCATCTGGTGCTATCTAGATTAGTTCAAAACATCTAAATATGAGATGGGTTCTGAATGCTGAAATCGCTGTCGTGATTTGTTTTTTGTTTGTTAATGATACGAGTACATATTAATTTTCGTCTACCTAATGTAAATCAATGAGCACAAACTTAATCATTTGTCAAAATATACCAGAATTAATTGTACTCTAGATTGGATTTGAAGGAGATATGATGAAACAAAATTAACAACTCCACTCTGTTTAGTAAGATGACCACATTTATCTTGCAGAGACATGATTTAACCTGAAAATAAAAACGATAAATTATGAATATTATTAATTATTAATAGTAAAACATCTTCGGATGCACAAATATATATATTTTTCTCTGCGTTATGCTTTGCTGACTGGTTTCACATTATATACATGTATTAAAACAACTATTAAAGTTGTTTTTTAGAAAAGAAAAACTGATTTGATATCAGTGACACTACCAAATTTTAAGGTTATCATAGGGACAATTATTGCATTTTATGGTAAAAACAAAGATCTCCAGTAGAACACACTGCCTCACAAACATTGATCGAGTACAATTCAGTTATTTCACGACCCGCAGACAGACAGAAAGACAGCTATACTCATAGATTGATAGATTTACATATTGATGGATAGATAGAACATACAGTAACTATACATGTACGTAGATAGATAGATAGATAGATAGATAGATAGATAGATAGATAGATAGATAGATAGATAGATAGATAGATAAGTTTGCCTTTTATGTTGTCTAATTTTCGATTTCACTGCATCGGACCTACAAAATAAAATCTTTGAATAAACTTCCAGTACAATTTAAATTGGTCAAAGTATTAAAAGGGACCAATTTTTCTCGTATTAAGTCGTCCTTGATCTATTTGAATTCTTTCACACAGAGAGAACCCACTTTGTAGCATGACCTGTATATTTTTGACTTTGTGATAGTTACCAGCTGCATGGATTTCAAATGTTAAACCTCCCCACTAACATTCCATGTACAATGAATGCATTAAAATACTTACAACTTCGTTTTCGCCCGTCTTTTCGTCTATATCTTGTCTCCACCTCGTGAATTGCGCCGTTTAAAATGAACAACATCGTACACAAAATACAAAACAAGAAACTCAAAATATGAAAGTAAAAAATCAAAACACCGAAATCAAAACGCCATAGCACAAAACACACTGTCACATATAGGCTTCCGTACAGCACAGTTTGTTGTTTTAAATCACTTTACTTGCATTGTTCAACATAAAAGTGTAAACAAGGAACACTAACAGTTGCATGGCATTAAAAGGCAATTAAAGTAAAGCCCCCATCTCTCTCTCTCTCTCTCTCTCTCTCTCTCTCTCTCTCTCTCTCTCTCTCTCTCTCTTTACCATCTGCTTTCAAAGTTTGCAAATAGTTTGGATGCAGAAGATCTCCGACGTCTTGCCAAACCAAATTAGGGGCAAACAGGCATACCAAGAATTAATAATGAAAGCGAACGTCCGACTTTGCGTCCGATGCCTCGAAGCCGTGACATGAGATTTCCAACAATGTGGGACCAGCAAAGCCTCGTATCAGCATGCGCATATGCACAGTCTGCTCAGAGCCTTTGCTAGTCGCTTGAATATTCTATATGTGTTAAGCTACTGACTGAACATCGTTTGGAGTTAGTAAGCTTAAAAGGAGGCTATACAGGCTCGTCTGAGTCTACACTCGTCAAAATGCCACATTGTGTCGCGGCTCAATTTATGAATATATTGGCTTCGAGCCGATGCGTACAATACGCTCAGTGCATTCATATCTCAAAGAAAAGGAAAAATTCAGACAAGTACCACAATCTAGTTATTCATGCATGCAGTGCGCCGTTTCATGCTCGAGTTCATTGAAATTGTTTTTTTTATTTCATGCATACCCATGAAAAGGAGACACAGCTAGGCAATTATGTTTTGTGTGCTAAGTCCGCTTTCGTACGCCAGGGCCACCGCGTGCTACCCGAGTCTTAAAACAACAACAACACGTGGTCTGATAGCCGGCTTCTTTGATCGAAAAAAACATGTTCGTGAACCATTACCCCACCCCGTCCCTTTGTCTGCTGCTGATACTATTAGCAGTGCCGGACCCAGGGTGGGACCTAGGAGGCACCCCCCCCCCCAAAGAGGCTGTGACAAACTAATTTAGCAGACAATTTGGGCCCAGAACTTGCCGGACAAAATGTTTCATGTTTTGTTCTAGAAACAAAGGTGCTGATAAGACTGTGCGGTGCGCAGGCTGATCTTCGCATGTAACAAAGTCGGGGTATATACTTCTACAGACGTGTGGTAAATAAAGCGAATTCCGAGATGTCCCAATCATCTCAATTTAAATTCACAGCCACGGCATGCACCTTCATTGTGTATGTGGGCAGTTAAGGCGCTGGCGATTTTCCGCGGATGCGCAGGCTCGTCTGAGCATTCGCTGCTCGCATATGCGATAAGTACCATAATCTTATAAAGTGACTTATTTCATGAAATTAAATATGTAAATATTAAATTCATCAAGATGCAGAATCGTTCTACAATCAATTTATTTCTTGGTACATGTATGTGCGTCTGTGCGTACATTATACCGGTAATACACTTGTAGGAACTTCCATGTGCAGTTTCATGAGGACAAACAGACAGGCCGCGATCGGCTCAACAGTTTGTTAAAATGTTCCATTTTGAGGAATTTGATTGATAGGAATAGCCATTATTACATGTACCCAAGTATTTTAAAGACAACGTACGTAGATGTCTAGAATTTTTATTTGACTCGAGTCTTCATCCTGTTTAAACTTTGTTAGTGAGCGAGACCCTGACGAGATTGTGCAAACACACATGCTCTCCTGAGCCTTCGCTGATCACATCTGTCATAAGATCCAGCAGGGTCTTTACCAGGTCATATGGGCTCCGCGCGAGTTGATTTCATGCTCGGGTCCGAGTTGTGTTCAAGAAAAGAGCACACGCATAGACTGATAGAATTGCCCTCCGTGTCGCACGCGGCTTGGACATATTGCCAAACTGGGAAATCCTTAAAAGGGAGGGGAGAGTAGGGATTCAGTCTCATACATATTTAAGCCTTAAGTTTACGGTAAAGTACCGTGAATAAAAATGAGATGATGACCACGTGTGAGTTCTTGCAGGCATGTCGGTAAAATATTAAATATACGGTGGCTGGATGTCTCGGTGAGAAAAAAAAAACATGCGACTTACACGATTTTCTCTGCATTTTGCACGAAACCGAATGGCCCCTTGTGTTGCAAACGTCCACGGCAATCACTATACATCAACTTATTTTATTCTCTCTCGCCTAAGTGATCGTCTCATTTTCCGCAACTCTCTCTCTCTGTTCGGGGCTAGTATTTTTTTTTTTAAAAAAACGAGCACGAGTCACATGTACAGCACACTATTGAGAATTGCTCCGCATGTGTCAACGTGCATAATTCACGTACAATTAGCCGAATCGCGGCCTGAAGGTCAATGTTTGGTCAGTAATAAATAATGATCTCAGCCATTTGGGTGGATACATATCCTCAATAGGGTTAGTCAAAGCAGTTTGGGAATCGTTGCAGGAACTTGTCCGTGCATCAAGTTCGTCATTGCTGGTGACCATGAATAATGTATAACGTCGCGCGCTGGCATGCGAAATAGAACGTCACGTGCCAGATTACCCATCAAAGTAGAATGGAACCTTCCAAATGTCGCTACCGCTCACGCGCAGAAGTATACCGAACACAGATGGGATCGGTTTTTCGCCGAAAATAACGTGTGTTCGTAATTTTAGAAATTTTTTAGGATGTTTTAAAAATTATTTTCGGCGATAATTTTAGGTGTTCGTAATTTTAGAGTGTTCGAAATTTTAGAACATTTACCGTATATTGCAAAATCCCTTGCAAAACGAATCTGATAGAGGATTAATAAGCTGTATTGGAAAATTCTTTAAACCCTTGGATAATATATGAAGAGTTGCTCTATAACTTCTACCTGATGGGTTTTCTTTGATCTTTTAAGTTGTTACTCGCACATTGTACTGTATGTTACCAACTTTCCAGGAGTATTATATTAACGATATTTGATGTCTATATAAAAGAAAAGAGGGTTTTATGGAAGTTTATGTTTTTAGTTACTTCCTCAGCAAATGAACCAGGGTAAAAAGAAGTACATGGACCTGTGCCAGCATGCAAATACGTACAAGCAGGTCGTGTTGGAGACCATATCTTGACATATAATGGTATTCAGAGAGTAACGTATGTAACCTGGGCTGTATAACAGTGTAAGACACCTTGATAAAGAACTTAAATCCATTTGAATGGCAGCCTTATAGATTTGCTATATTCACTGACGGTTAATACATGTAAAGTCAATAACTGCCATACTGATACTTGGAAATATCATATGAAACACTAAGTAACATATACAACAACAAAAACTCCAGACATTTATTAAATAAATGCTAAAATTATGTAACTGTGTTATAAGAAGTTCTTTAACCTGTGCTAGACTTAAAAAAAGTGTGAATATGTCTTCAAGGCACATGTGCCCACTTTGGAAACTGAAGCGGCTACTACTACCGAGGAAATCTGGGCGAAACTCATGACAGGATTGCTGAAGACAACAGAGGAGGTGTGCGGCACAACAAAGCCCCACCGATGGCAACGTGAAACTTGGTGGTGGAATAAGGAAGTAGATGATGCCATCACAGCCAAGCGCCAAGCTTTCAAAGCATGGAAGGCTGGCAAATGCACATGAGCATCATATAACACTGTCATGGGCATCTCCAGACGTGTGGTGCACCAGGCACGCCACGAAGCAGACAAGGTGGTCTATGAGGGCATTGACCACAAGTCGTCTAATATCTTCCGCCTTGCCAACCAGATGAGGATGGAGAATGTTGATGTTGTAGGTGACAAGCCAGTGAAGAATGACACTGGGGAAATGTCAATGAGCGAGGAGGCAAAGCAGAATGCGTGGGCTGAACGTTATGAAAGGCTTCTCAACGTTGAATTTGACTGGGACCCTGATTACCTGTCCAATGAACCTCCGTTCGAAGGCCCACCTATCCCAATCACTATTGACATGGTGAAGAAGGCCATCTCAAAGATGAAGTCGGGCAAAGCTGCAGGTCCATCAGGCATAATGGTGGAGATGATCAAGGCAGCAGGTGATACAGGTGCCACCATGATTCGAGATCTTGCTACTGCAATTATCCGTGATGGCAAGGTCCCAACTGACTGGGAGGAAAGTTTCATTGTCTGCCTTTACAAGGGCAAGGGTGATGCTTTGGATAGAGGCAACTATCGAAGCCTCAAGCTGACTGAGCAGGCCATGAAGATCCTAGAGAGGATTGTCGATGGTCTCATAAGACAGGTGGTGTCTATTGATGACTCCCAGTTTGGCTTTGTCCCAGGAAGAGGCACTACAGATGCAATCTTTCTGGTCTGGCAGCTGCAGGAGAAATACCTAGCAGTGAACAAGAGGCTTTATATGGCCTTCGTGGACCTAGAGAAAGCATTTGACCGTGTCCTCGGAAGGTTATCTGGTGGGCCCTGAGAAAGCTAGGCGTTGAGGAATGGATTGTGCGGTTAGTCCAGGGAATGTACGCTAATGCACGAAGCTTGTTTCGTGTTGGCGAGGGTTTCAGCAAAGAGTTTGAGGTGAAGGTCGGGGTCAATCAGGGATCCGTACTCAGTCCCTTGCTCTTCATCATTGTGCTGGAGGCCTTGTCATGTGAGTTTCGGGCTGGTGTTCCCTGGGAGGACCTATATGCGGATGATCTTGTCATCATTGCTGACTCCCTAAATGAATGTGTCAGGAGGCTCTTGATATGGAAAAAAGCCATGGAGAAGAAGGGATTGAGGGTAAATGCAGGAAAGACAAAGGTACAGGCCTGTGGTACAGGCCTGGACCTCTTGCAGAGTTCAGGCGAATACCCATGCGCTGTCTGTCGTACAGGAGTAGGCAACAACAGCATCTACTGCAATGGCTGCAAACATTGGGTGCATAAGAAATGCAGTGGGCTACAACAACTGACACCAAATCCTGATTAAAGGTGTGCAAGGTGCATGGGAAATGCACGCCCTATTGACGGCAGACCACAGAGTGAAGTCCAGGTCGGACCTGATAAGCTTGAGGTGGTAGCTTCCATCTGCTACCTAGGTGACATGCTTTCTGCTGGTGGAGGCTGTGAAATGGCGGTCACTACTCATGTGAAAACCGCCTGGAAGAAGTTCAGGGAGCTATGGTTAGTACCAGTTCTCACATCCAGCCACCTCTCTTACAAGACCCGTGGCCATGTGTACAGCTCTTGCGTGCGGAGCGCCATGCTCCATCCCAGTGAAACTTGTGCACTTACCAAGATGAACCTTCAGCGCTTGCAACGCAATGATGGGGCTATGATAAGGCAGATCTGCAGTATCAAGCCAGAGGATGTGGCCAGGGTAAGGTCAAACGAGCTACTGGCCAAGCTTCAGCTTGAAGACCTCAACCTCATTTTGAGAGAGAGAAGGCTTCGCTGGTTTGGGCATGTAGAGCGTTCGAGTGGTGCAATCAGAACAGCATATGATATGCAGATTGACGGCAAGCGGGGGGGGGGGGGGGGGCAGGGAGGCCCAAGCAAACATGGAAGAAACTGACAGAGAAAGACTGCCGTGAGTGGAAGCTCACCACAGTTGACCCTCAAGAAAGGAGCACCTGGAGATCAGGTGTGAGATCTGCTATGCGTGCCGCTAGCCAGTTACCTGGAAAGGAGCCCACTGATGTGAATGATGCCCCTGCACCTGCACGTTAATAAAAAATCCGATTATGATGATGATGATGGAGACATTAACTGGAAAAATTTAATAGTACTTTGTGGGTAACGTACGTAACATAATGTTACCCGTTAAAGCTGCCACTCTCAGAGGGCTAACATATTACATTATATGGCTTATATAATGTAGTATCTGGGATGCATAGTGCACAAAATTCCCCTTTGGGGAGGTGGGGTCTATAGCCAGCGCAAGAGAATTACATTTTACATTTCTGTGTGATATGGGGCTACCATGTTCAACATCTAATAACTCAAAAAGTATATAAGATAGAAACGTAATGCTTGCAGTTTTGAACAGATTAATAAAAATACTTTAATATAATACCAAATTAATGAGCATATACTGGTTTCAATAAAATTTAAGACAATCTATATTAGATTCATTTATCATTTAAAAGGGGGTTCAGTGAAAAAATGTAACGTATTCTACATCGGGGGTGCCTATATTTGTTTTCAAATGTCAATATCTGTGGCCCAGTAACAGCTTACTTATAAAATATAACCAATTTGAAAATTTTACCCGATCTTTTGCACTTTTCATATGTCTTAAAAAAAGGAATTTTAATTATAAATTGTTTTGTAGGGTAACGTATGTAACAGGCTGTTACAGCTTGAAGTTGCCATTGTCAGAGGGCTAACATGTTGCAAAATCCTTGCAACACATTGGGCTTTAAGAAAAATATGGTCTACAAAATTCCCCTGGGGGAGGGGCCTAATATGAGGCGTGACATGTGATTTCCAACAATGTGGCATTTTGACAAGTGTAGACTCAGATGAGCATGTGCAGCCCCCTTTTAAGCTTAGAAACTCCAAATGATGTTTGGTCAGTAGCTTAATAGCCATAAAATATTCAAGCGAGGAGCAAAGGTTCTGATCAGACTGCGCGTATGCGCAGGCTGATTTGAGGCTTTGCTGGTCGCACATACCAGATTGTTGGAAATCTCATGTCGCGACTCATATATATAATAACATAGGGCCAAAAGCAAATTTTTCAGCGTAAAATTGTGATTATTTTCTTATTTATCAGCTTTAACATGTGTTTTGAGTGCTCAAAAGAACCGTCTTATTGAATTAATTAACCAGTCCACTTTTGGCTTACTACATCATTTATAGATCTCTATGTTTTAACAAACAAAAAATCGCCTTAATAAGGCTTATATAATTTATATTTACAACTTTTATAAAAAAGAATGTGTGTTTTCCATTATGACCTCTGATAGTCATTATATTTTTGCTGCAGACCCTAAAGATTTTAGCAAATGAGGATTACCCATGTTGGCCATATTTTTCCCATATATCATTATATATATAAGTCAACACTATCCTCAAAAAAAATTACACGTCGGATTGTCCGCTCGCCCATAAAGAGTACCTCATGCTGTAGATATTTTGAAGTGTCAATTATTGAATTTACAAACGCATATAGAAATGTATGAAGGGTAGAAATTTTAACAATTGTCTGTTTAACAATAAAAAAGATTTTCGGTTGAGGGGGGGGGGGGGCGGGGCTGGATCACAGAACCCACAGAACCTCATCAAAGTGTCGACCCTCTACCCCAATGGGGGGCCTACGCAGGTCGCGTCCCATACCAACCAGACTACATTGCCCAGAGAATTTTGGACTAGTATTATTCGAAGGTACTTTCTGACTCAATCTAGGCAAGCCTAAGCTCACATTATTCAGCAATCAGCTTGTAGTGATAAAAGTTTAAAATGAAATCTGATTCAGCACATGGAGGCCATTGGTAGCATATTGACCATATCTACATTAATTGCTGGTTCCCAGTCTACAGGTGGTCAGCCATGTAAATACAGGTAACCAGAACCCCCCCATTTTCAGGTATTGGGGGGGGGGTATTGGTTACCTGTTTATCCATTGCTGACCACCTGTAGACCGGTAACCAGCAATTATTGTAGGTATGGTGAATATTGTGCCTTTCACAGATATACAACGACGTAATCACACCTGCACGTAATCCTCGCGAGGGGGTGTTGCAGAATATAAAGTAAGAATTCTGTTTCAAGTTTCAGTTGTGATGTAGCAAAATTTGATTGGCAATACATACAAGGCATATAAGAAAACTGAAGCCTCTCAATAAATTGGTCATTCTGACTCTTTAATTTTCTCAGATAACAGATTTGTATTTATTTTCGTCGACACCCCATTTCTTGAGTGTTTTTATTGTTTTCCCGGAAGAGGCTAGTCTTACAAACGCTAATTTACTGCTAATTTACGTTTTATGTACAGCAGTCGTGCTTAGTCTTGCATAGCAGCCGTGTTGTAGTCGCCCGCGTCCCCTACATAAAATGCCCTCCTAGGTCGGCGTCTATCCTTCGCGGATCCAGGATTTTTTTAAGAATCCTATACTTTTATTAGGTTCAAGACAGAGGGAGCCCACCATATTCCAGGGGGAGGGGTGTCAAAATTTTCCAGGGGTGGTTCTATTGCTTTTTCTCCATAGAAACTCATATAACTTGTGATTTTCAAGGGGGTGACCGGACCCCCTGTCCCCATTTTAATCCGAAATTGTGTAAGTGTTTCGCTACATCATTGTAGGTCAAAGGTTTTAACAATGGTCAGGTTTCCAGTTATGTTGGGTCGATTTCCTGTCTTCCTGAGTTGCAGGAGTCACTATATCAGACAGTGGGTACAGGAGCTATATCAATGTAAATTTCTGTGATATTAACCCAAATTTCCTGTGATTTGTTATATGTTTATACTTGTACAGTCTTTCACTTTGTTTGTCGGTAAAATAGCCTTAATGGCTAATGTTTGATATGTTAAAATTGAATGCCGACTTTAAATAAAGTTTCTTGTATCTTGTATCTTAGAGTCTCTATATGACCTATATCAGACAGCGGAAGCAGGAGTACCAGGGGGTACTATCTTTTTTTTGATAGAGTACTATATGTAGGCTTGGACTCGCCATCTACTGTTTACACCCACCCCCTCCCACGCCCCCCCCCCAAAAAAAAAAACAACAAAATAAAAACAACAGGATTATCAGTCACAACCCCAAAAATATTTGAAATATACCAATCCCCCAAAAATATTCCAATTCTGTACCTTGACCTTAGGAAAATATATATATAGATGACACCCAAAAATAGTCCAGTTTTGTGACTACACCCCCCCCCAAATATATCCAAAATTTCACCATACCCTCCCCCCAGCCCCTAAATAAATATTGATTTTTCTGGAGCCCCTCCCACCTCCATCAAAGGAAATTCAAAATTTAGAACCCAAACAAATGGTCCGAGCCTACTTATATAAGAAATTATCATCAGAGTACACCCCCCTCTTGGAAAAGTGTATACATGTATCTCAGCGAGCTGATGAAAGGAGATTATATCAGAGAGCGGATGCAGGAGTCTCTATATCAAACAGGCGTAGCTATACCGACAACGGATGCAGGAGTCACTATATATGACAACGGATGCAGAAGTTATATCAGACAATGGAAGCAGGAGTCTGTATACCAGACTCCTGATTAAGGAGTCTCTATATTTAACAGTGGATGCAGGAGTCTATACATATGACAACGGATGCCGTAGTCTTTATAAATGAATGGATACAGGAGTCTCTATGTCAGACAATGGAAGCAGGCGTCTCTAAATTGGACTGCGGATGCAGAAGTTTCTATCTAAGACAATGGATGCAGTAGTCTTGCAGTAGTCAGACAGCGAATGCAGGATCGTCGAGTATGTATCAGACAGCGGATGCAGGAGTCTCTATATAACAGACAGCGGATGCAGGAGTCTCTATATCAGACACTGGTGCAGGGTTCTCTACATACAGCGGATGCAGGAGTCTCTATATAGCAGACATGGGGTGCAGCAGTCTCTTTGTCCATCAGCGGGTACAGGAGTATCAGAAAGCAGATGCAGGAGTCCCTATATCAGGCAAAGGATAGAGGAGTCTCTATATCACATAGCGGATGAAGAAGTCTCTATAACAAATATCGGATGCAGGAGTCTCTATATAAGACAGCTGATGCAAAAGACGCTTTAAAACAGATGCAGTAGTCTATATCAGACAGCGGATGTAAGAGACTCAATATCAGACAGCGGATGCAGGAGACTCTATATCAGACAGCGGAGGCAGGAGTCTCTATAACAGACATTGGATGCAGGAGTCTCTATATCTGACAGCGGATGCAAGAGACTCTATATCATACAGCGGATGCAAGAGACTCTATAGCAGACAGCGGATGCAGGAGACTATATCAGACAGCGGATGCAGGAGTCTATATATCAGACAGCAGATGCAAGA
Organism: Loripinus fragilis; assembly: GCA_964019695.1. Taxonomy (NCBI): domain Eukaryota; kingdom Metazoa; phylum Mollusca; class Bivalvia; order Lucinida; family Lucinidae; genus Loripinus; species Loripinus fragilis. The sequence continues at coordinate 70,595,073 of OZ026530.1, forward strand.
GACTATATCAGACAGCGGATGAAAGAGACTCTATATCAGATAGCGGATGCAGGAGTCTCTATATCAGACAGCGGATGCAGGAGTCTCTATATCGGACAGCGGAAGCATGTGCTTCTATATCAGATAACGAATGCTAGAGACTCTATCTCAGACAGCGGATGCAGGAGTATCTTTATCAGAAAGTGGATGCAGGATACTCTATATTAGACAGTGGATGCAGGATTCTCTATATCAGACAGCGGATGAAGAAGTCTCTTTATCAGACAGCGGATGCTGGAGCCTCTATATCAGACAGCAGATGCAGTAATCTCTATATCAGATAGAGGGTGCTAGAGACTCTATATTAGACAGCGCATGCAAGAGACTATATCAGACAGCGGATGCAATGGACTCTCTATCAGACAGCAGATGCAGGAGACTATATCAGACTGCGAATGCAGGAGACTCTATATCAGACAGCGGATGCAAGAGACTAAATTAGACAGCCAGATGCAGGAGTCTCAATATCAGGCAGCGGATGCAGGAGACTATATCAGACAGCGGATGCAGGAGTCTCAATATCAGACAGCGAATGCAAGAGACTATATCAGACAGCGGACGCAGGAGTCTTTATATCAGACAGCTGATGCTGGAGCACCTATATCAGACAGCGGATGCAGTAATCTCTATATCAGATAGCGGGTGCTAGAGACTCTATATTAGACAGGGCATGCAAGAAACTTTATCAGACAGCGGATGCAAGAGACTCTTTGTCAGACAAGGGATGCAAGGGTCTCTGTATCAGACAGCGGGTTCAAGAGTCTCTATATCAGACAGCGGATGCAAGAGACACTATATAAGAGAGCGGATGCGAGAAACTCTATATCAGCCAACGGATGCAAGAGACTTTTTACAGACAAGTGATGCAGGAGTCTCTATATCAAACAGGGGGTGCAAAAGTCTCTAAATCAGATAGCGGATGCAGGAGTCTCTATATCAGACAGCGGATTCAAAGGACTCTATATAACAGACAGCGGATGCAAGACACTCCATATCAGACAGCGGACACAAGAGACTATATCAGACAGCGGATGTAAGAGACTTTATCACACAGTGGATGCAGAAGTCTCTATTTCGGACAGCGGATGCAAGAGAAATTATATATCATACAGCGTATGCAGGAGACCCTATATCAAACAGACGATGCACAAGTCTATATATCAGACAGCGGATGCAGGAATCTCTATATAAGACAATGGATGCAAGAGACTATAACAGACAGGATGCAAGATACTGTATCAGACAGGATGCAGGAGTCTCAATATCAGACAGCAGATGCAAGAGACTACATGTATATCAGACAGCGGACGCAAGAGACACTATATCAGACAGCGAATGCAGGAGACTGTATCAGACAGATGATGCAGCCTTCTCTTTATCAGACAGCGGATGCAAGAGACTTTATCAAACAGCAGATGCAGGGGTCTCTATATTAGACAGCGGATGCAAGAGACTATATCAGACAACGGATGCGAGATACTCTTTATTAGACAGCGAATGCAGTAGTCTCTATATCAGACAGCGGGTACAAGAGACTCTATATCAGAAAGATGATGCAAAAGACTCTATATAAGACATCGGATGCAAGAGACTCTATATCAGACAGCGGATGCAGGAGTTTCTATATCAGACAGCAGATGCAAAGTACTATATAACAGACAGCGGATGCATTAGTTTCTATATCAGGCAGCGGATGCAGTAGTTTCTATATCAGGCAGCGGATGCCTGAATCCTGATATCAGACAGCAGATGCAAGAGACTCTATATAACAGACTGCGGATGCAATAATCTCTATATCAGACAGCGGATGCAGGAGTCTCAAATATCAGACAGAGAATGCAAGAGACTATATCAGACAGCTTATGCAAGAGACTGTTTATCAGACAGCGGATGCTGGAGTTATAATATCAGACAGCGGATGCAGGCGTCTCTATATCAGACAGCGAATGTAAGAGACTATATCAGACAGCCGATGCAAGAGACTCTATATCAGACAGCGAATGCAAGAGACTCTATATCAGACAGCGGATTCAGGAGACTATATCAGACAGCGGACGCAGGAGTCTCTACATCAGACAACGGATGCAAGAGACTCTATATCAGACAGCGGATGCTAGAGACCCTATATCAGACAGCAGATGCAAGAGATTATATAGGACAGCGGATGCAAGAGACCCTATATCAGACAACAGATGCAGGAGTCACTATATAAGATAGCGGATGCAGGAGTTTCAATATAAGACAACGGATGCAAGAGACTCTATATCAGACAGCGGATGCAGTAGTCTCTGTATCAGACAGCGGATGCAGGTATCTCTATATCAGACAGAGGATTTAAGAGACTTTATATCAAGCAGCGGATGGGAGAGACTCTATATAGGACAGCGGATGTAAGAGACTCTTTATCAGACAGCGGATGCAGGAGACTCTATATCAGACAGCGGATGCAAGAGACTCTTTATCAGACAGCGGATGCAGGAGTCTCTATATCAGACAGCGGATGCAAGAGACTCTATACAACAGACAGCGGATGCAAGAGACTCTATACCAGACATTGGATGCAAGAGTCCATATATCAGACAGCGGATGAAGAAGTCTCTTTATCAGACAGCGGATGCTGGAGCCTCTATATCAGACAGCAGATGCAGTAATCTCTATATCAGATAGAGGGTGCTAGAGACTCTATATTAGACAGCGCATGCAAGAGACTATATCAGACAGCGGATGCAATGGACTCTCTATCAGACAGCAGATGCAGGAGACTATATCAGACTGCGAATGCAGGAGACTCTATATCAGACAGCGGATGCAAGAGACTAAATTAGACAGCCAGATGCAGGAGTCTCAATATCAGGCAGCGGATGCAGGAGACTATATCAGACAGCGGATGCAGGAGTCTCAATATCAGACAGCGAATGCAAGAGACTATATCAGACAGCGGACGCAGGAGTCTTTATATCAGACAGCTGATGCTGGAGCACCTATATCAGACAGCGGATGCAGTAATCTCTATATCAGATAGCGGGTGCTAGAGACTCTATATTAGACAGGGCATGCAAGAAACTTTATCAGACAGCGGATGCAAGAGACTCTTTGTCAGACAAGGGATGCAAGGGTCTCTGTATCAGACAGCGGGTTCAAGAGTCTCTATATCAGACAGCGGATGCAAGAGACACTATATAAGAGAGCGGATGCGAGAAACTCTATATCAGCCAACGGATGCAAGAGACTTTTTACAGACAAGTGATGCAGGAGTCTCTATATCAGACAGGGGGTGCAAAAGTCTCTAAATCAGATAGCGGATGCAGGAGTCTCTATATCAGACAGCGGATTCAAAAGACTCTATATAACAGACAGCGGATGCAAGACACTCCATACCAGACAGCGGACACAAGAGACTATATCAGACAGCGGATGTAAGAGACTTTATCACACAGTAGATGCAGAAGTCTCTATTTCGGACAGCGGATGCAAGAGAAATTATATATCATACAGCGTATGCAGGAGACCCTATATCAAACAGACGATGCACAAGTCTATATATCAGACAGCGGATGCAGGAATCTCTATATAAGACAATGGATGCAAGAGACTATAACAGACAGGATGCAAGATACTGTATCAGACAGGATGCAGGAGTCTCAATATCAGACAGCAGATGCAAGAGACTACATGTATATCAGACAGCGGACGCAAGAGACACTATATCAGACAGCGAATGCAGGAGACTGTAACAGACAGATGATGCAGCCTTCTCTTTATCAGACAGCGGATGCAAGAGACTTTATCAAACAGCAGATGCAGGGGTCTCTATATTAGACAGCGGATGCAAGAGACTATATCAGACAACGGATGCGAGATACTCTTTATTAGACAGCGAATGCAGTAGTCTCTATATCAGACAGCGGGTACAAGAGACTCTATATCAGAAAGATGATGCAAAAGACTCTATATAAGACATCGGATGCAAGAGACTCTATATCAGACAGCGGATGCAGGAGTTTCTATATCAGACAGCAGATGCAAAGTACTATATAACAGACAGCGGATGCATTAGTTTCTATATCAGGCAGCGGATGCAGTAGTTTCTATATCAGGCAGCGGATGCCTGAATCCTGATATCAGACAGCAGATGCAAGAGACTCTATATAACAGACTGCGGATGCAATAATCTCTATATCAGACAGCGGATGCAGGAGTCTCAAATATCAGACAGAGAATGCAAGAGACTATATCAGACAGCTTATGCAAGAGACTGTTTATCAGACAGCGGATGCTGGAGTTATAATATCAGACAGCGGATGCAGGCGTCTCTATATCAGACAGCGAATGTAAGAGACTATATCAGACAGCCGATGCAAGAGACTCTATATCAGACAGCGAATGCAAGAGACTCTATATCAGACAGCGGATTCAGGAGACTATATCAGACAGCGGACGCAGGAGTCTCTACATCAGACAACGGATGCAAGAGACTCTATATCAGACAGCGGATGCTAGAGACCCTATATCAGACAGCAGATGCAAGAGATTATATAGGACAGCGGATGCAAGAGACCCTATATCAGACAACAGATGCAGGAGTCACTATATAAGATAGCGGATGCAGGAGTTTCAATATAAGACAACGGATGCAAGAGACTCTATATCAGACAGCGGATGCAGTAGTCTCTGTATCAGACAGCGGATGCAGGTATCTCTATATCAGACAGAGGATTTAAGAGACTTTATATCAAGCAGCGGATGGGAGAGACTCTATATAGGACAGCGGATGTAAGAGACTCTTTATCAGACAGCGGATGCAGGAGACTCTATATCAGACAGCGGATGCAAGAGACTCTTTATCAGACAGCGGATGCAGGAGTCTCTATATCAGACAGCGGATGCAAGAGACTCTATACAACAGACAGCGGATGCAAGAGACTCTATACCAGACATCGGATGCAAGAGTCCATATATCAGACAGCGGATGCAAGAGACTCTATATCAGACAGTGGATGCAGGAGTCTCTATATTGGACAGCGGATGCAAGAGACTCTGTATAAGCAGACGGTGGATGAAAAAGACTATATCAGACTGCGGATGCAGGAGTCTTAATATCAGACATAGGACGCAGAAGTCTCTATATCAGACAGCGGATGTAAGAGACTATAGCAGACAGGATGCAAGATACTCTATCAGACAGGATGCAGGAGTCTATATACCAGACAGCGGATGCAAGAGACTATATCAGACAGCGGATGCAAGAGACTATATCAGACAGGGGATGCAAGAGATTCTTTATCAGACAGCCGATGCAGGAGAATATATCAGACAGCGTATGCAGGAGTCTCAATATCAGACAGCGGATGCAAGAGACTCTATATCGGACAGGGAATGCAAGAGTCTCTATATCAGACAGCGGATGCAAGAGATTATATCTGTCAGCGGATGCAAGAGACTATATCAGACAGCAGATGCAGGAGTCTCTATATCAGACTGCGGACGCAAGAGACTCTATATCAGACTGCTGGTGCAAGAGACTATATCAGACAGCAGATGCAGGAGTCTCTATATCAGACAGGGGATGCAAGAGACTCGCAATCGGACAGCAGATGCAAGGCACTCCATATAACAGACAGCGGATGCAGGAGTCTCTAAATCAGACAGCCGATGCAAGAGACTTTATATCAGACAGCGGATGCAAGAGACTCTATTTCAGACAGCAGATGCAGGAGTTTCTATATCAGACAGCAGATGCAAGAGATAATATTAGACAGCGGATGCAAGGGACAATATCAGACAGCAGATGCAGTAGTCTCTATATCAGACAACGGATGCGAGAGACTCTTATATCAGACAGCGGGTTCAAGAGTCTCTATATCAGACAGCGGATGCAAGAGACTCTTTATCAGACAGCAGATGCGAGAAACTCTATATCAGCCAACTGATGCAAGAGACTCTTTGTCAGACAAGTGATGCAGGAGTCTCTATATCAGACAGGGGGTGCAAAAGTCTCTAAATCAGATAGCGGATGCAGGAGTCTCTATATCAGACAGCGGATTTTAAGGACTCTATATAACAGACAGCGGATGCAAGACACTCCATATCAGACAGCGGATACAAGAGACTCTATATCAGACAGCGGATGTAAGAGACTCTATATATCATACAGCGTATGCAGGAGACCCTATATCAAACAGACGATGCACAAGTCTTTATATCAGACAGCGGATGCAGGAATCTCTATATCAGACAATGGATGTAAGAGACTATAACAGACAGGATGCAAGATACTGTATCAGACAAGATGCAGGAGTCTCAATATCAGACAGCTGATGCAAGAGACTACATGTATATAAGACAGCGGACGCAAGAGACTCTATATCAGACAGCGGATGCAAGAGACACTATATCAGACAGCGGATGCAGGAGACTATAACTGACAGCGGATGCAGGAGTCTCTATACCAGACAACGGATGCAAGAGACTCTATATCAGACAGCGAATGCAGGATTCTCTGTATCAGACAGCGGATGCAAGAGACTATATCACACAGCGGTTGCAAGAGACTCTATATCAGACAGCGGAGACAGGAGTTCTATATCAGAGAGCAGATGCAAGAGACTATACCAGACAGCAGATGCAAGAGACTATATCTGACAGCGGATGCAAAGAACTTTATCAGACAGGATGCCAGATACTATATCAGACAGGATGCAGGAGTCTCTATATCAGACAGCGGATGCAAGAGACTCTGTATCAGACAGCGGAAGCAAGCAACTCTATAGAAGACAGTGGATGCAGGAGACTATATCAGACAGCGGATGCTGGAGTCACTATATCAGACAGCAGAAGCAAGAGACTATATCAGACAGCAGATGCTGGAGTCTCTATCTCAGACAGCGGATGCAAGAGTCTCTATATCTGACAGCGGATGTAAGAGACTCTTAATCAGACAGCAGATGCAAGTGACTCTATATCAGACAGCAGATTCAAAAGAGTCGATATCGGAGAGCGAATGCAAGAAACTCTTAATCAGACAGTGGATGCAAGAGACTATAACAGACAGCAGATGCTGGAGTCTCTTTATCAGACAGCGGATGCAAGGGACTCTTTATCAGACAGCGGATGCAGGAGTCTCTATATCAGACAGCGGATGCATGAGACTCTATATAACAGACAGCGGATGAAGAAGTCTTCATATCAGACAGCGGATGCAAGAGACTCTTTATCAGACAGTGGATGCAAGAGACTCTATATAAAAGACAGCGGATGCAGTTATCCCTATATCAGACAGAGGATGCAGGAGTCTCTACATTAGACCCTGGGGTATACAGAGCTGACTTGTATACTCTATCTAGAGCTTAGTAGCATCCATTGAGGGTCAGGGACTTGGCTCTAAATGGAGTCGATTGCAGACATAACGTGCAGGAATCTTCACAAATGACAGCGGTTGCAGGAGGTTCTATACCAGACAGCGGATTCAAGAGATTCTATATCAGACAGCGGATGCAGGAGTCTATTTATTAGACAGCGGTTGCAGGAGTCTCAATATCAGACAGCGGATGCAAGAGACTCTATATCAGACAGCTGATGCAAGAGATGCTATATCAGACAGCGGACGCAGGAGTGTGTATATCAGACCACGGATGCAGGAGTCTCTATAAAAGACAGCAGATGCAAGAGACTCTATATCAGGCAAAGAATGCAGGAGTCTCTGTATCAGACAGCGGATTTAAGAGACTTTATATCAAGCAGCGGATGGGAGAGACTCTATATAGGACTGCTTATGTAAGAGACTCTTTATCAGACAGCGGATGCAGGAGACTCTATATCAGACAGCGGATGCAAGAGACTCTTTATCAGACAGCGGATGCAGGAGTCTCTATATCAGACAGCGGATGCAAGAGACTCTATACAACAGACAGCGGATGCAAGAGACTCTATACCAGACATCAGATGCAAGAGTCCATATATCAGACAGCGGATGCAAGAGACTCTATATCAGACAGTGGATGCAGGAGTCTCTATATTGGACAGCGGATGCAAGAGACTCTGTATAAGCAGACGGTGGATGAAAAAGACTATATCAGACTGCGGATGCAGGAGTCTTAATATCAGACAGAGGACACAGAAGTCTCTATATCAGACAGCGGATGTAAGAGACTATAGCAGACAGGATGCAAGATACTCTATCAGACAGGATGCAGGAGTCTATATACCAGACAGCGGATGCAAGAGACTATATCAGACAGCGGATGCAAGAGACTCTATATCAGACAGGGGATGCAAGAGATTCTTTATCAGACAGCCGATGCAGGAGAATATATCAGACAGCGTATGCAGGAGTCTCAATATCAGACAGCGGATGCAAGAGACTCTATATCGGACAGGGAATGCAAGAGTCTCTATATCAGACAGCGGATGCAAGAGATTATATCTGTCAGCGGATGCAAGAGACTATATCAGACAGCAGATGCAGGAGTCTCTATATCAGACTGCGGATGCAAGAGACCCTATATCAGACTGCTGGTGCAAGAGACTATATCAGACAGCAGATGCAGGAGTCTCTATATCAGACAGCGGATGCAAGAGACTCGCAATCGGACAGCAGATGCAAGGCACTCCATATAACAGACAGCGGATGCAGGAGTCTCTAAATCAGACAGCCGATGCAAGAGACTTTATATCAGACAGTGGATGCAAGAGACTCTATTTCAGACAGCAGATGCAGGAGTTTCTATATCAGACAGCAGATGCAAGAGATAATATTAGACAGCGGATGCAAGGGACAATATCAGACAGCAGATGCAGTAGTCTCTATATCAGACAACGGATGCGAGAGACTCTTATATCAGACAGCGGGTTCAAGAGTCTCTATATCAGACAGCGGATGCAAGAGACTCTTTATCAGACAGCAGATGCGAGAAACTCTATATCAGCCAACTGATGCAAGAGACTCTTTGTCAGACAAGTGATGCAGGAGTCTCTATATCAGACAGGGGGTGCAAAAGTCTCTAAATCAGATAGCGGATGCAGGAGTCTCTATATCAGACAGCGGATTTTAAGGACTCTATATAACAGACAGCGGATGCAAGACACTCCATATCAGACAGCGGATACAAGAGACTCTATATCAGACAGCGGATGTAAGAGACTCTATATATCATACAGCGTATGCAGGAGACCCTATATCAAACAGACGATGCACAAGTCTATATATCAGACAGCGGATGCAGGAATCTCTATATCAGACAATGGATGTAAGAGACTATAACAGACAGGATGCAAGATACTGTATCAGACAGGATGCAGGAGTCTCAATATCAGACAGCTGATGCAAGAGACTACATGTATATAAGACAGCGGACGCAAGAGACTCTATATCAGACAGCGGATGCAAGAGACACTATATCAGACAGCGGATGCAGGAGACTATATCAGACAGCGGATGCAGGAGTCTCTATACCAGACAACGGATGCAAGAGACTCTATATCAGACAGCGAATGCAGGATTCTCTGTATCAGACAGCGGATGCAAGAGACTATATCACACAGCAGTTGCAAGAGACTCTATATCAGACAGCGGAGACAGGAGTTCTATATCAGAGAGCAGACGCAAGAGACTATACCAGACAGCAGATGCAAGAGACTATATCTGACAGCGGATGCAAAGAACTTTATCAGACAGGATGCCAGATACTATATCAGACAGGATGCAGGAGTCTCTATATCAGACAGCGGATGCAAGAGACTCTGTATCAGACAGCGGAAGCAAGCAACTCTATAGAAGACAGTGGATGCAGGAGACTATATCAGACAGCGGATGCTGGAGTCTCTATATCAGACAGCAGAAGCAAGAGACTATATCAGACAGCAGATGCTGGAGTCTCTATATCAGACAGCGGATGCAAGAGTCTCTATATCAGACAGCGGATGTAAGAGACTCTTAATCAGACAGCGGATGCAAGTGACTCTATATCAGACAGCAGATTCAAAAGAGTCGATATCGGAGAGCGAATGCAAGAAACTCTTAATCAGACAGTGGATGCAAGAGACTATAACAGACAGCAGATGCTGGAGTCTCTTTATCAGACAGCGGATGCAAGGGACTCTTTATCAGACAGCGGATGCAGGAGTCTCTATATCAGACAGCGGATGCATGAGACTCTATATAACAGACAGCGGATGAAGAAGTCTTCATATCAGACAGCGGATGCAAGAGACTCTTTATCAGACAGTGGATGCAAGAGACTCTATATAAAAGACAGCGGATGCAGTTATCCCTATATCAGACAGAGGATGCAGGAGTCTCTACATTAGACCCTGGGGTATACAGAGCTGACTTGTATACTCTATCTAGAGCTTAGTAGCATCCATTGAGGGTCAGGGACTTGGCTCTAAATGGAGTCGATTGCAGACATAACGTGCAGGAATCTTCACAAATGACAGCGGTTGCAGGAGGTTCTATACCAGACAGCGGATTCAAGAGATTCTATATCAGACAGCGGATGCAGGAGTCTATTTATTAGACAGCGGTTGCAGGAGTCTCAATATCAGACAGCGGATGCAAGAGACTCTATATCAGACAGCTGATGCAAGAGATGCTATATCAGACAGCGGACGCAGGAGTGTGTATATCAGACCACGGATGCAGGAGTCTCTATAAAAGACAGCAGATGCAAGAGACTCTATATCAGGCAAAGAATGCAGGAGTCTCTGTATCAGACAGCGGATGCAGGTATCTCTATATCAGACAGAGGATTTAAGAGACTTTATATCAAGCAGCGGATGGGAGAGACTCTATATAGGACAGCTTATGTAAGAGACTCTTTATCAGACAGCGGATGCAGGAGACTCTATATCAGACAGCGGATGCAAGAGACTCTTTATCAGACAGCGGATGCAGGAATCTCTATATCAGACAGCGGATGCAAGAGACTCTATACAACAGACAGCGGATGCAAGAGACTCTATACCAGACATCGGATGCAAGAGTCCATATATCAGACAGCGGATGCAAGAGTCTCTATATCAGACAGGGGGTGCAAAAGTCTCTAAATCAGATAGCGGATGCAGGAGTCTCTATATCAGACAGCGGATTCAAAGGACTCTATATAACAGACAGCGGATGCAAGACACTCCATATCAGACAGCGGACACAAGAGACTATATCAGACAGCGGATGTAAGAGACTTTATCACACAGTGGATGCAGAAGTCTCTATTTCGGACAGCGGATGCAAGAGAAATTATATATCATACAGCGTATGCAGGAGACCCTATATCAAACAGACGATGCACAAGTCTATATATCAGACAGCGGATGCAGGAATCTCTATATAAGCAATGGATGCAAGAGACTATAACAGACAGGATGCAAGATACTGTATCAGACAGGATGCAGGAGTCTCAATATCAGACAGCAGATGCAAGAGACTACATGTATATCAGACAGCGGACGCAAGAGACACTATATCAGACAGCGAATGCAGGAGACTGTATCAGACAGATGATGCAGCCTTCTCTTTATCAGACAGCGGATGCAAGAGACTTTATCAAACAGCAGATGCAGGGGTCTCTATATTAGACAGCGGATGCAAGAGACTATATCAGACAACGGATGCGAGATACTCTTTATTAGACAGCGAATGCAGTAGTCTCTATATCAGACAGCGGGTACAAGAGACTCTATATCAGAAAGATGATGCAAAAGACTCTATATAAGACATCGGATGCAAGAGACTCTATATCAGACAGCGGATGCAGGAGTTTCTATATCAGACAGCAGATGCAAAGTACTATATAACAGACAGCGGATGCATTAGTTTCTATATCAGGCAGCGGATGCAGTAGTTTCTATATCAGGCAGCGGATGCCTGAATCCTGATATCAGACAGCAGATGCAAGAGACTCTATATAACAGACTGCGGATGCAATAATCTCTATATCAGACAGCAGATGCAGGAGTCTCAAATATCAGACAGAGAATGCAAGAGACTATATCAGACAGCTTATGCAAGAGACTGTTTATCAGACAGCGGATGCTGGAGTTATAATATCAGACAGCGGATGCAGGCGTCTCTATATCAGACAGCGAATGTAAGAGACTATATCAGACAGCCGATGCAAGAGACTCTATATCAGACAGCGAATGCAAGAGACTCTATATCAGACAGCGGATTCAGGAGACTATATCAGACAGCGGACGCAGGAGTCTCTACATCAGACAACGGATGCAAGAGACTCTATATCAGACAGCGGATGCTAGAGACCCTATATCAGACAGCAGATGCAAGAGATTATATAGGACAGCGGATGCAAGAGACCCTATATCAGACAACAGATGCAGGAGTCACTATATAAGATAGCGGATGCAGGAGTTTCAATATAAGACAACGGATGCAAGAGACTCTATATCAGACAGCGGATGCAGTAGTCTCTGTATCAGACAGCGGATGCAGGTATCTCTATATCAGACAGAGGATTTAAGAGACTTTATATCAAGCAGCGGATGGGAGAGACTCTATATAGGACAGCGGATGTAAGAGACTCTTTATCAGACAGCGGATGCAGGAGACTCTATATCAGACAGCGGATGCAAGAGACTCTTTATCAGACAGCGGATGCAGGAGTCTCTATATCAGACAGCGGATGCAAGAGACTCTATACAACAGACAGCGGATGCAAGAGACTCTATACCAGACATCGGATGCAAGAGTCCATATATCAGACAGCGGATGCAAGAGACTCTATATCAGACAGTGGATGCAGGAGTCTCTATATTGGACAGCGGATGCAAGAGACTCTGTATAAGCAGACGGTGGATGAAAAAGACTATATCAGACTGCGGATGCAGGAGTCTTAATATCAGACATAGGACGCAGAAGTCTCTATATCAGACAGCGGATGTAAGAGACTATAGCAGACAGGATGCAAGATACTCTATCAGACAGGATGCAGGAGTCTATATACCAGACAGCGGATGCAAGAGACTATATCAGACAGCGGATGCAAGAGACTATATCAGACAGGGGATGCAAGAGATTCTTTATCAGACAGCCGATGCAGGAGAATATATCAGACAGCGTATGCAGGAGTCTCAATATCAGACAGCGGATGCAAGAGACTCTATATCGGACAGGGAATGCAAGAGTCTCTATATCAGACAGCGGATGCAAGAGATTATATCTGTCAGCGGATGCAAGAGACTATATCAGACAGCAGATGCAGGAGTCTCTATATCAGACTGCGGACGCAAGAGACTCTATATCAGACTGCTGGTGCAAGAGACTATATCAGACAGCAGATGCAGGAGTCTCTATATCAGACAGGGGATGCAAGAGACTCGCAATCGGACAGCAGATGCAAGGCACTCCATATAACAGACAGCGGATGCAGGAGTCTCTAAATCAGACAGCCGATGCAAGAGTCTTTATATCAGACAGCGGATGCAAGAGACTCTATTTCAGACAGCAGATGCAGGAGTTTCTATATCAGACAGCAGATGCAAGAGATAATATTAGACAGCGGATGCAAGGGACAATATCAGACAGCAGATGCAGTAGTCTCTATATCAGACAACGGATGCGAGAGACTCTTATATCAGACAGCGGGTTCAAGAGTCTCTATATCAGACAGCGGATGCAAGAGACTCTTTATCAGACAGCAGATGCGAGAAACTCTATATCAGCCAACTGATGCAAGAGACTCTTTGTCAGACAAGTGATGCAGGAGTCTCTATATCAGACAGGGGGTGCAAAAGTCTCTAAATCAGATAGCGGATGCAGGAGTCTCTATATCAGACAGCGGATTTTAAGGACTCTATATAACAGACAGCGGATGCAAGACACTCCATATCAGACAGCGGATACAAGAGACTCTATATCAGACAGCGGATGTAAGAGACTCTATATATCATACAGCGTATGCAGGAGACCCTATATCAAACGGACGATGCACAAGTCTTTATATCAGACAGCGGATGCAGGAATCTCTATATCAGACAATGGATGTAAGAGACTATAACAGACAGGATGCAAGATACTGTATCAGACAGGATGCAGGAGTCTCAATATCAGACAGCTGATGCAAGAGACTACATGTATATAAGACAGCGGACGCAAGAGACTCTATATCAGACAGCGGATGCAAGAGACACTATATCAGACAGCGGATGCAGGAGACTATATCAGACAGCGGATGCAGGAGTCTCTATACCAGACAACGGATGCAAGAGACTCTATATCAGACAGCGAATGCAGGATTCTCTGTATCAGACAGCGGATGCAAGAGACTATATCACACAGCAGTTGCAAGAGACTCTATATCAGACAGCGGAGACAGGAGTTCTATATCAGAGAGCAGATGCAAGAGACTATACCAGACAGCAGATGCAAGAGACTATATCTGACAGCGGATGCAAAGAACTTTATCAGACAGGATGCCAGATACTATATCAGACAGGATGCAGGAGTCTCTATATCAGACAGCGGATGCAAGAGACTCTATATCAGACAGCGGGTACAAGAGACTCTATATCAGAAAGATGATGCAAAAGACTCTATATAAGACATCGGATGCAAGAGACTCTATATCAGACAGCGGATGCAGGAGTTTCTATATCAGACAGCAGATGCAAAGTACTATATAACAGACAGCGGATGCATTAGTTTCTATATCAGGCAGCGGATGCAGTAGTTTCTATATCAGGCAGCGGATGCCTGAATCCTGATATCAGACAGCAGATGCAAGAGACTCTATATAACAGACTGCGGATGCAATAATCTCTATATCAGACAGCAGATGCAGGAGTCTCAAATATCAGACAGAGAATGCAAGAGACTATATCAGACAGCTTATGCAAGAGACTGTTTATCAGACAGCGGATGCTGGAGTTATAATATCAGACAGCGGATGCAGGCGTCTCTATATCAGACAGCGAATGTAAGAGACTATATCAGACAGCCGATGCAAGAGACTCTATATCAGACAGCGAATGCAAGAGACTCTATATCAGACAGCGGATACAGGAGACTATATCAGACAGCGGACGCAGGAGTCTCTACATCAGACAACGGATGCAAGAGACTCTATATCAGACAGCGGATGCTAGAGACCCTATATCAGACAGCAGATGCAAGAGATTATATAGGACAGCGGATGCAAGAGACCCTATATCAGACAACAGATGCAGGAGTCACTATATAAGATAGCGGATGCAGGAGTTTCAATATAAGACAACGGATGCAAGAGACTCTATATCAGACAGCGGATGCAGTAGTCTCTGTATCAGACAGCGGATGCAGGTATCTCTATATCAGACAGAGGATTTAAGAGACTTTATATCAAGCAGCGGATGGGAGAGACTCTATATAGGACAGCGGATGTAAGAGACTCTTTATCAGACAGCGGATGCAGGAGACTCTATATCAGACAGCGGATGCAAGAGACTCTTTATCAGACAGCGGATGCAGGAGTCTCTATATCAGACAGCGGATGCAAGAGACTCTATACAACAGACAGCGGATGCAAGAGACTCTATACCAGACATCGGATGCAAGAGTCCATATATCAGACAGCGGATGCAAGAGACTCTATATCAGACAGTGGATGCAGGAGTCTCTATATTGGACAGCGGATGCAAGAGACTCTGTATAAGCAGACGGTGGATGAAAAAGACTATATCAGACTGCGGATGCAGGAGTCTTAATATCAGACATAGGACGCAGAAGTCTCTATATCAGACAGCGGATGTAAGAGACTATAGCAGACAGGATGCAAGATACTCTATCAGACAGGATGCAGGAGTCTATATACCAGACAGCGGATGCAAGAGACTATATCAGACAGCGGATGCAAGAGACTATATCAGACAGGGGATGCAAGAGATTCTTTATCAGACAGCCGATGCAGGAGAATATATCAGACAGCGTATGCAGGAGTCTCAATATCAGACAGCGGATGCAAGAGACTCTATATCGGACAGGGAATGCAAGAGTCTCTATATCAGACAGCGGATGCAAGAGATTATATCTGTCAGCGGATGCAAGAGACTATATCAGACAGCAGATGCAGGAGTCTCTATGTCAGACTGCGGACGCAAGAGACTCTATATCAGACTGCTGGTGCAAGAGACTATATCAGACAGCAGATGCAGGAGTCTCTATATCAGACAGGGGATACAAGAGACTCGCAATCGGACAGCAGATGCAAGGCACTCCATATAACAGACAGCGGATGCAGGAGTCTCTAAATCAGACAGCCGATGCAAGAGTCTTTATATCAGACAGCGGATGCAAGAGACTCTATTTCAGACAGCAGATGCAGGAGTTTCTATATCAGACAGCAGATGCAAGAGATAATATTAGACAGCGGATGCAAGGGACAATATCAGACAGCAGATGCAGTAGTCTCTATATCAGACAACGGATGCGAGAGACTCTTATATCAGACAGCGGGTTCAAGAGTCTCTATATCAGACAGCGGATGCAAGAGACTCTTTATCAGACAGCAGATGCGAGAAACTCTATATCAGCCAACTGATGCAAGAGACTCTTTGTCAGACAAGTGATGCAGGAGTCTCTATATCAGACAGGGGGTGCAAAAGTCTCTAAATCAGATAGCGGATGCAGGAGTCTCTATATCAGACAGCGGATTTTAAGGACTCTATATAACAGACAGCGGATGCAAGACACTCCATATCAGACAGCGGATACAAGAGACTCTATATCAGACAGCGGATGTAAGAGACTCTATATATCATACAGCGTATGCAGGAGACCCTATATCAAACGGACGATGCACAAGTCTTTATATCAGACAGCGGATGCAGGAATCTCTATATCAGACAATGGATGTAAGAGACTATAACAGACAGGATGCAAGATACTGTATCAGACAGGATGCAGGAGTCTCAATATCAGACAGCTGATGCAAGAGACTACATGTATATAAGACAGCGGACGCAAGAGACTCTATATCAGACAGCGGATGCAAGAGACACTATATCAGACAGCGGATGCAGGAGACTATATCAGACAGCGGATGCAGGAGTCTCTATACCAGACAACGGATGCAAGAGACTCTATATCAGACAGCGAATGCAGGATTCTCTGTATCAGACAGCGGATGCAAGAGACTATATCACACAGCAGTTGCAAGAGACTCTATATCAGACAGCGGAGACAGGAGTTCTATATCAGAGAGCAGATGCAAGAGACTATACCAGACAGCAGATGCAAGAGACTATATCTGACAGCGGATGCAAAGAACTTTATCAGACAGGATGCCAGATACTATATCAGACAGGATGCAGGAGTCTCTATATCAGACAGCGGATGCAAGAGACTCTGTATCAGACAGCGGAAGCAAGCAACTCTATAGAAGACAGTGGATGCAGGAGACTATATCAGACAGCGGATGCTGGAGTCTCTATATCAGACAGCAGAAGCAAGAGACTATATCAGACAGCAGATGCTGGAGTCTCTATCTCAGACAGCGGATGCAAGAGTCTCTATATCTGACAGCGGATGTAAGAGACTCTTAATCAGACAGCGGATGCAAGTGACTCTATATCAGACAGCAGATTCAAAAGAGTCGATATCGGAGAGCGAATGCAAGAAACTCTTAATCAGACAGTGGATGCAAGAGACTATAACAGACAGCAGATGCTGGAGTCTCTTTATCAGACAGCGGATGCAAGGGACTCTTTATCAGACAGCGGATGCAGGAGTCTCTATATCAGACAGCGGATGCATGAGACTCTATATAACAGACAGCGGATGAAGAAGTCTTCATACCAGACAGCGGATGCAAGAGACTCTTTATCAGACAGTGGATGCAAGAGACTCTATATAAAAGACAGCGGATGCAGTTATCCCTATATCAGACAGAGGATGCAGGAGTCTCTACATTAGACCCTGGGGTATACAGAGCTGACTTGTATACTCTATCTAGAGCTTAGTAGCATCCATTGAGGGTCAGGGACTTGGCTCTAAATGGAGTCGATTGCAGACATAACGTGCAGGAATCTTCACAAATGACAGCGGTTGCAGGAGGTTCTATACCAGACAGCGGATTCAAGAGATTCTATATCAGACAGCGGATGCAGGAGTCTATTTATTAGACAGCGGTTGCAGGAGTCTCAATATCAGACAGCGGATGCAAGAGACTCTATATCAGACAGCGGACGCAGGAGTGTGTATATCAGACCACGGATGCAGGAGTCTCTATAAAAGACAGCGGATGCAAGAGACTCTATATCAGGCAAAGAATGCAGGAGTCTCTGTATCAGACAGCGGATGCAGGTATCTCTATATCAGACAGAGGATTTAAAGACATATGCGGCTATTTCCAATGCGCACCTTTCCTGCGTCTTCAAACGGGAAAGTTGTCTGGGTCCTGTCTTTCGACCCTTAACGGATTCGGATCAACATAGCGTCCGATATTCTTATGTCATATCGGTGTTCCGACATTTTCTTCACAAAATACCTAATTAAAGTGTGTTCGAAATATCTGTTGACATCTTTTCAGAGCTGATCATCTCAGCACTAAGGACAGATAAATGTAGCTCAGTCGAAATCAAACGACGTACACAATAACCCTGGTTACGAATACGATAGTGGCCGAGTCTATACTACTTGTATGGTTATTTCGAGCGGCGCACGACCTGACCTCGTGGCCTAGCGGTTAGCGTGTCTGGCTACAAAGCCAGAGGACCAGAATCGATTCCCGGATGCGCACATATTTTCAGTGTGTTTTTTCTTTCTTTTTTTAACATTTTAATGCTAAATTACTTAATATACTAGTAAAATGGCATCATCAAAACGACCAAAATGGTCATCCCCGAACTTTTTATATTGAATTACGCATGAAACCTATGGGGGTGGGGTTACATTTGGCCCTCTAGACAGAGAATTAGTTCGGTGACCCCAGATTTTTATTCTTTTTTCTGAA
This sequence comes from Loripinus fragilis, assembly GCA_964019695.1. Classification (NCBI taxonomy): domain Eukaryota; kingdom Metazoa; phylum Mollusca; class Bivalvia; order Lucinida; family Lucinidae; genus Loripinus; species Loripinus fragilis. The sequence goes on from OZ026530.1 coordinate 70,614,050, forward strand.
AGGTATTATAATAGTCCATGAATTAAAAATAAATTTTCAAGATTTTCAATATCAGATTTTTTAATACATGATTTATTCTAAAAATCAAATTCCATTTTTCGACGAATTGCCAAAATATATCATGCAGTATCTTGTCACAGCATGGGATAACAAGTAAACATGCACATTTTCTTAAAAGTTTGAGGTCATGGGCAGTAATTTAAGTTAAAAGAAATAAGCTGGCTGAAGATTACAACCGTTTTAGCTCGATAATTAGGACTAGTATTATTATTTTATATTTCTAGAAAATTGGTCAAATGCTGTGAACTTCAATACGAGATTCTGAAAAAATAAGCACGGCGACATATCCTTTTTATTTCATAAATGGATAGCCCATGCATAAAACAAACTGTATGCAAAGTATTGAAAATATTTCAATATGGGAAGTATTTAGTAGCATATGTCCTTAAGAGACTTTATATCAAGCAGCGGATGGGAGAGACTCTATATAGGACAGCTTATGTAAGAGACTCTTTATCAGACAGCGGATGCAGGAGACTCTATATCAGACAGCGGATGCAAGAGACTCTTTATCAGACAGCGGATGCAGGAGTCTCTATATCAGACAGCGGATGCAAGAGACTCTATACAACAGACAGCGGATGCAAGAGACTCTATACCAGACATCGGATGCAAGAGTCCATATATCAGACAGCGGATGCAAGAGACTCTATATCAGACAGTGGATGCAGGAGTCTCTATATTGGACAGCGGATGCAAGAGACTCTGTATAAGCAGACGGTGGATGAAAAAGACTATATCAGACTGCGGATGCAGGAGTCTTAATATCAGACAGAGGACGCAGAAGTCTCTATATCAGACAGCGGATGTAAGAGACTATAGCAGACAGGATGCAAGATACTCTATCAGACAGGATGCAGGAGTCTATATACCAGACAACGGATGCAAGAGACTATATCAGACAGCGGATGCAAGAGACTCTATATCAGACAGGGGATGCAAGAGATTCTTTATCAGACAGCCGATGCAGGAGAATATATCAGACAGCGTATGCAGGAGTCTCAATATCAGACAGCGGATGCAAGAGACTCTATATCGGACAGGGAATGCAAGAGTCTCTATATCAGACAGCGGATGCAAGAGATTATATCTGTCAGCGGATGCAAGAGACTATATCAGATAGCAGATGCAGGAGTCTCTATATCAGACTGCGGATGCAAGAGACCCTATATCAGACTGCTGGTGCAAGAGACTATATCAGACAGCAGATGCAGGAGTCTCTATATCAGACAGCGGATGCAAGAGACTCGCAATCGGACAGCAGATGCAAGGCACTCCATATAACAGACAGCGGATGCAGGAGTCTCTAAATCAGACAGCCGATGCAAGAGACTTTATATCAGACAGTGGATGCAAGAGACTCTATTTCAGACAGCAGATGCAGGAGTTTCTATATCAGACAGCAGATGCAAGAGATAATATTAGACAGCGGATGCAAGGGACAATATCAGACAGCAGATGCAGTAGTCTCTATATCAGACAACGGATGCGAGAGACTCTTATATCAGACAGCGGGTTCAAGAGTCTCTATATCAGACAGCGGATGCAAGAGACTCTTTATCAGACAGCAGATGCGAGAAACTCTATATCAGCCAACTGATGCAAGAGACTCTTTGTCAGACAAGTGATGCAGGAGTCTCTATATCAGACAGGGGGTGCAAAAGTCTCTAAATGAGATAGCGGATGCAGGAGTCTCTATATCAGACAGCGGATTTTAAGGACTCTATATAACAGACAGCGGATGCAAGACACTCCATATCAGACAGCGGATACAAGAGACTCTATATCAGACAGCGGATGTAAGAGACTCTATATATCATACAGCGTATGCAGGAGACCCTATATCAAACAGACGATGCACAAGTCTATATATCAGACAGCGGATGCAGGAATCTCTATATCAGACAATGGATGTAAGAGACTATAACAGACAGGATGCAAGATACTGTATCAGACAGGATGCAGGAGTCTCAATATCAGACAGCTGATGCAAGAGGCTACATGTATATAAGACAGCGGACGCAAGAGACTCTATATCAGACAGCGGATGCAAGAGACACTATATCAGACAGCGGATGCAGGAGACTATATCAGACAGCGGATGCAGGAGTCTCTATACCAGACAACGGATGCAAGAGACTCTATATCAGACAGCGAATGCAGGATTCTCTGTATCAGACAGCGGATGCAAGAGACTATATCACACAGCAGTTGCAAGAGACTCTATATCAGACAGCGGAGACAGGAGTTCTATATCAGAGAGCAGACGCAAGAGACTATACCAGACAGCAGATGCAAGAGACTATATCTGACAGCGGATGCAAAGAACTTTATCAGACAGGATGCCAGATACTATATCAGACAGGATGCAGGAGTCTCTATATCAGACAGCGGATGCAAGAGACTCTGTATCAGACAGCGGAAGCAAGCAACTCTATAGAAGACAGTGGATGCAGGAGACTATATCAGACAGCGGATGCTGGAGTCTCTATATCAGACAGCAGAAGCAAGAGACTATATCAGACAGCAGATGCTGGAGTCTCTATATCAGACAGCGGATGCAAGAGTCTCTATATCAGACAGCGGATGTAAGAGACTCTTAATCAGACAGCGGATGCAAGTGACTCTATATCAGACAGCAGATTCAAAAGAGTTGATATCGGAGAGCGAATGCAAGAAACTCTTAATCAGACAGTGGATGCAAGAGACTATAACAGACAGCAGATGCTGGAGTCTCTTTATCAGACAGCGGATGCAAGGGACTCTTTATCAGACAGCGGATGCAGGAGTCTCTATATCAGACAGCGGATGCATGAGACTCTATATAACAGACAGCGGATGAAGAAGTCTTCATATCAGACAGCGGATGCAAGAGACTCTTTATCAGACAGTGGATGCAAGAGACTCTATATAATAGACAGCGGATGCAGTTATCCCTATATCAGACAGAGGATGCAGGAGTCTCTATATTAGACCCTGGGGTATACAGAGCTGACTTGTATACTCTATCTAGAGCTAAGTAGCATCCATTGAGGGTCAGGGACTTGGCTCTAAATGGAGTCGATTGCAGACATCAGGTGCAGGAATCTTCACAAATGACAGCGGTTGCAGGAGGTTCTATACCAGACAGCGGATTCAAGAGATTCTATATCAGACAGTGGATGCAGGAGTCTATTTATTAGACAGCGGTTGCAAAAGTCTCAATATCAGACAGCGGATGCAAGAGACTCTATATCAGACAGCTGATGCAAGAGATGCTATGTCAGACAGCGGACGCAGGAGTGTGTATATCAGACCACGGATGCAGGAGTCTCTATAAAAGACAGCGGATGCAAGAGACTCTATATCAGGCAAAGGATGCAGGAGTCTCAATATCAGACATCGAATGCAAGAGACTATTTCAGACAGCGGATGCAGGAGTCTCTATATCAGACAGCTGATGCTGGAGCCTCTATATCAGACAGCGGATGCAGTAATCTTTATATCAGATAGGAGGTGCTAGAGACTCTATATTTGACAGCGCATGCAAGAGACTATATCAGACAGCGGATGCAATGGACTCTATACCAGACACCAGATGCAGGAGACTATATCAGACTGCGAATGCAGGAGACTCTATATCAGACAGCGGATGCAAGAGACTAAATTAGACAGCCGATGCAGGAGTCTCAATATCAGACAGCGGATGCAAGAGACTATATCAGACAGCGGATGCAGGAGTCTCAATATCAGACAGCGAATGCAAGAGACTATATCAGACAGCGGATGCAGGAGTCTTTATATCAGACAGCTGATGCTGGAGCCTCTATATCAAACAGCGGATGCAGTAATCTCTATATCAGATAGCAGGTGCTAGAGACTCTATATTAGACAGGGCATGCACGAAACCTTATCAGACAGCGGATGCAATGGACTCTATATCAGACACTGGTTGCAGGAGACTATATCAGACTGAGAATGCAGGAGACTCTATATCAGACAGCTGATGCAAGAGACTAAATTAGACAGCCGTTGCAGGAGTCTCGATATCAAACAGCGGATGCAAGAGACTCTAACAGACAGCAGACGCCAGGGACTCTATATCAGACAGTGGATGCAAGAGACTCATTATCAGACAACGGATGCAGGAGACTCTTATTAACAGACAGCGGATGGAGGAGTCGCTATATCTGACAGCGGATGCAAGATAACCTATATCAGACTGCGGATGCAAGATACTCTAAATCAGACAGCGAATGCAGGAGTTTCTATATCATACAGCGGATGCAAGGGACTCATTATCAGAGAGCAGATGCAGGAGTCTCTATATAAGAAAACGGATGCAAGAGACTCTAACAGACAGCAGACGCCGGGGACTCTATATCAGACAGTGGATGCAAGAGACTCATTATCAGACAACGGATGCAGGAGACTCTTATTAACAGACAGCGGATGGAGGAGTCGCTATATCTGACAGCGGATGCAAGATAACCTATATCAGACTGCGGATGCAAGATACTCTAAATCAGACAGCGAATGCAGGAGTCTCTATATCAGACAGCGAATGCAAGAGACTAGATCTGACAGCGGATGCAGGAGAATCTATATCAGACAGTGGATGCAGGAGAATCTATATCAGACAGCGGATGAAGGAGTCTCTTTATCAGACAGCAGATGCAGGAGTCTCTATATCAGACAGCGGATGCAAGAGACTCTATATTAGATAGCGGACGCAAGAGACTCTATATAACAGACATCAGATGCAGGAATCTCTATACCGGACAGCAATTGCACGAGTCTCTATATCAGACAGCGGATGCAAGAGACTCTATATCAGACAGTGGATGCAAGAAAATCTATATCATACAGCGAATGCAGTAGTCTTTATATCAGACAGCGGATGTAAGAGACTTTATTTCAGACAGCAGATGCAAGAGAATATATCAGACAGCGGATGCAAGAGATTATATCAGACAGCGGATGCAAGAGACTCTTTATCAGACAGCAGACGCAAGAGTCTCTATATCAGACAGCGGAAGCAGGGTTTTCTATATCAGACAGCAGATGCCAGAGACTCTATATCAGACAGGGGATGCAGGAGTTTTTTTATCAGACAGCGGATACATGCAGGTGTCTCTTTATCAGACAGCGGATGAAATAGCAGGCAGCTTATGCAAGAGACTCTATATCAGACTGCGGATACACGGGCCTCTTTATCCGACAGCAGATGCAGGAGTCTCTATATCAGACAGCAGATGCAAGAGACTCTATAAGACAACCGATGCAAGAGACTCTATATCAGACGGCGGATACAGGTGTCTCTATGCAAGAGACTCTATAACAGACAGCAGATGCAAGAGACTCTTTATCAGACTTCGAATGCAAGATACTCTATATAACAGACAGCGGATGCATGAGTCTCTATATCAGACAGCGAATGCAAGAGACTCTTTATCAGACAGCGGATGCAAGAGACTCTATAGAAGACAGCGGATGCAGGAGTCTCTATATCAGACAGCGGATGCACGAGTCTCTATATCAGACAGCGGATACAAGAGACTCTATAGAAGACAGGGGATGCAGTAGTCTCTATATCAGACAGCGGGTGCAGGAGTCTCTATAAACAGACAGCAGATGCAAAAGAGTCTATGTCAGACAGCGGATGCAAGAGTCTCTATATCAGAAAGCGGAAGCATGTGCCTCTATATCAGATAACGGATGCTAGAGACTCTATCTCAGACAGCGGATGCAGGAGTATCTTTATCAGAAAGTGGATGCAGGATACTCTATATTAGACAGTGGATGCAGGAGTCTCTATATCAGACAGCGGATGAAGAAGTCTCTTTATCAGACAGCAGATGCTGGAGCCTCTTTATCAGACAGCAGATGCAGTAATCTCTATATCAGCCACCGGATGCAAGAGACTTTTTGTCAGACAAGTGATGCAGGAGTCTCTAAATCAGACAGGGGGTGCAAAAGTCTCTAAATCAGATAGCGGTTACAGGAGACTATATCAGACAGCGGATTCAAAGGACTCTATATAACAGACAGCGGATGCAAGACACTCCATATCAGACAGCGGATACAAGAGACTATATCAGACAGCCGATGTAAGAGGCTTTATCACACAGTGGATGCAGAAGTCTCTATTTCGGACAGCGGATGCAAGAGAAATTATATATCATACAGCGTATGCAGGAGACCCTATATCAAACAGACGATGCACAAGTCTATATATCAGACAGCGGATGCAGGAATCTTCTATATAAGAAAATGGATGCAAGAGACTATAACAGACAGGATGCAAGATACTGTATCAGACAGGATGCAGGAGTCTCAATATCAGACAGCAGATGCAAGAGACTACATGTATATCAGACAGCGGACGCAAGAGACTCTATATTAGATAGCGGATGCAAGAGACACTATATCAGACAGGGAATGCAGGAGACTGTATCAGACAGTGGATGCAGCCTTCTCTTTATCAGACAGCGGATGCAAGAGACTATATCAAACAGCGGATGCAGGGGTCTCTATATTAGACAGCGGATGCAAGAGACTATATCAGACAACGGATGCGAGATACTCTTTATTAGACAGCGAATGCAGTAGTCTCTATATCAGACAGCGGGTACAAGAGACTCTATATCAGACAGATGATGCAAAAGACTCTATATAAGACATCGGATGCAAGAGACTCTATATCAGACAGCGGATGCAGGAGTTTCCATATCAGACAGCAGATGCAAAGTACTATATAACAGACAGCGGATGCAGTAGTTTCTATATCAGGCAGCGGATGCAGTAGTTTCTATATTAGGCAGCGGATGCCTGAATCCTGATATCAGACAGCAGATGCAAGAGACTCTATAAAACAGACTGCGCATGCAATAATCTCTATATCAGACAGCGGATGCAGAAGTCTCAAATATCAGACAGAGAATACAAGAGACTATATCAGACAGCTTATGCAAGAGACTGTTTATCTGGAGTTATTATATCAGACAGCGGATGCAGGCGTCTCTATATCAGACAGCGAATGTAAGAGACTATATCAGACAGCCGATGCAAGAGACTCTATATCAGACAGCGGATGCACAACCCTATATCAGACAGTGGATTCAGGAGACTATATCAGACAGCGGATGCAGGAGTCTCTACATCAGACAACGGATGCAAGAGACTCTATATCAGACAGCGGATGCTAGAGACCCTATATCAGACAGCAGATGCAAGAGATTATATAGGACAGCGGATGCAAGAGACCCTATATCAGACAACAGATGCAGGAGTCTCTATATCAGATAGTGGATGCAGGAGTTTCAATATAAGACAGCGGATGCAAGAGACTCTATATCAGACAGCGGATGCAGGTATCTCTATATCAGACAGAGGATTTAAGAGACTTTATATCAAGCAGCGGATGGGAGAGACTCTATATAGGACAGCGGATGTAAGAGACTCTTTATAAGACAGCGGATGCAGGAGACTCTATATAGGACAGCGGATGCAAGAGACTCTTTATCAGACAGCGGATGCAGGAGTCTCTATATCAGACAGTGGATGCAAGAGACTCTATACAACAGACAACGGATGCAAGAGACTCTATACAAGACAGCGGATGCAAGAGTCCATATATCAGACAGCGGATGCAAGAGACTCTTTATCAGACAGCGGATGCAGGAGTCTCTATACCAGACAGCGGATGCAAGAGACTCTATACAACAGACAGCGGATGCAAGAGACTCTATACCAGACAGCGGATGCAAGAGTCCATATATCAGACAGCGGACGCAAGAGACTCTATATCAGATAGCGGATGCAAGAGATACTATATCAGACAGCGGATGCAGGAGACTATATCAGACAGCGGATGTAGAAGTCTCTATACCAGACAACGGATGCAAGAGACTCTATATCAGACAGCGAATGCAGGATTCTCTATATCAGACAGCGGATGCAAGAGACTATATCACACAGCAGTTGCAAGAGACTCTATATCAGACAGCAGAGACAGGAGTTCTATATCAGACAGCAGATGCAAGAGACTATATCAGACAGCAGATGCAAGAGACTATATCACACAGCGGTTGCAAGAGACTCTATACCAGACTGCAGAGACAGGAGTTCTATATCAGACAGCAGATGCAAGAGACTATATCAGACAGCAGATGCAAGAGACTATATCTGACAGCGGATGCAAAGGACTTTATCAGACAGGATGCCAGATACTATATCAGACAGTATACAGGAGTCTCTTTATCAAACAGCGGATGTAAGAGACTCTGTATCAGACAGCGGATGCAAGCAACTCTATAGAAGACAGCGGATGCAGAAGACTTTATCAGACAGCGGATGCTGGAGTCTCTTTATCAGACAGCGGAAGCAAGATACTATATCAGACAGCGGATGCTGGAGTCTCTATATCAGACAGTGGAAGCAAGAGACTATATCAGACAGCGGATGCAAGAGTCTCTATACAGACAGCGAATGTAAGAGACTCTTAATCAGACAGCGGATGCAAGTGACTATATCAGACAGCAGATTCAAAAGAGTCTATATCGGAGAGTGAATGCAAGAGTCTCTTAATAAGACAGCGGATGCAAGAGACTATAACAGACAGCAGATGCTGGAGTCTCTTTATCAGACAGCGGATGCAAGAGACTCTTTATCAGACAGCGGATGCAGGAGTCTCTATATCAGACAGCGGATGCATGAGACTCTATATAACAGACAGCGGATTAAGAAGTCTTCATATCAGACAGCGGATGCAAGAGACTCTTTATCAGACAGTGGATGCAAGAGCCTACATATAATAGACAGCGGATGCAGTTGTCTCTATATCAGACAGAGGATGCAGGAGTCTCTAAATTAGACCCTGGGGTATACAGAGCTGACTTGTATACTCTATCTAGAGCTTAGTAGCATCCATTGAGGGTCAGGGACTTGGCTCTAAATGGGGTCGATTGCAGACATCAGGTGCAGGAATCTTTACAAATGACAGCGGTTGCAGGAGTCTCTATACCAGACAGCGGATGCAAGAGACTCTATATCAGACAGCGGATGCAGGAGTCTACATATTGGACAGCGGTTGCAGGAGTCTCAATATCAGACAGCGGATGCAAGAGACTCTATATCAGACAGCTGATGCAAGAGAATGCTATATCAGACAGCGGACGCAGGAGTGTGTGTATCAGACAACGGATGCAGGAGTGTCTATAAAAGACAGCGGATGCAAGAGACTCTATAGCAGACAGCGGATGCAAGAGACTCTATATCAGGCAACGGATGCAGGAGTCTCTATAGAAGACATCTGATGCTGGAGATTATATCAGACAGCGGATGCAGGAGTCTCAATATCAGACAGCGAATGCAAGATACTATATCAGACAGCGGATGCAGGAGTCTCTATATCAGATAGCTGATGCTGGAGTCTCTATATCAGACAGCGGATGCAGTAATCTCTATATCAGATAGCGGGTGCTAGATACTCTATATTAGACAGCGCATGCAAGAGACTATATCAGACAGCGGATGCAATGGACTCTATATCAGACAGCAGATGCAGGAGACTATATCAGACTGCGAATGCAGGAGACTCTATATCAGACAGCGGATGCAAGAGACTAAATTAGACAGCCAATGCAGGAGTCTCAATATCAGACAGCCGATGCAGGAGACTATATCAGACAGCGGATGCAGGAGTCTCAATATCAGACAGCGAATGCAAGAGACTATATCAGACAGCGGATGCAGGAGTCTTTATATAAGACAGCTGATGCTGGAGCCTCTATATCAGACAGCAGATGCAGTAATCTCTATATCAGATAGCGGGTGCTAGAGACTCTATATTAGACAGGGCATGCAAGAAACTTTATCAGACAGCGGATGCAATGGACTCTATATCAGACACTGGTTGCAGGAGACTATATCAGACTGAGAATGCAGGAGACTAAATATCAGACAGCAGATGCAAGAGACTAAATTAGACAGCCGATGCAGGAGTCTCGATATCAGACAGCGGATGCAAGAGACTCTAACAGACAGCAGACGCCGGTGACTCTATATCAGACAGAGGATGCAAGAGACTCTTTATCAGACAACGGATGCAAGAGACTCTTTTTAACAGACAGCGGATGCAGGAGCCGCTATATCAGACAGCGGATGCAAGATAACCTATATCAGACAGCGGATGCAAGATACTCTAAATCAGACAGCGAATGCAAGAGTCCATATATCAGACAGCGGACGCAAGAGACTCTATATCAGATAGCGGATGCAAGAGACACTATATCAGACAGCGGATGCAGGAGACTATATCAGACAGCGGATGTAGAAGTCTCTATACCAGACAACGGATGCAAGAGACTCTATATCAGACAGCGAATGCAGGATTCTCCATATCAGACAGCGGATGCAAGAGACTATATCATACAGCAGTTGCAAGAGACTCTATATCAGACAGCAGAGACATGAGTTCTATATCAGACAGCAGATGCAAGAGACTATATCAGACAGCAGATGCAAGAGACTATATCACACAGCGGTTTCAAGAGACTCTATACCAGACTGCAGAGACAGGAGTTCTATATCAGACAGCAGATGTAAGAGACTATATCAGACAGCAGATGCAAGAGACTATATCTGACAGCGGATGCAAACGACTTTATCAGACAGGATGCCAGATACTATATCAGACAGTATACAGGAGTCTCTATATCAGACAGCGGATGTAAGAGACTCTGTATCAGACAGCGGATGCAAGCAACTCTATAGAAGACAGCGGATGCAGAAGACTATATCAGACAGCGGATGCTGGAGTCTCTTTATCAGACAGCGGAAGCAAGATACTATATCAGACAGCGGATGCTGGAGTCTCTATATCAGACAGCGGAAGCAAGAGACTATATCAGACAGCAGATGCAAGAGTCTCTATACAGACAGCGGATGTAAGAGACTCTTAATCAGACAGCGGATGCAAGTGACTATATCAGACAGCAGATTCAAAAGAGTCTATATCGGAGAGTGAATGCAAGAGTCTCTTAATCAGACATCGGATGCAAGAGACTATAACAGACAGCAGATGCTGGAGTCTCTTTATCAGACAGCGGATGCAAGAGACTCTTTATCAGACAGCGGATGCAGGAGTCTCTATATCAGACAGCGGATGCATGAGACTCTATATAACAGACAGCGGATGAAGAAGTCTTCATATCAGACAGCGGATGCAAGAGACTCTTTATCAGACAGTGGATGCAAGAGACTCTATATAATAGACAGCGGATGCAGTTGTCTCTATATCAGACAGAGGATGCAGGAGTCTCTAAATTAGACCCTTGGGTATACAGAGCTGACTTGTATACTCTATCTAGAGCTTAGTAGCATCCATTGAGGGTCAGGGACTTGGCTCTAAATGGGGTCGATTGCAGACATCAGGTGCAGGAATCTTTACAAATGACAGCGGTTGCAGGAGTCTCAATACCAGACAGCGGATGCAAGAGACTCTATATCAGACAACAGATGCAGGAGTGTCTATAAAAGACAGCGTATGCAAGAGACTCTATAGCAGACAGCGGATGCAAGAGACTCTATATCAGGCAACGGATGCAGGAGTCTCTATAGCAGACATCGGATGCTGGAGATTGTATCAGACAGCGGATGCAGGAGTCTCAATATCAGACAGCGAATGCAAGATACTATTTCAGACAGCGGATGCAGGAGTCTCTATATCAGATAGCTGATGATGGAGTCTCTATATCAGACAGCGGATGCAGTAATCTCTATATCAGATAGCGGGTGCTAGATACTCTATATTAGACAGCGCATGCAAGAGACTATATCAGACAGCGGATGCAATGGACTATATATCAGACAGCAGATGCAGGAGACTATATCAGACTGCAAATGCAGGAGACTCTATATCAGACAGCGGATGCAAGAGACTAAATTAGACAGCACATGCAGGAGTCTCAATATCAGACAGCGGATGCAGGAGACTATATCAGACAGCGGATGCAGTAGTCTCAATATCAGACCGCGAATGCAAGAGACTATATCAGACAGCGGATGCAGGAGTGTTTATATAAGACAGCTGATGCTGGAGCCTCTATATCAGACAGCAGATGCAGTAATCTCTATATCAGATAGCGGGTGCTAGAGACTCTATATTAGACAGGGCATGCAAGAAACTTTATCAGACAGCGGATGCAATGGACTCTATATCAGACACTGGTTGCAGGAGACTATACCAGACTGAGAATCCAGGAGACTAAATATCAGACAGCGGATGCAAGAGACTAAATTAGACAGCCGATGCAGGAGTCTCGATATCAGACAACGGAGGCAAGAGACTCTTTTTAACAGACAGCGGATGCAGGAGCCGCTATATCAGACAGCGGATGCAAGATAACCTATATCAGACAGCGGATGCAAGATACTCTAAATCAGACAGCGAATGCAGGAGTCTCTATATAAGACAGCGGATGCAAGAGACTCATTATCAGACAGCGGATGCAGGAGTCTCTATATAAGATAAAGGATGCAAGAGACAATATCAGACAGCGAATGCAAGAGACTAGATCCGACAACGGATGCAGGAGAATCTATATCAGACAGTGGATGCGGGAGACTCTATATCAGACAGCGGATGCAGGAGTCTCTATATCAGACAGCAGATGCAGGGGTCTCTATATCAGACAGCGGATGCAAGAGACTCTATATTAGATAGCAGATGCAAGAGACTCTATATAACAGACATCGAATGCAGGAGTCTCTATATCGGACAGCAGATGCACGAGTCTCTATATCAGACAGCGGATGCAAGAGACTATATCAGACAGTGGATGCAAGAAAATCTATATCATACAGCGGATGCAGTAGTCTTTATATCAGACAGCGGATGCAAGAGACTCTATTTCAGACAGCAGATGCAAGAGAATATATCAGAAAGCGGATGCAAGAGATTATATCAGACAGCGGATGCAAGAGACTCTTTATCAGACAGCAGACGCAAGAGTCTCTATATCAGACAGCAGATGCAGGAGTCTCTCTATCAGTCAGCAGATGCATGCAGGTGTGTCTTTATCAGACAGCGGATGAAATAGCAGGCAGCTTATGCAAGAGACTCTATATCAGACTGCGGATACACGAGCCTCTTTATCAGACAGCAGATGCAGGAGTCTCTATATCAGACAGCAGATGCAAGAGACTATCAGACAGCGGATGCAAGAGACTCTATATCGGAAGGCGGATGCAGGCGTCTCTATATCAGACAGCAGATGCAAAAGACTCTATAACAGACAGCAGATGCAAGAGACTCTTTATCAGACTTCGAATGCAAGATACTCTATATAACAGACAGCGGATGCATGAGTCTCTATATCAGACAGCAAATGAAAGAGACTCTTTATCAGACAGCGGATGCAAGAGATTCTATAGAAGACAGCGGATGCAGGAGTCTCTATATCAGACAGCGGGTGCACAAGTCTCTATATCAGACAGCGGATACAAGAGACTCTTTATCAGACAGCGGATGCAAGAGACTCTATTGAAGACAGGGGATGCAGGAGTCTCTATATCAGACAGCGGGCGCAGGAGTCTCTATAAACAGACAGCGGATGCAAAAGACTATATCAGACAGCAGATGCAAGAGTCTCTATACAGACAGCGGATGTAAGAGACTCTTAATCAGACAGCGGATGCAAGTGACTATATCAGACAGCAGATTCAAAAGAGTCTATATCGGAGAGTGAATGCAAGAGTCTCTTAATCAGACATCGGATGCAAGAGACTATAACAGACAGCAGATGCTGGAGTCTCTTTATCAGACAGCGGATGCAAGAGACTCTTTATCAGACAGCGGATGCAGGAGTCTCTATATCAGACAGCGGATGCATGAGACTCTATATAACAGACAGCGGATGAAGAAGTCTTCATATCAGACAGCGGATGCAAGAGACTCTTTATCAGACAGTGGATGCAAGAGACTCTATATAATAGACAGCGGATGCAGTTGTCTCTATATCAGACAGAGAATGCAGGAGTCTCTAAATTAGACCCTTGGGTATACAGAGCTGACTTGTATACTCTATCTAGAGCTTAGTAGCATCCATTGAGGGTCAGGGACTTGGCTCTAAATGGGGTCGATTGCAGACATCAGGTGCAGGAATCTTTACAAATGACAGCGGTTGCAGGAGTCTCTATACCAGACAGCGGATGCAAGAGACTCTATATCAGACAACAGATGCAGGAGTGTCTATAAAAGACAGCGTATGCAAGAGACTCTATAGCAGACAGCGGATGCAAGAGACTCTATATCAGGCAACGGATGCAGGAGTCTCTATAGCAGACATCGGATGCTGGAGATTGTATCAGACAGCGGATGCAGGAGTCTCAATATCAGACAGCGAATGCAAGATACTATTTCAGACAGCGGATGCAGGAGTCTCTATATCAGATAGCTGATGCTGGAGTCTCTTTATCAGACAGCGGATGCAGTAATCTCTATATCAGATAGCGGGTGCTAGATACTCTATATTAGACAGCGCATGCAAGAGACTATATCAGACAGCGGATGCAATGGACTCTATATCAGACAGCAGATGCAGGAGACTATATCAGACTGCGAATGCAGGAGACTCTATATCAGACAGCGGATGCAAGAGACTAAATTAGACAGCCAATGCAGGAGTCTCAATATCAGACAGTGGATGCAGGAGACTATATCAGACAGCGGATGCAGTAGTCTCAATATCAGACAGCGAATGCAAGAGACTATATCAGACAGCGGATGCAGGAGTCTTTATATAAGACAGCTGATGCTGGAGCCTCTATATCAGACAGCAGATGCAGTAATCTCTATATCAGATAGCGGGTGCTAGAGACTCTATATTAGACAGGGCATGCAAGAAACTTTATCAGACAGCGGATGCAATGGCTCTATATCAGACACTGGTTGCAGGAGACTATACCAGACTGAGAATCCAGGAGACTAAATATCAGACAGCGGATGCAAGAGACTAAATTAGACAGCCGATGCAGGAGTCTCGATATCAGACAACGGATGCAAGAGACTCTTTTTAACAGACAGCGGATGCAGGAGCCGCTATATCAGACAGCGGATGCAAGATAACCTATATCAGACAGCGGATGCAAGATACTCTAAATCAGACAGCGAATGCAGGAGTCTCTATATAAGAAAACGGATGCAAGAGACAATATCAGACAGCGAATGCAAGAGACTAGATCCGACAGCGGATGCAGGATAATCTATATCAGACAGTGGATGCGGGAGACTCTATATCAGACAGCGGATGCAGGAATCTCTATATCAGACAGCAGATGCAGGGGTCTCTATATCAGACAGCGGATGCAAGAGACTCTATATTAGATAGCAGATGCAAGAGACTCTATATAACAGACATCGAATGCAGGAGTCTCTATATCGGACAGCAGATGCACGAGTCTCTATATCAGACAGCGGATGCAAGAGACTATATCAGACAGTGGATGCAAGAAAATCTATATCATACAGCGGATGCAGTAGTCTTTATATCAGACAGCGGATACAAGAGACTCTATTTCAGACAGCAGATGCAAGAGAATATATCAGAAAGCGGATGCAAGAGATTATATCAGACAGCGGATGCAGGAGACTCTTTATCAGACAGCAGACGCAAGAGTCTCTATATCAGACAGCGGAAGTAGGATTTTCTATATCAGACAGCAGATGCCAGAGACTCTATATCAGACAGCAGATGCAGGAGTCTCTCTATCAGTCAGCAG
The DNA here is from genome assembly GCA_964019695.1 of Loripinus fragilis. NCBI lineage: Eukaryota > Metazoa > Mollusca > Bivalvia > Lucinida > Lucinidae > Loripinus > Loripinus fragilis. Next base: position 70,629,872 of record OZ026530.1, read on the forward strand.
ATGCATGCAGGTGTGTCTTTATCAGACAGCGGATGAAATAGCAGGCAGCTTATGCAAGAGACTCTATATCAGACAGCGGATACACGAGCCTCTTTATCAGACAGCAGATGCAGGAGTCTCTATATCAGACAGCAGATGCAAGAGACTATCAGACAACGGATGCAAGAGACTCTATATCGGACGGCGGATGCAGGCGTCTCTATATCAGACAGCAGATGCAAGAGACTCTATAACAGACAGCAGATGCAAGAGAATCTTTATCAGACTTCGAATGCAAGATACTCTATATAACAGACAGCGGATGCATGAGTCTCTATATCAGACAGCAAATGAAAGAGACTCTTTATCAGACAGCGGATGCAAGAGATTCTATAGAAGACAGCGGATGCAGGAGTCTCTATATCAGACAGCGGGTGCACAAGTCTCTATATCAGACAGCGGATACAAGAGACTCTTTATCAGACAGCGGATGCAAGAGACTCTATTGAAGACAGGGGATGCAGGAGTCTCTATATCAGACAGCGGGTGCAGGAGTCTCTATAAACAGACAGCGGATGCAAAAGAGTCTATGTCAGAGAGCGGATGCAAGAGTCTCTATATCAGACAGCGGATGCAAGAGACTCTATAGAAGACAGCGGATGCAGGAGTCTCTATATCAGACAGCTGATGCAGGAGTCTCTATATCTGACAGCGGATGCAAGAGACTCTATATCAGACAGTGGATGCAGGAGACTATATCAGACAGCGGATGCAAGAGTCTCTATATCAGACAGCGGATGCAAGAGACTCTAAATCAGACAGCTGGTGCAAGAGACTCTATATCATAAGCTAATGCAAGAGTCTCTTTATCAGACAGCGGATGCAAATCACAATAGCAGATGGCGGATGCAGGAGTCTCTATATCAGATAGCGGATGCAAGAGACTATATCAGACAGCGGATGCAAGTGACTCTATATAACAGACATCGGATGCAGGAGTCCTACATCAGACAGTGGATGCATGAGTATCTACATCAGACAGCGGATGCAAGAGACTCTATTGCAGACTGCAGAAGCAAGAGACTATATCAGACAGCGGGCGCAGGAGTCTCTATATCAGACAGCCTATGCAGGAGTTTTGATATCAGACAGCAGATGCAAGAGAATATATCAGACAGCGATATGCAAGAGACTCTTTATCAGGCAGCAGATGCAGGAGTCTCTATATCAGACAGCAGAAGCAGGAGTTTCTATATCAGACAGTGGGTGCCAGAGACTCTTTATCAGACAGCGGATGCAGGAGTCTCTATATCAGACAGCGGATGCATGCATGTGTCTCTATATCAGACAGCGGAAGCAAGAGCATCCATTGGATGTGTGAGACTCTATATCAGACAACGGATGGACGAGACTCTTTATCAGACAGCGGTTGCAGGAGTCTTTATATCAGACAGAGGGTGCAAGAGACTCTATATCAGACAGCGGATGCAAGAGACTTTATAACAGACAGCGGATGCAAGAGACTCTATATCAGACAGCGGATGCAAGAGACTCTATATCAGACAGCGGATGCAGGAGTCTCTATATCAGACAGCGAATGCAAGAGAGTATATAACAGACAGCGGATGCAAGAGACTCTATATCAGACAACGGATGCAGGAGCTTCTATATCAGGCAGCAGATGCAGGAGTCTCTATATCAGACAGCGGATGCAAGACACTATATCAGACAGCCGATGCAAGAGACTCTTTATCAGACAGCGGATGCAAAAGACTCTATATCAGACATCGGATGCAGGAGACTATACCAGACAGCGAATGCAGGAGTCTCTATATCAGATAGCCGATGCAAGAAACTATATCAGACAGCGGATGCAAGAGACTCTATATCAGACAGCGGATGCAGATGTCTCAATATCAGACAACGGATGCAAGAGACTCTATATACCAGACAGTGGATGCAAGAGACTCTATATCAGACAACGGATGCAGGAGTCTCTATATTAGACAGCGGATGCAAGAGACTCTATATCAGACAGCGGATGCTAGAGACTCTTTATCAGACAGCGGATGCAGGAGTCTCTATATCAGACAGCGGATGCATGCAGGTGTCTCTATATCAGACAGCGGAAGCAAGAGCAGACATTGAATGCGTGAGACTCTATATCAGACAGCGGATGAAAGAGACTCTTTATCAGACAGCGGATGCAGGAGTCTCTATATCAGACAGAGGGTGCAAGAGACTATATCAGATAACGTATGCAAGAGACTCTATATCAGACAGCGGATGCAGGTGTCTCTATATCAGACAGCGGATGCAAGAGACTATATAACAGACAGCGGATGCAAGAGACTCTATATCAGACAGCGGATGAAAGAGACTCTATATCAGACAGCGGATGCAGGAGTCTCTATATAAGACAGCGGATGCAAGAGACTCTATATATCAGACAGCGGATGCAAGAGACTCTATATTAGACAACGGATGCAGGAGACTATACCAGACAGCCAATGCAGGAGTCTCTATATCAGACAGCGGATGCAAGAAACTATATCAGACAGCGGATGAAAGAGACTATATCAGACAGCGGATGCAGGAGTCCCTATATCAGACAGAGGATGCAAGAAACTCAATATACCAGACAGCGGATGCAAGAGACTCTATCAGACAACTGATGCAGGAGTCTCTATAATAGGCAGCGGATGAAACGGACTCTAAATCAGACAGCTGATGCAAGAGACTCTATATTCGAAAACGAATGCAAGAGCCTCTTTATCAGACAGCGGATGCAAGGTACTATATCAGATAGCGGATACAGGAGTCTCTATATCAGATAGCTGATGCAAGAGACTATATCAGATAGCGGATGCAAGTGACTCTATATAACAGACATCAGATGCAGGAGTCTCTATATCAGACAGTGGATGCATGAGTATCTACATCAGACAGCGGATGCAAGAGAGTATATCAGACAGCGGATGCAAGCTACTCTATATCAGACAGCAGATGCAGAAGTCTTTATATCAGACGGCGGATGCAAGAGACTCTATTTAAGATAGCAGATGCAAGAGACTATATCAGACAGGGGACGCAGGAGTCTCTATATCAGAAAGCCGATGAAGGAGTATTTATATCAGACAGCAGATGCAAGAGAATATATCAGACAGCGATATGCAAGAAACTCTTTATCAGGAAACAGATGCAGCAGTCTCTATATCAGACAGGGGAAGCAGAAGTTTCTATATCAGACAGTGGATGCCAGAGACTCTTTATCAGACAGCGGATACAGGCGTCTCTATATCAGACAGCGGATGCATGCAGGTGTCTCTATATCAGACAGCAGAAGCGAGAGCAGACATTGGATGCGTGAGACTCTATATCAGACAGCTGATGGACGAGACTCTGTATCAGACAGCGGATGAAGGAGTCTCTATATCAGACAGAGGGTGCAAGAAACTTAATATCAGACAAAGTTTGCAAGAGACTCTTTATCAGACAGCGGATGCAGGTGTCTCTATATCAGACAGCGAATGCAAGAGAGTATATAACAGACAGCGGATGCAAGAGACTCTATATCAGACAGCGGATGCAAAGAGACTCTATATCATACAGCGGACGCATGAGTCTCTATATCAGACAGCGGATGCAAGAGACTCTATATATCAGACAGCGGATGCAAGAGACACTATATCAGACAACGGATGCAGGAGCTTCTATATCAGGCAGCAGATGCAGGAGTCTCTATATCACACAGCGGATGAAAGACACTATATCAGACAGCCGATGCAAGAGACTCTTTATCAGACAGCGGATGCAAGAGACTCTATATCAGACATCGGATGCAGGAGACTATACCAGACAGCCAATGCAGGAGTCTCTATATCAGACAGCGGATGCAAGAAACTATATCAGACAGCTGATGCAAGAGACTATATCAGACAGTGGATGCAGGAGTCCCTATATCAGACAGCGGAAACAAGAGACTCTATATACCAGACAGCAGATGCAAGAAACTCTATATCAGACAACGGATGCAAGAGACTATATCTGACATCTGATGCAGGAGACTATATCAGACAGTGAATGCAGGAGTCTTTATATCAGACAGAGGGTGCAAGAAACTATATCAGACAGCGGATGCAAGAGACTATATCAGACAGGGGATGCTGGAGTCTCTCTATCAGAGAGCGGATGCAAGAGACTCTATGTCAGACAGCGGACGCAAGAGTCTCTATATTAGAGACAGGATGCAAGAGAAAAGTTGAGGGAACAGGGAAGCAGAGAAGTTGCTTAGAGTAAGAAGAAGAGATAACAAGAGTTGAGGAAGCAAAGATGTATGTAGAGCAGATGCATAGAGTGAGAAGAGATAAGAAGTGTTAAGGGAACAAGGATTCAGAGCAGTTGTTTAGAGTAAGAAGAGAGAAGAAGAGTTAAGGGAACAAGGATGCAGAGAAGTAGCATAGAGTTAGAAGAGACAAGAAAAGTTGATGGACAAGGATGCACAGAAGTTGCTTTGATGTAGAAAAAGAGAGAAGAAGAGTTGAGGGAACAAGGATGTTGAGAAGTTGCTTAGAGTAAAAAGAAAGAAAAAGAGTTGAGGGAACAAGGATGCAGAGCAGTTGCTTAGAGTAAGGAGAGAGAAGAAGAGTTGAGTGAAAAAAGATGCAGAGCAGTTGCTTAGAGTTAGAAAGAGAGAAGAAAAGGTGAGGGAACAAGGATGCAGAGCAGTTGTTTAGAGTACGCAGAGAGAAGAGGAGTTGATGGAACAAGGATGCAGAGCAATTGCTTAGAGTTTGAAGAGAGAAGAAGAGTTGAGGGAACAATGACGCAGAGCAGTTGCTTAGAGTTAAAAGAGAGAAGAGGGTTGAGGTAAGAAGGATGCAGAACAGTTGCTTATGAGTAAGAAGAGAGAAGAAAATATGAGGGAAAATGGATGTAGAGCATTTCCCTAGTGTTAGAAGAAGAGATAAGAAGAGCTGTGGAATTGGGATGCAGTTGCTTAGAGTAAGAAAAGAGAAGAAGAGTTGAGGGAACAAGGATGCAGAGAAGTTGCTTTGAGTAAGAAGAGAGAAGAAGAGTTGAAGAAATAAGGATGCAGGGAAATTGCTTCGAGTAAGAAGAAGTGAGAAGAAGAGTTAAGGGAACAAGGATGCAGAGCAAGTGCGTAGAGAGAGAAGAGAGAAGAAGAGTTGAGGGAACAAGGATGCAAAGCAGTTGCTTAGAGTAAGAAAAAAGAAGAGTCGAGGGAACAAGTATGCAGAGAAGTTGCTAAGAGTAAGAAGAACAGAGAAGAAGAGTTGAGAAACGAAGATGCATAGCAGTTGCTTAGAGTAAGAAGATATAAGAAAAGTTGAGGGAACAAGGATGCAGAGCAGTTGCTTGGAGTTAGAAAAGAGAAGAAGAGATGAGGAAACAAGGATGCAGAGCAGTTGCTTAGAGTAAGAAGAGAGAGGTAAGTTGAAGGAAAGAAGGATGCAGAGCAGTTGCTTAGAGTTAGAAGAGAGATAAAGAGTTGAGGGAACAAAGATACAGAGCAGTTGCTAAGAGTAAGAAGAGATAAGAGGAGTTGAGGGTACGAGGATGCAGAGCAGTTGCTTAGAGTAAGAAGAAGAACGAAGAAGAGTTGAGGGACCAAGGATGCAGAGAAGTTGCTTAGAATTAAAAGAAGAGAGAAGAAGAGTTGAGAAACAAGGACGTAGAGCAGTTGCTTAGATTAAGAAGAGAAAAGAAGAGTTGAGGGAACAAGGATGCAGAGCAGTTGCTGATAGTTAAACGAGAGAAGAAGGGTAAAGGGGAAAAGGATGCAGAACAGTTGCTTAGAGTAAGAATATAGAAAAAGAGTTGAGGGAACAAGGATGCAGAGAAGTTACTTAGAGTAAGAAGAGAGAAGTAGAGTTGAAAAACGAAGATGCATAGCAGTTGCTTAGAGTTGGAAGAGATAAGAAGAGTTGAGGGAACAAGAATGCAGAGCAGTTGCTTAGAGTTAGAGAGAAGAATAGTTGAGGGAACAAGGATGCAGAGCAGTTGCTTAGAGTAGGAAGAGAGAAGAAGAGTTGAGAGAACAAGGATACAGTTGCTTAGAATAATTGGAGAGAGAAGAATGGTTGATGGAACAAGGATGCAGAGCAGTTGCTTAGAGTATGACGAGAGAAGAGGAGTTGAGGGAACAAGGATGTAGAGCAGTTGCTTAGAGTTAGAAGAGAGAAGAAGAGTTGAGGGAACAAGGATGCAGAGAAGTTGCTTAGAGTAGGAAGAAGAGAGAAGAAGAATTGAGGGAACAATGATGCAGAGTAGTTGCTTAGAGTAAGAAGAGAAAATAAGAGTTGATGGCACAAGGATGCAGAGTAGTTGCTTAGAGTAGGAAGAAGAGAGAAGAGGAGTTGAGGGAATAGGGAAGCAGAGCAGTGTTAAGAGTAAGAAGAAAGAAGAAGAGTTGAGGAAACAAGGATGCAGAGCAGATGCTTAGAGTAAGAGAGAAGAAGAGTTTAGGGAACAAATATGCGGGGATGATGCTAAGAGTAAGAATAAGAGGGAAGAAGAGTTGAGGAAACAAGGATACAGAGCAGTGCTAAGAGTAAGAAGAAGAGAGAAAAAAGTTGAGGGAATTTTAAAGCTGAGTAGTTGCTTATAGTAAGAAGAAAAGAGAAGAAGAGATTAGGGAACAAGCATGCAAACCAGTTGCCTAGAGTAAAAAGAGTTGAGGAAACAAGGTTGCAGAGCAGTTGCTTAATATAAGAAGAGAGAAAATGATCTGAGAACCAGGATGCAGAGCAAGTGCTTAGAGTTAGAAGAGACAATAAGAGGTGAGGGAACAAGGATACAGAGTAGTTACTAAGCGTAAGAAGGGACAAGAAGAGCTGAGAGAACAAGGATGCAGAGCAGTTGCTTAGAGTTAGAAATGAGAAAGAGTCGAGGGAACAAGGATGCAGAGAAGTTGCATAGAGTAGGAAGAAGAGAGAAGAGTTGAGGAAACAAGGATGCAGAGTAGTTGCTAAGAGTAGGAAGAAGAGAAAAAAAGTGTTGAGGGAATAGGGATGTAGAGCAGTAATAAGAGTAAGAAGAAAGAAGAAGAGTGGAGGAAACAAGGATACAGAGCAGTTGCTTAGAGTAAGAAGAGAGAAAATGATCGGAGAACCAGGATGCAGAGCAAGTGCTTAGAGTTAGAAGAGACAAGAAGAGCTGAGCGAACAAGGATGCAGAGCAGTTGCTTAGAGTTAAAAGAAAGAGAGAGTTGAGGAAACAAGGATGCAGATGAGATTCTAAGAGTAAGAAGAAGAGTTGATGGACTAGGAGGCAGAGCAGCTGCTAGGAGTAAAAAGAGAGAAGAAGAGTTGATGGATCAAGGATGTAGAGCAGTTGCTTAGAGTAAGAGGAAAGAAGAAGTGTTGAAGAAACAAGGGTGCAAAGCAGTTGCCTAGAGTAAGAAGAGAGAAGAAGGCTTGAGGGAAGAAGGATGCAGAGCAGTTGCTTAGAGTTAGAAGAGAGAAGAGTTGAGGGAACAAGGATGCAGATGAGATTCTTAGAGTAAGACGAAGAGTTGATGGACTAGGAGGCAGAGCAGTTGCTAGTAGTAAAAAAGTGAGAAAAAAGGTGAGGGAACAAGATTGAAAAGATGTTGCTTAGAGTAAGAGAGAAAAAGAGTTGAGGGAACAAGGATGCAGAGCAGTTGCTAAGAATAAGGAGAGGGAAGAAAGGTTGAGTGAATAAAGATGCAGAGCAGTTGCTTAGAGTTGGAAGAGAGAAGAAAGGTTGAAGAAACAAGTTTCCAAAGCAGTTGCTTAGAGTTAGAAGAAAGAAGAAGTGTTGAAGAAACAAGGGTGCAAAGCAGTTGCCTAGAGTAAGAAGAGAGAAGAAGGCTTGAGGGAAGAAGGATGCAGAGCAGTTGCTTAGAGTTAGAAGAGAGAAGAGTTGAGGGAACAAGGATGCAGAGATGTTGCTTAGAGTTTGAAGAGAGAAGGAGAGTTGAGGGTACAGGGATGCAGAGATGTTGCTTAGAGTGAGAAGAGAGAAGAAGAGTTGAGGAAACAAGGATGCAAAGAAGTTGCTAAGAGTAAAAAAGGAGAGAAGAAAAGTTGAGGGAACAAGGATTCAGAGCTGTTGCTAAGAGTAAGAAGAGAGAAGAAGAGTAGAGGGAACAAGGATGCAGCACAGTTGACTAAGGTTAGAAGAGAGAAGAACGGTTGAGGGAAGAAGGATGCAGAGCAGTTGCTTAGAGTATGAAGAGAGAAGAAGTGTTGAGGGAACAGGGATGCAGAGAAGTTGCTTAGAATTAGAAGAGAGAAGAAAAGTTAGGGGAACAAGGATGCAAAGGAGTTGCTAAGAGTAAGAAAGGTGATAAGAAGAGTTAAGGGAACAAGGTTTGAGAGCAGTTGCTTGGAGTAAGAAGAGAGAAGAAGGGTAGAGGGAACAAGGATGCAGTACAGTTGCTTAGAATTAGACGAGAGAAGAAGGGTTGAGGGAACAAGGATGCAGAGAAGTTGCTTGAAGTATGAAGAGAGAAGAAGAGTTGAGGGAACAAGGATCATAAAAGTGGCTTAGAGTAGGAAGAAGAGAAAAGAAGAATTGAGGGAACAAGGATTTAGAGTAGTTGCTTAGAGACGGAAGAAGAGAGAAGAAGAGTTGAGGAAACAAGTATGCAGAGTAATTGCTTAGAGTAGGAAGAAGAGAGAAGAAGAGTTGAGGGAATAGGGATGCAGAACAGTTGCTTAGAGTAATAAGAAGAGAGGAGAAGAGTTGAGGGAACAAGGTTGCAGAGAATGTGCTTAGAATAAAAAGAAGAGAGAAGAAGAGTTGAGAAACAAAGGCGTAGAGCAGTTGCTTAGAGTAAGAAGATATAAGAAGAGTTGAGGGAACAAGGTTGCAGAGCAGTTGCTTAGAGTAAGAAGAGAGAAAATGATCTGAGAACCAGGATGCAGAGCAAGTGTTTAGAGTTAGAAGAGACAAGAAGAGTTGAGGGAACAAGGATACAGTGGAGTTGCTAAGCGTAAGAAGAGATAAGAAGAGCTGAGAGAACAAGGATGCAGAGTAGTTGCTTAGAGTTAGAAGAGTGAAAGAGTTGAGGAAACAAGGATGCAGATTAGTTGCTTAGAGTAAGAGGAAGAGAGAAGAAAAGTTGATTGACTAGGAGGCAGAGCAGCTGCTAAGAGTAAAAAGAGAGAAGAGTTGATTGAACAAGGATGTAAAACAGTTGCTTAGAGTAAGAAGAAGAGAGAAGAAAAGGTGAGGGAACAAGGATGAAAAGATGTTGCTTAGAGTAGGAAAGAAAAGAGTTGAGGGAACAAGGAGGCTGAACAGTTGTTTAGAGTAAGGAGAGGGAAGAGAGGTTGAGTGAAAAAAGATGCAGAGCAGTTGCTTAGAGTTAGAAAGAGAGAAGAAGAGGTGAGGGAACAAGGATGCAGAGCAGTTGTTTGGAGTAAGAAGAGAGAAGAAGAGTTGATGAAACAAGGATGCAGAGCAGTTGCTTAGAGTTTGAAGAGAGAAGAAGAGTTGAGCGAACAAGGACGCAGAGCAGTTGCTTAGAGTTAAAAAAGAGAGAAGAGGGTTGAGGGAACAAGGATGCAGAGCAATTGCTTAGAGTAAGAAGAGAGAGGTTAGTTGAAGGAAAGAAGGATGCAGAACAGTTGCTTAGAGTTAGAAGAGAGATGAAGAGTTGAGGGAACAAAGATACAGAGCAGTTGCTATGAGTAAGAAGAGACAATAGGAGTTGAGGGGACGAGGATGCAGAACAGTTGCTTAGAGTAATAAGAAAAGAGGAGAAGAGTTGAGGGAACAAGGTTGCAGAGAATGTGCTAAGAATTAAAAGAAGAGAGAAGAAGAGTTGAGAAACAAAGACGTAGAGCAGTTGCTTAGAGTAAGAAGATATAAGAAGGGTTGAGGGAACAAGGATGCAGAGCAGTTGCTGATAGTTAAAAGAGAGAAGAAGGGTTGAGGGAAGAAGGATGCAGAGCAGTTGCTTAGAGTAAGAAGAAAGAAGCAGAGTTGAGGGAAGAAGGATGCAGAGAAGTTGCTTAAAATTAAAAGAACAGAGAAGAAAAGTTGAGAAACGAAGATACATATCAGTTGCTTAGAGTAAGCAGATATAAGAAGAGTTGAGGGAACAAGGATGCAGAGCAGTTGCATAGAGTTAGAAGAGAGATGAATAGTTGAGGGAACAAAGATACAGAGCAGTTGCTTAGAGTGAGAAGAGATAAAATGAATTGAGGGGACGAGGATGCAGAGCAGTTGCTTAGAGTAAGAAGATATAAGAAGAGTTGAGGGAACAAAGATACAGAGCGCTTGCTAAGAGTAAGAAGAGATAAGAGGAGTTGAGGGGACGAGGATGCAGAGTTGTTGCTTAGAGTAAGAAGAAGAGAAAAGAAGAGTTTAGGGAACAAAGATGTATTGAAGTTGCTAAGAATTAAAAAAAGAGAGAAAAAGAGTTGAAAAACCAAGGACGTAGAGCAGTTGCTTTGAGTAAGAAGAGATCAGAAGAGTTGAGGGAACAAGATTGCAGAGCAGTTGCTGATAGTTAAAAGAGAGAAGAAGGGTTGAGGGAACAAGGATGCTGAGCAGTTGCTTAGAGTAAGAAGAAAGAAAAAGAGTTGAGGGAACAAGGATGCAGATAAGTTACTTAGAGTAAGAAGAGAGAAGAAGAGTTGAGAAACGAAATGCATAGCAGTTGCTTAGTGTAAGAAGAGATAAGAAGAGTTGAGGGAACAAGGATGCAGAGCAGTTGCTTAGAGTTAGAAGAGAGAGGTAGAGTTGAGGGAACCATTAGTAAGAGCAGTTGCTTAGAGTTTGAAGAGAGAAGAAGAGTTGGGAGAAGAGGGATGCAGAGCAGTTGCTTAGAATAATTGGAGAGAGAGGAAGGTTTGAGGGAACAAGGATGCAGAGCAGTTGCTTAGAGTAAGAAGAGAAAAGAGGAGGTGAGGAAGCAAGGATGCAGAGCAGTTGCTTAGAGTTAGAAGAGAAAAGAAGAATTGAGGGAACAAGGATGTAGGGTAGTTGCTTAGAGTAGGAAGAAGAGAGACGAAGATTTGAGGAAACAAGTATGCAGAGTAGTTGCTTAGCGTATGAAGAAGAGAGAAGAAGAGTTGAGGGAAAAGGGATGCAGAGCAGTGGTAAGAGTAAGAAGAAAGAAGAAGATTTGAGGAAACAAGGATGCAGAGCAGTTGCTTAGAGTTAGAAGAGAGAAGAAGAGTTGAGGAAACAAGGATGCAGAGCAGTGCTAAGAGTAAGAAGAAGAGAGAAAAAGTTGAGGGATTATTGATGCTGAGTAGTTGTTTAGAGTTAAAAGAAAAGAAAAGAAGAGTTGAGGGAACAAGCATGCAAACCAGTTGCCTAGAGTAAGAAGAGTTGAGGAAACAAGGTTGCAGAGCAGATGCTTAGAGTAAGAAGAGAGAAAATGATCTGAGAACCAGGATGCAGAGCAAGTGTTTATAGTAAAAAGAGACAAGAAGAGTTGAGGGAACAAGGATACAGAGCAGTTGCTAAGCGTAAGAAGAGATAAGAAGAGCTGAGAGAACAAGGATGCAGAGCAGTTGCTTAGAGTTAGAAGAGAGAAAGAGTTGTGGAAACAAGGATGCAGATTAGTTGCTTAGAGTAAAAGGTAGAGATAAGAAGTGTTGATGGACTAGGAGGCAGGGCAGCTGCTAAGAGTAAAAAGAGAGAAGAGTTGACGGAACAGGGATGAAGAACAGTTGCTTAGAGTAAGAAGAAGAGAGAAGAAAAGGTTAGGGAACAAGGATGAAAAGATGTTGCTTAGAGTAGGAGAGAAAAGAGTTGAGGGAACAAGGATGCTGAACAGTTGCTTAGAGTAAGGAGAGGGCAGAAAGGTTGAGTGAAAAAAGATGTGGAGCCGTTGCTTAGAGTTAGAAGAGAGAAGAAGAGTTGAAGAAACAAGGGTGCAGAGCAAGTGCTTGGAGATAGAAGAAGAGAGAAGAAGAGTAGAGGGAACAAGGATGCAGAGCAATTGCTATAAGTTAGAAGAGAGAAGAAGAGTTTGGGGATCCAGGATGCAGAGCAGTTGCTTAGAGTTAAAAGAAGAGCAAAGAAGAGTTGAGGGAACAAGGATGCAGAGAATTTGCGTAGAGCAAGAAGAGAGAAGAGTAGAGGAAACAAGGATGCAGAGAAGTTGGTTAGAGTATGAAGAGAGAAGAAGAGCAGAGGGAACAAGGATGCAGAGCAATTGCTTAAAGTTAGAAGAGAGAAGAAGTGTTGGGGAACAAGGATGCAGAGCAGTTGCTTAGAGTTAGGAAAAGAACGAAGATGAGTTGAGGGGACACGGATGCGGAGAATTTTCTTAGAGTCAGAAAAACGAAGAAGAGTAGCGGGAACAACTCTTCATCTCTCTTCTTACTCTAATCAACTGCTCTGCATACTTGTTTCCTCAACTTTTCTTCTCTCTTCTAACTCTAACCAACTGCTCTGCAGCCTTGTTTCCTCAACTCTTCTCTATTCTACTAACTCTAACCAACTGCTCTGCGTCCTTGTTCCCTCAACTATTCTTGTCTTCCTTACTCTAAGCAACTACTCTGCATTCTTGTTACCTCAACTCTTCTTCTCTCTTCTTACTCTAAGCAACTGCTCTGCATCCTCGTTCCCTCAACTCTTCTTCTCTCTTCTTCTTACTCTAAACAATTGCTCTGCATCCTTGTTCTCTCAACTCTTAGATAAGAAGTGATGAGGGAACAAGGATGCAGTGCAGCTGCTTAGAGTAAGAATAGAGAAAAAGAGTTGAGGGAACAAGGATGCAGAAAAGTTACTTAGAGTAAGAAGAGAGAAGTAGAGTTGAAATACGAAGATGCATAGCAGTTGCTTAAGGTAAGAAGAGATAAGAAGAGTTGAGGGAACAAGAATGCAGAGCAGTTGCTTAGAGTTAGAGAGAAGAATAGTTGAGGGAACAAGGATGCAGAGCAGTTGCTTAGAGTAGGAAGAGAGAAGAAGAGTTGAGAGAACAAGGATACAGTTGCTTAGAATAATTGGAGAGAGAAGAAGAGTTGATGGAACAATGATGAAGGGCAGATGCATAGGGTATGACGAGAGAAGAGGAGTTGAGGGAACAAGGGTGTAGAGCAGTTGCTTAGAGTTAGAAGAGAGAAGAAGAGTTGAGGGAACAAGGATGCAGAGAAGTTGCTAAGTGTAGGAAGAAGAGAGAAGAAGAATTGAGGGAACAATGATGCAGAGTAGTTGCTTAGAGTAAGAAGAGAAAATAAGAGTTGATGGCACAAGGATGCAGAGTAGTTGCTTAGAGTAGGAAGAAGAGAGAAGAGGAGTTAAGGGAATAGGGAAGCAGAGCAGTGTTAAGAGTAAGAAGAAAGAAGAAGAGTTGAGGAAACAAGGATGCAGAGCAGATGCTTAGAGTAAGAGAGAAGAAGAGTTTAGGGAAAAAGGATGCGGGGATGATGCTAAGAGTAAGAAGAAGAGAGAAGAAGAGTTGAGGAAACAAGGATGCAGAGCAGTGCTAAGAGTAAGAAGAAGAGAGAAAAAAATTGAGGGATTATGGATGCTGAGTAGTTGCTTATAGTAAGAAGAAAAGAGAATAAGAGTTGAGGAAACAAGGATGCAGAGCAGTGCTAAGAGTAAGAAGAAGATTTGGGAACAAGCATGCAAACCAGTTGCCTAGAGTAAGAGTTGAGGAAACAAGGTTGCAGAGCAGTTGCTTAGAGTAAGAAGAGAGAAAATGATCTGAGAACCAGGATGCAGAGCAAAGTCTTAGAGTTAGAAGAGACAATAAGAGGTGAGGGAACAAGGATACAGAGCAGTTACTAAGCGTAAGAAGGGACAAGAAGAGCTGAGAGAACAAGGATGCAGAGCAGTTGCTTAGAGTAAGAAGAGAGAAAGAGTTGAGGGAACAAGGATGCAGAGAAGTTGCATAGAGTAGGAAGAAGAGAGAAGAGTTGAGGAAACAAGGATGCAGAGTAGTTGCTTAGAGTAGGAAGAAGAGAGAAGAGTTGAGGAAACAAGGATGCAGAGTAGTTGCTTAGAGTTAGAAGGGAGAAAGAGTTGAGGGAACAAGGATGCAGAGAAGTTGCTTAGAGTTAGAAGAGAGAAAGAGTTGAGGAAACAAGGATGCAGAGCAGTTGCTTAGAGTAAGAAGCTATAAGAAGAGTTGAGGGAACAAGGATGCAGAGCAGTTGCTGATAGTTAAAAGAGAGAAGAAGGATTGAGGGATGAAGGATGCAGAGCAGTTGCTTAGAATAATAAGAAAGAAGCAGAGTTGAGGGAAGAAGGATGCAGAGAAGTTGCTTAGAATTAAAAGAACAGAGAAGAAGAGTTGAGAAACGAAGATGCATATCAGTTGCTTAGAGTAAACAGATATAAGAAGAGTTGAGGGAACAAGGATGCAGAGCAGTTGCATAGAGTTAGAAGAGAGATGAAGAGTTGAGGGAACAAAGTTACAGAGCAGTTGCTAAGAGTGAGAAGAGATAAAAGGAATTGAGGGGACGAGGATGCAAAGCAGTTGCTTAGAGTAAGAAGAAGAAAGAAGAAGAGTTGAGAAACGAAGATGCATAGCAGTTGCTTAGAGTAAGAAGATATAAGAAGTGTTGAGGGAACAAAGATGCAGAGCAGTTGCATGGAGTTAGAAGAGATAGGAAGAGATGAGGAGTCAAGGATTCAGAGCAGTTGCTTAGAGTAAGAAGAGAGAGGTAAGTTGAAGGAAAGAAGGATGCAGAGCAGTTGCTTAGAGTTAGAAGAGATATGAAGAGTTGAGGGAACAAAGATACAGAGCAGTTGCTAAGAGTAAGAAGAGATAAGAGGAGTTGAGGGGACGAGGATGCAGAGTTGTTGCTTAGAGTAAGAAGAAGAGAGAAGAAGAGTTGAGGGAACAAGGATGTATTGAAGTTGCTTAGAATTAAAATAAGAGAGAAGAAGAGTTGAAAAACAAGGACGTAGAGCAGTTGCTTAGAGTAAGAAGAGATCAGAAGAGTTGAGGGAACAAGATTGCAGAGCAGTTGCTGATAGTTAAAAGAGAGAGGAAGGGTTGAGGGAACAAGGATGCTGAGCAGTTGCTTAGAGTAAGAAGAGAGAAAAAGAGTTGAGGGAACAAGGATGCAGAGAAGTTACTTAGAGTAAGAAGAGAAAAGAAGAGTTGAGAAACGAAGTTGCATAGCAGTTGCTTAGTGTAAGAAGAGATAAGAAGAGTTGAGGGAACAAGGATGCAGAGCAGTTGCTTAGAGCTAAAACAGAGAAGATGGGTTTAGGGAACAATGATGCAGACTTGTTGCTTAGAGTAAGAAGAGAGAGGAAGAGTTGAGGGAACAAGGATGCAGAGCAGTTGCTTAGAGTTAGAAGAGAGAGGTAGAGTTGAGGGAACCATTAGTAAGAGCAGTTGCTTAGAGTTTGAAGAGAGAAGAAGAGTTGGGAGAACAGGGATGCAGAGCAGTTGCTTAGAATAATTGAAGAGAGAAGAAGGTTTGAGGGAACAAGGATGCAGAGCAGTTGCTTAGAGTAAGAAGAGAAAAGAGGAGGTGAGGGAACAAGGATGCAGAGCAGTTGCTTAGAGTTAGAAGAGAGAAGAAGAGTTGAGATAACAAGGATGCAGAGAAGTTGCTAAAAGTAGGAAGAAGAGAAAAGGAGAATTGAGGGAACAAGGATGTAGGGTAGTTGCTTTGAGTAGGAAGAAGAGAGACGAAGAGTTGAGGAAACAAGTATGCAGAGTAGTTGCTTAGCGTACGAAGAAGAGAGAAGAAGAGTTGAGGGAATAGGGATGCTGAGCAGTGGTAAGAGTAAGAAGAGAGAAGAAGAGTTGAGAAACGAAGATGCATAGCAGTTGCTTAGTGTAAGAAGAGATAAGAAGAGTTGCGGGAACACGGATGCAGAGCAGTTGCTTAGAGCTAAAACAGAGAAGATGTGTTTAGGGAACAATGATGCAGACGTGTTGCTTAGAGTTAGAAGAGAGAAGAATAGTTTAGTGAACAAGGATGCAGAGCAGTTGCTTAGAGTTAGAAGAGAGAGGTAGAGTTGAGGGAACCATTAGTAAGAGCAGTTGCTTAGAGTTTGAAGAGAGAAGAAGAGTTGGGAGAACAGGGATGCAGAGCAGTTGCTTAGAATAATTGGAGAGAGAAGAAGGTTTGAGGGAACAAGGATGCAGAGCAGTTGCTTAGAGTAGAAGAGAAAAGAGGAGGTGAGGGAACAAGGATGCAGAGCAGTTGCTTAGAGTTAGAAGAGAGAAGAAGAGTTGAGATAACAAGGATGCAGAGAAGTTGCTAAGAGTAGGAAGAAGAGTAAAGAAAAATTGAGGGAACAAGGATGTAGGGTAGTTGCTTTGAGTAGGAAGAAGAGAGATGAAGGGTTGAGGAAACAAGTATGCAGAGTAGTTGCTTAGCGTACGAAGAAGAGAGAAGAAGAGTTGAGGGAGTAGGGATGCTGAGCAGTGGTAAGAGTAAGAAGAAAGAAGAAGAGTTGAGGAAACAAGGATGCAGAGCAGTTGCATAGAGTAAGAAGAGAGAATAAGAGTTGAGGAAACAAGGATGCAGAGCAGTGCTAAGAGTAAGAAGAAGAGAGAAAAAGTTGAGGGATTATTGATGCTGAGTAGTTGCTTAGAGATAGAAGAAAAGAGAAGAAGAGTTGAGGGAACAAGCATGCAAACCAGTTGCCTAGAGTAAGAAGATTTGAGGAAACAAGGTTGCGGAGCGGATGCTTAGAGTACGAAGAGAGAAAATGATCTGAAAACCAGGATGCAGAGCAAATGTTTAGAGTAAGAAGAGACAAGAAGAGTTGAGGGAACAAGGATACAGAGCAGTTGCTAAGCGTAAGAAGAGATAAGAAGAGCTGAGAGAACAAGGATGCAGATCAGTTGCTTAGAGTTAGAAGAGAGAAAGAGTTGAGGAAACAAGGATGCAGATTAGTTGCTTAGAGTAAAAGGTAGAGAGAAGAAGAGTTGATGGACTAGGAGGCAGGGCAGCTGCTAAGAGTAAAAAGAGAGAAGAGTTAACGGAACAGGGATGAAGAACAGTTGCTTAGAGTAAGAAGAAGAGAGAAGAAAAGGTGAGGGAACAAGGATGAAAAGATGTTGCTTAGAGTAGGAGAGAAAAGAGTTGAGGGAACAAGGATGCTGAACAGTTGCTTAGAGTAAGGAGAGGGAAGAAAGGTTGAGTGAAAAAAGATGCGGAGCCGTTGCTTAGAGTTAGAAGAGAGAAGAAGAGTTGAAGAAACAAGGGTGCAGAGCAAGTGCTTGGAGTTAGAAGAAGAGAGAAGAAGAGTAGAGGGAACAAGGATGCAGAGCAATTGCTTAAAGTAAGAAGAAAGAAGAAGAGTTGGGGGATCACGGATGCAGAGCAGTTGCTTAGAGTTAAAAGAAGAGCAAAGAAGAGTTGAGGGAACAAGGATGCAGAGAATTTGCTTAGAGCAAGAAGAGAGAAGAGTAGAGGAAACAAGGATGCAGAGAAGTTGCTTAGAGTATGAAGAGAGAAGAAGAGCAGAGGGAACAAGGATGCAGAGCAATTTCTTAAAGTTAGAAGAGAGAAGAAGAGTTGGGGAACAAGGATGCAGAGCAGTTGCTTAGAGTTAGGAAAAGAGCGAAGATGAGCTGAGGGGACAAGGATGCCGAGAATTTTCTTAGAGTAAGAAAAACGAAGAAGAGTAGAGGGAACAACTCTCTTATTACTCTTAGCAATTGCTCTGCATACTTGTTTCCTCAACTCTTCTTCTCTCTTCTTATTCTAAGCAACTGCTCTGCAGCCTTGTTTTCTCAACTCTTCTCTATTCTACTAACTCTAACCAACTGCTCTGCGTCCTTGTTCCCTCAACTATTCTTGTCTTCCTAACTCTAAGCAACTACTCTACATACTTGTTACCTCAACTCTTCTTCTCTCTTCTTACTCTAAGCAACTGCTCTGCATCCTCGTTCCCTCAACTCTTCTTCTCTCTTCTTCTTACTCTAAGCAACAACTCTGCATCCTTGTTCTCTCAACTCTTAGATAAGAAGTGATGAGGGAACACGGATGCAGTGCAGCTGCTTACAGTAAGAAGAAGAGAGAAAAAGAGTTGAGGGAACAAGGATGCAGAGAAGTTGCTTAGAGTTAGCAGAGAGATGAAGAGATAAGGGAACAAGGATGCAGAACAGTTGCTTAGAGTAAGAAGAGAGAAGAAGGGTTGAGGAAACAAGGATGCAGAGCAAGTGCTTAGAGTTCTCTTCTTACTCTTAGCAACTGCTATGCATCTTCGTTTTTCAACTCTACTTCTCTCTTCTTACTCTAAGTAACTTCTCTGCATCCTTGTTCCCTCAACTCTTTTTCTCTATTCTTACTCTAAGCAGCTGCACTGTATCCTTGTTCCCTCATCACTTCTTATCTAAGAGTTGATGGAACAAGGATGCAGAGCAAGTTTTTGGAGTAGGAAGAAGAGAGAACAAGGGTTGATGGAACAGGGGCCGAGCAATTACTTCGATTTATAAGTTGGAAGTAGAGTTGAGGGAATAAGGATTCAGAGCAGTTGCTTACAGTAAGAAGAGAGAAGAAGAGAAGAGGGAAGAAGGATGCAGAGCAATTGCTTAAAGTTAGAAGAGAGAAGAAGAGGTGGGGGAACAAGGATGCAGAGCAGTATTTAGAGTTAGAAGAAAAGCAAAGAAGAGTTAAGGGAACAAGGATGCAGAGAATTTGCTTAGAGTAAGAAGAGAGAAGAAGAGTAGAGGGAACAACTCTTCTTCTCTCTTCTTACTCTAAGCAACAGCTCTTCATACTTGTTTCCTCAACTCTTTGCACCCCTTTCTTTGAGGGAACAAGGAACAGGGGCCGAGCAATTACTTAGATTTATAAGTTGGAAGTAGAGTTGAGGGAATAAGGATTCAGAACAGTTGCTTAGAGTAAGAAGAGAGAAGAAGAGTAGAGGAAACAAGGATGCAGAGCAATTGCTTAAAGTTAGAAAAGAGAAGACGAGTTGGAGGAACAAGGATGCGGAGCATTTGCTTAGAGTTAGAAGAAGAGCAAATATGAGTTGAGGGAACAAGGATGCAGAGAATTTGCTTAGAGTAAGAAGAGAGAAGAAGAGAAGAGGAAACAAATCTTCTTCTCTCGTCTTTCTCTAAGCAACTGCTCTGCATACTTGTTTCCTAAACTTTTCGTCTCTCTTCTTACTCTGAGCAACTGCTCTGCATCCTTGTTTCCTCAACTCTTCTTCTCTATTCTTCTAACTCTAACCAACTGCTCTGCGTCCTTGTTCCCTCAGCTATTCTTGTCTTCCTAACTCTAAGCAACTGCTCTGCATACTTGTTTCCTCAACTCTTCTTCTCTCTTCTTACTCTAAGCAACTGCTCTGCATCCTTGTTCCCTCAACTTTTCTTCTCTCTTTTTCTTACTCTAAACAACTGCTCTGCATCCTTGTTCTCTCAACTCTTAGATAAGAAGTGATGAGGGAACAAGGATGCAGAGCAGCTGCTTAGAGTAAGAAGAAGAGAGAAGAATAGCTGAGGGAACAAGGATGCAGATCAGTTGCCTAGAGTTAGAAGAGAGAAGAAGAGTTGAGGAAACAAGGATGCAGAGCAAGTGCTTAGAGTTAGAAGTCAGAAGAAGAGTTGATGGAACAAGGATGCAGAGCAAGTGTTTAGAGTAAGAAGAATAGAGAAGAAGAGTTGATGGAACAAGGATGCAGAGCAGTTGCTTAGAGTAAGAAGAAAGAAGAAGAGTTGAGGGAACAAGGATGCACAGAAAATGCTTTGAGTAAGAAGAAGAGAGAAGAAGAGTTGAGGGGACAAGGATGCAGAGCAGGTGCTTACAGTTAGAAGAAAGAAGGAGAGGTGAGGGAAAAAAAGATGTAAAGCAGTTGCTTAGAGTAAGAAGAGAGAAGAAGGATTGAGGGGAAAAGAATGCAGAGCAGTTTCTTAGAGTTTGAAGAGAGACGAAAAGTTGAGGGAACAAGGATGCAGAGCAGTTGCTTAGATTTAGAAAGAGAAGAAGAGTAGACGGAACAAGGATGCAGAGCAGTTGCTTAGAGTTAGAAAAGAGAAAAAGAGTTGAGGGAACAAGGATACAGAACAGCTGCTTAGAGTAAGAAGAAGAGTGAAGAAGAGTTGAGAAACAAAGATGCAGAACAGTTCCTTATAGTTAGAACAGAGAAGATGGGTTGAGGGAACAATGATGCAGACTTGTTGCTTAGAGTAAGAAGAGAGAAGAAGAATTGAGGGAACAAGCATGCAGAGTAGTTGCTTAGAGTAAGTTACAGCAGAAGAATTAGGGAACAATGATGCAGAGCAGTTGCTTAGGCTAAAAGAGAGAAGAAGAGTTCAGGAAACAAGGATGCAGAGTAGTTGCTTAGAGTTAGAATAGAGAAGAAAAGAAGAGAGAACAAGGATGCAGAACATTTGCTTAGTGTTAGAATAAGAGATAAGAAGGGTTGTGGAACAGGGATGCAAAATAGCTGCTGAGAGTAAGAAGAGAAGGGAGAGTTAAGGGAACAAGGATGCAGAGCAGTTGCTAAGAGTAAGAAGGGAGAAGAAGAGTTGAGGGAACAAGGATGCAGACCTGTTGCCTAGAGTAAGAAGAGTTGAGGAAACGAGGATGCAGAGCAGTTGCTAAGTGTAAGAAGAAGAGAGAAGAAGAGTTGAGAGAACAATGAGGTAGAGCAGTTGCTAAGAGTAAGAAGAAGAGAAACAAGAGTTGAGGAAATAAGGATGCAGAGCAGGTGCCTAGATGAAGAAGAGCGAAAAAGAGTTGATGGAACAAGGCGGCAGAGCAGTTGGTAAGAGTAAGAAGAAGAGAGAAGAGTTGAGGGAACAAGGAGGCAAAGCAGAAGCTTAGAGTAAGAAGAGAGTAGAAGAGTTTAGGGAACAAGGATGCAGAGCAATTGCTTAGAATAAGAAGAGCGAAAAAGAGTTGATGGAACAAGGAGGCAGAGTAGTTGCTAAGAGTAAGAAGAAGATAGAAGAAGAGTTGAGGGACCAAGGAGGCAAAGTAGTTGCTTAGAGTATGAAGAGAGAAGAAGAGTTGAGGGAACAAGGATGCAGAGCAATTGCTTAGAGTTAGAAGAGAGAGGAAGAGTTGAGGAAACAAGGATACAGAGCAGTTGCTTAGAGTAAGAAGAGCGAAAAAGACTTGAGGGAACAAGGATGCAGAGCAGTTACTTAGAATTAGAAGAAGAGAGAAGAAGAGTTGATGGGACAAGGAGGCAGAGCAGCTGCTTATAGTAAGAAGTTGGAAGTAGAGTTGAGGGAACTAGGATGAAGAGAAGTTGCTTAGTGTCAGAAGAGAGGAAGAGTTGACGGAACAAGGATGCAGAAAATGTGCTTAGAGTAAGAGAGAAGAAGAGTTCAGGGAACAAGGGTACAGAGCAGCTGCTTAGAGTATGAAGAGAATAGAAAAGTTTATAGATTAAGGAGGCAGAACAGTTGCTTAGAGTAAAGCGATAGAAAAAGATTTGACAGAACAAGGATGTAGAGCAGTTGCTTAGAGTAAGAGAGAAGAAGAGTTCAGGGAACAAGGGTGCAGAGATGTTGCTTAGAGTAAGAGAGAAGAAGAGTTCAGGGAACAAGTGTGCAGAGCAGCTGCTTAGAGTTAGAAGAGAGAAGACTAGTTGAGGGAACAAGGATGCATAGCAGTTGTTTAGAGTAAGAAGAGAAAAGAATGGTTGGGGAAACAAGGATGCAGAGCAGTTGCTGAGAATAATTGGAGAGAAAAGAAGGGTTGAGGGAACAAGGATGCAGAGAAGTTGCTTAGAGTAAGAAGAGAGAAGAGGAGTTGGGGAACAAGGATGCAGAGCAGTTGCTAAGAGTAAGAAGGGAGAAGAAGTGTTGAGGGAACAAGGATGCAGAGCAATTGCTTAGAATAAGAAGAGCGAAAATGAGTTGATGGAACAAGCAGGCAAAGTAGTTGCTTAGAGTATGAAGAGAGAGGAAGAGTTGAGGAAACAAGGATGCAGACCAGTTGCTTAGAGTAAGAAGAGCGAAAAAGACTTGAGGGAACAAGGATGCAGAACAGTTGCTTAGAATTAGTAGAAGAGAGAAGAAGAGTTGATGGGACAAGGAGGCAGAGCAGCTGCTTATAGTAAGAAGTTGGAAGTAGAGTTGAGGGAACTAGGATAAAGAGCAGTTGCTTAGTGTCAGAAGAGAGAAAGAGTTGAGGAAACAAGGATGCAGAAAAGGTGCTTTGAGTAAAAGAGAAGAAGAGTTCAGGGAACAAGGGTACAGAGCAGCTGCTTAGAGTATGAAGAGAATAGAAAAGTTTATAGAACAAGGAGGCAGAACAGTTGCTTAGAGTAAAATGAAAGAAAAAGAGTCGACAGAACAAGGATGTAGAGCAGTTGCTTAGAGTAAGAGAGAAGAAGAGTTCAGGGAACAAGGGTGCAGAGATGTTGCTTAGAGTAAGAAGAAAAGAGAAGAAGAGTTGAGGGAACAAGCATGCAAACCAGTTGCCTAGAGTAAGAAGAGTTGAGGAAACAAGGTTGCAGAGCAGTTGCTTAGAGTAAGAAGAGAGAAAATGATCTGAGAACCAGGATGCAGAGAGAGTGTTTAGAGTTAGAAGAGACAAGAAGAGTTGAGGGAACAAAGATACAGAGTAGTCGCTAGGCGTAAGAAGAGATTAGAAGAGTTGAGAGAACAAGGATGCAGAGCAGTTGCTTAGAAGTAGAAGAGAGAAAGAGTTGAGGAAACAAGGATGCAGATTAGTTGCTTAGAGTAAGAGGAAGAGAGAAGAAGAGTTGATGGACTAAGAGGCAGAGCAGCTGCTAATAGTAAAAAGAGAAAAGAGTTGACGGAGCAAGGATGTAGAACAGTTGCTTAGAGTAAGAAGAAAAAAGAAGAAAAGGTGAAGGAACAAGGATGAAAAGATGTTGCTTAGAGTAGGAGAGAAAAGAGTTGAGGGAACAAGGAGGCTGAGCAGTTGCTTGAAGTAAGGGGAGGGAAGAAAGGTTGAGTGAATAAAGATGCGGAGCAGTTGCTTAGAGTTAGAAGAGAGAAGAAGAGTTGAAGAAACAAGGGTGCAAAGCAGTTGCCTAGAGTAAGAAGAGATAAGAAGGTTTGAGGGAAGAAGGATGCAGAGCAGTTGCTTAGAGTATGTAGAGAGAAGAAGAGTTGAAGAAACAAGGGTGCTAAGCAGTTGCCTAGAGTAAGAAGAGAAAAGAAGGTTTGAGGGAAGAAGGATGCAGAGCAGTTGCTTAGAATTAAAAGAGAGAAGAAGAGTTGAGGGAACAAGGATGCAGAGAAGTTGCTTAGAGTATGAAGAGAGTAGAAGAGTTGAGGGAACAGGGATGCAGAGATGTTGCTTAGAGTTTGAAGAGAGAAGAAGAGTTGGGGAACAAGGTTGAAAAGAAGTTGCTAAGAGTAAAAAAGGAGAGTAGAAGAGTTGAGGGAACAAGGATGAAAAGAAGTTGCTAAGAGTAAGAAAGGAGAGTAGAAGAGTTGAGGGAACAAGGATGAATAGAAGTTGCTAAGAGTAAGAAAGGAGAGTAATAAAGTTGAGGGAACAAGTATTCAGAGCAGTTGCTTACAGGAAGAAGAGAGAAGAAGGGTAGAGGAACAAGGATGTAGCACAAGTGCTTAGAGTTAGAAGAGAGAAGAAGGGTTGAGGGAACAAGGATGCAGAGAAATTGCTTGGAGTATGAAGAGAGAAGAAGAGTTAAGGGAACAGGGATGCAGAGAAGTTGCATATAGTTTTAAGAGAGAAGAAGGGTTGAGTGAACAAGGATGCAAAGCAACTAAGAAGAAGAGAGAAGAAGAGTTGAGGGAACAAGGATTCAGAGCAATTGCTTAGAGTAAGAAGAGAGAAGAAGAGTAGAGGTAACAAGGATGCAGAGCAGTTGCTTGGAGTAAGAAGAGAGAAGAAGAGTTGAGGGAACAGGGATGCAGAGATGTTGCTTAGAGTTAGAAGAGAGAAGAAGAGTTGGGGGAACAAGGATGAAAAGAAGTTGCTAAGAGTAAGAAAGGAGAGTAGAAGAGTTGAGGGAACAAGGATTCAGGGCAGTTGCTTACAGTAAGAAGAGAGAAGAAGGGGAGAGGGAACAAGGATAAAGCACAGTTGCTTAGAGTTAGAAGAGAGAAGAAGGGTTGAGGGAGCAAGGATGCAGAGAAGTTGCTTGGAGTATGAAGAGAGAAGAAGAGTTAAGGGAACAGGGATGCAGAGAAGTTGCATATAGTTTAAAAGAGAGAAGAAGGGTTGAGTGAACAAGGGTGCAAAGCAACTAAGAAGAAGAGAGAAGAAGAGATGAGAGAACAAGGATTCAGAGCAATTGCTTAGAGTAAGAAGAGAGAAGAAGAGAAGAGGGAACAAGGATGCAGAGCAGTTGCTTGGAATAAGAAGAGAGAAGAAGAGTTGAGGAAACGAGGATGCAGAGTAGTTGCCTAGTGTAAGAAGAGAAAAGAAGAGTTGGGGGAAAAAGGGATGCAGAGCAAGTGCTTAGAGTTAGAAGAAGAGAGAAGAAGAGTAGAGGGAAAATGATGCAGAGCAATTGCTTAAAGTTAGAAGAGAGAAGAAGAGTTGGGGGATCAAGGATGCAGAGCAGTTGCTTAGAGTTAGAAGAAGAGCAAAGAAGAGTTGAGGGAACAAGGATGCAGATAATTTGCTTAGAGCAAGAAAAGAGAAGAGTAGAGGGAACAAGCATGCAGAGAAGATGCTTAGAGTAAGAGGAGAGAAGAAGAGTAGAGAGAACAAGGATGAAGAGCAATCGCTTAAAGTTAGAAGAGAGAAGAAGAGTTGTGGAAACAAGGATGCAGAGCAGTTGCTTAGAATTAGAAAAAGAGCAAAGATGAGTTGAGGGGACAAGGATGCAGAGAATTTTCTTAGAGTAAGAAGAGAGAAGAATAGTAGAGGGAACAACTCTTCTTCTCTCTTCTTACTCTAAGCAACTACTCTGCATACTTGTTTTCTCAACTCTTCTCTATTCTTCTAACTCTAACCAACTGCTCTGCGTCCTTGTTCCCTCAACTATTCTTGTCTTCCTAACTCTAAGCAACTGCTCTGCATACTTGTTACCTCAACTTTTATTCTCTCTTCTTACTCTAAGCAACTGCTCTGCATCCTTGTTCCCTCAACTCTTCTTCTCTCTTTTCCTTACTCTAAACAACAGCTCTGCATCCTTGTTCTCTCAACTCTTAGATAAGAAGTGATGAGGGACCAAGGATGCAGTGCAGCTGCTTAGAGTAAGAAGAAGAGAGAAGAAGAGTTGAGGGAACAAGGATGCAGAGAAGTTGCTTAGAGTTAGCAGAGAGATGAAGAGATGAGGGAACAGGGATGCAAAACAGTTGCTTAGAGCAAGAAGAAGAGAGGAGAATATTTGAGGAAACAAGGATGCAGAGCAGTTGCCTACAGTAAGAAGAGAGAAGAAGAGTTGAGGAAACAAGGGTGCAGAGCAAGTGCTTAGAGTTAGAAGAGAGAAGAAGAGTTGAAAGAACAAGGATGCAGAGAAGATGCTTAGAGTAGGAAGAAAAGAGAAGAAGAATTGAGGGAACAAAGATGTATAGTAGTTGCTTAGAGTAGGAAAAAGAGAGAAGAAGAGTTTAGGACACAAGTATGCAGAGTAGTTGCTTAGAGTAGGAAGAAGAGAGAAGAAGAAATGAGGGAATAGGGATGCAGAGCAGTGGTTAGAGTAAGAAGAAAAAAGAAGAGTTGAGGAAACAAGGATGCAGAGCAGTTGCTTAGAGTAATAAGAGAGAAGAAAAGATGAGGAAACAAGGATGCAGAGCAGTGCTAAGAGTAAGAAGAAGAGAGAAAAAAAGTTGAGGGATTATTGATGCTGAGTAGTTGCTTAGAGTAAGAAGAAAAGAGAAGAAGAGTTGAGGGAACAAGCATGCAAACCAGTTGCCTAGAGTAAGAAGAGTTGAGGAAACAAGGTTGCAGAGCAGTTGCTTAGAGTAAGAAGAGAGAACATGATCTGAGAACCAGGATGCAGAGAGAGTGTTTTGAGTTAGAAAAGACAAGAAGAGTTGAGGGAACAAAGATACAGAGTAGTCGCTAAGCGTAAGAAGAGATTAGAAGAGTTGAGAGAACAAGGATGCGGAGCAGTTGCTTAGAAGTAGAAGAGAGAAAGAGTTGAGGAAACAAGGATGCAGATTAGTTGCTTAGAGTAAGAGGAAGAGAGAAGAAGAGTTGATGGACTAAGACGCAGAGCAGCTGCTAATAGTAAAAAGAGAAAAGAGTTGACGGAGCAAGGATGTAGAACAGTTGCTTAGAGTAAGAAGATGAAAGAAGAAAAGGTGAAGGAACAAGGATGAAAAGATGTTGCTTAGAGTAGGAAAGAAAAGAGTTGAGGGAACAAGGAGGCTGAGCAGTTGCTTAGAGTAAGGGGAGGGATGAAAGGTTGAGTGAATAAAGATGCGAAGCAGTTGCTTAGAGTTAGAAGAGAGAAGAAGAGTTGAAGAAACAAGGGTGCAAAGCAGTTGCCTAGAGTAAGAAGAGATAAGAAGGTTTGAGGGAAGAAGGATGCAGAGCGGTTGCTTAGAGTTTGAAGAGAGAAGAAGAGTTGAAGAAACAAGGGTGCTAAGCAGTTGCCTAGAGTAAGAAGAGAAAAGAAGGTTTGAGGGAAGAAGGATGCAGAGTAGTTCCTTAGAATTAGAAGAGAGAAGAAGAGTTGAGGGAACAAGGATGCAGGGAAGTTGCTTAGAGTATGTAGAGAGAAGAAGAGTTGAGGGAACAGGGATGCAGAGATGTTGCTTAGAGTTAGAAGAGAGAAGAAGAGTTGGGGGAACAAGGATGAAAAGAAGTTGCTAAGGGTAAGAAAGGAGAGTAGAAGAGTTGAGGGAACAAGGATTCAGAGCAGTTGCTTACAGGAAGAAGAGAGAAGAAGGGTAGAGGGAACAAGGATGTAGCACAAGTGCTTAGAGTTAGAAGAGAGAAGAAGGGTTGAGGGAACAAGGATGCAGAGAAGTTGCTTGGAGTATGAAGAGAGAAGAAGAGTTAAGGGAACAGGGATGCAGAGAAGTTGCATATAGTTTTAAGAGAGAAGAAGGGTTGAGTGAACAAGGATGCAAAGCAACTAAGAAGAAGAGAGAAGAAGAGTTGAGGGAACAAGGATTCAGAGCAATTGCTAAGAGTAAGAAGAGAGAAGAAGAGTAGAGGTAACAAGGATGCAGAGATGTTGCTTAGAGTTAGAAGAGAGAAGAAGAGTTGGGGGAACAAGGATGAAATGAAGTTGCTAAGAGTAAGAAAGGAGAGTAGAAGAGTTGAGGGAACAAGGATTCAGAGCAGTTGCTTACAGTAAGAAGAGAGAAGAAGGGGAGAGGGAACAAGGATAAAGCACAGTTGCTTAGAGTTAGAAGAGAAAAGAAGGGTTTAGGGAACAAGGATGCAGAGAAGTTGCTTGGAGTATGAAGAGAGAAGAAGAGTTAAGGGAACAGGGATGCAGAGAAGTTGCATATAGTTTTAAGAGAGAAGAAGGGTTGAGTGAACAAGGGTGCAAAGCAACTAAGAAGAAGAGAGAAGAAGAGTTGAGAGAACAAGGATTCAGAGCAATTGCTTAGAGTAAGAAGAGAGAAGAAGAGTAGAGGGAACAAGGATGCAGAGCAGTTGCTTGGAATAAGAAGAGAGAAGAAGAGTTGAGGAAACGAGGATGCAGAGCAGTTGCCTAGTGAAAGAAGAGAAAAGAAGAGTTGAGGGAATAAGGGATGCAGAGCAAGTGCTTAGAGTTAGAAGAAGAGAGAAGAAGAGTAGAGGGAAAATGATGCAGAGCAATTGCTTAAAGTTAGAAGAGAGAAGAAGAGTTGGGGGATCAAGGATGCAGAGCAGTTGCTTAGAATTAGAAGAAGAGCAAAGAAGAGTTGAGGGAACAAGGATGCAGAGAATTTGCTTAGAGCAAGAAAAGAGAAGAGTAGAGGGAACAAGCATGCAGAGAAGATGCTTAGAGTAAGAAGAGAGACGAAGAGTAGAGAGAACAAGGATGAAGAGCAATCGCTTAAAGTTAGAAGAGAGAAGATGAGTTGAGGGGACAAGGATGCAGAGAATTTTCTTAGAGTAAGACGAGAGAAGAATAGTAGAGGGAAAAACTCTTCTTCTCTCTTCTTACTCTAAGCAACTGCTCTGCATACTTGTTTTCTCAACTTATCTCTATTCTTCTAACTCTAACCAACTGCTCTGCGTCCTTGTTCCCTCAACTATTCTTGTCTTCCTAACTCTAAGCAACTGCTCTGCATACTTGTTACCTCAACTCTTCTTCTCTCTTCTTACTCTAAGCAACTGCTCTGCATCCTTGTTCCCTCAACTCTTCTTCTCTCTTTTCCTTACTCTAAACAACAGCTCTGCATCCTTGTTCTCTCAACTCTTAGATAAGAAGTGATGAGGGACCAAGGATGCAGTGCAGCTGCTTAGAGTAAGAAGAAGAGAGAAGAAGAGTTGAGGGAACAAGGATGCAGAGAAGTTGCTTAGAGTTAGCAGAGAGATGAAGAGATGAGGGAACAGGGATGCAAAACAGTTGCTTAGAGCAAGAAGAAGAGAGGAGAATATTTGAGGAAACAAGGATGCAGAGCAGTTGCCTACAGTAAGAAGAGAGAAGAACAGTTGAGGAAACAAGGGTGCAGAGCAAGTGCTTAGAGTTAGAAGAGAGAAGAAGAGTTGAGAGAACAAGGATGCAGAGAAGATGCTTAGAGTAGGAAGAAAAGAGAAGAAGAATTGAGGGAACAAAGATGTATAGTAGTTGCTTAGAGTAGGAAAAAGAGAGAAGAAGAGTTTAGGACACAAGTATGCAGAGTAGTTGCTTAGAGTAGGAAGAAGACAGAAGAAGAAATGAGGGAATAGGGATGCAGAGCAGTGGTAAGAGTAAGAAGAAAGAAGAAGAGTTGAGGAAACAAGGATGCAGAGCAGTTGCTTAGAGTAATAAGAGAGAAGAAGAGTTGAGGAAACAAGGATGCAGAGCAGTGCTAAGAGTAAGAAGAAGAGAGAAAAAAGTTTAGGGATTATTGATGCTGAGTAGTTGCTTAGAGTAAGAAGAAAAGAGAAGAAGAGTTGAGGGAACAAGCATGCAAACCAGTTGCCTAGAGTAAGAAGAGTTGAGGAAACAAGGTTGCAGAGCAGTTGCTTAGAGTAAGAAGAGAGAACATGATCTGAGAACCAGGATGCAGAGAGAGTGTTTAGAGTTAGAAGAGACAAGAAGAGTTGAGGGAACAAAGATACAGAGTAGTCGCTAAGCGTAAGAAGAGATTAGAAGAATTGAGAGAACAAGGATGCAGAGCAGTTGCTTAGAAGTAGAAGAGAGAAAGAGTTGAGGAAACAAGGATGCAGATTAGTTGCTTAGAGTAAGAGGAAGAGAGAAGAAGAGTTGATGTACTAAGAGGCAAAGTAGCTGCTAATAGTAAAAAGAGAAAAGAGTTGACGGAGCAAGGATGTAGAACAGTTGCTTAGAGTAAGAAGAAGAAAGAAGAAAAGGTGAAGGAACAAAGATGAAAAGATGTTGCTTAGAGTAGGAGAGAAAAGAGTTGAGGGAACAAGGAGGCTGAGCAGTTGCTTAGAGTAAGGGGAGGGAAGAAAGGTTGAGTGAATAAAGATGCGGAGCAGTTGCTTAGAGTTAGAAGAGAGAAGAAGAGTTGAAGAAACAAGGGTGCAAAGCAGTTGCCTAGAGTGAGAAAAGATAAGAAGGTTTGAGGGAAGAAGGATGCAGAGCAGTTGCTTAGAATTAGAAGAGAGAAGAAGAGTTGAAGAAACAAGGGTGCTAAGCAGTTGCCTAGAGTAAGAAGAGAAAAGAAGGTTTGAGGGAAGAAGGATGCAGAGCAGTTCCTTAGAATTAGAAGAGAGAAGAAGAGTTGAGGGAACAAGGATGCAGGGAAGTTGCTTAGAGTATGAAGAGAGAAGAAGAGTTGAGGGAACAGGGATGCAGAGATGTTGCTTAGAGTTAGAAGAGAGAAGAAGAGTTGGGGGAACAAGGATGAAAAGAAGTTGCTAAGGGTAAGAAAGGAGATAAGAAGAGTTGAGGGAACAAGGATTCGGAGCAGTTGCTTACAGGAAGAAGAGAGAAGAAGGGTAGAGGGAACAAGGATGTAGCACAAGTGCTTAGAGTTAGAAGAGAGAAGAAGGGTTTAGGGAACAAGGATGCAGAGAAGTTGCTTGGAGTATGAAGAGAGAAGAAGAGTTAAGGGAACAGGGATGCAGAGAAGTTGCATATAGTTTTAAGAGAGAAGAAGGGTTGAATGAACAAGGGTGCAAAGCAACTAAGAAGAAAAGAGAAGAAGAGTTGAGAGAACAAGGATTCAGAGCAATTGCTTAGAGTAAGAAGAGAGAAGAAGAGTAGAGGGAACAAGGATGCAGAGCAGTTGCTTGGAGTAAGAGGAGAGAAGAAGAGTTGAGGAAACGGGGATGCAGAGCAGTTGCCTAGTGTAAGAAGAGAAAAGAAGAGTTTAGGGAATAAGAGATGCAGAGCAAGTGCTTAGAGTTAGAAGAAGAGAGAATAAGAGAAGAGGGAAAAAGGATGCAGAGCAATAGCTTAAAGTTAGAAGAGAGAAGAAGAGTTGGGGGATCAAGGATGCAGAGCAGTTGCTTAGAGTTAGAAGAAGAGCAAAGAAGAGTTGAGGGAACAAGGATGCAGAGAATTTGCTTAGAGCAAGAAAAGAGAAGAGTAGAGGGAACAAGCATGCAGAGAAGATGCTTAGAGTAAGAAGAGAGAAGGAGAGTAGAGAGAACAAGGATGAAGAGCAATTGCTTAAAGTTAGAAGAGAGAAGAAGAGTTGTGGGAAAAAGGATGCAGAGCAGTTGCTTAGAGTTAGAAAAAGAGCAAAGATGAGTTGAGGGGACAAGGATGCAGAGAATTTTCTTAGAGTAAGAAGAATGAAGAATAGTAGAGGGAACAACTCTTCTTCTCCCTTCTTACTCTTAGCAACTGCTTTGCATCCTTGTTCTTTAACTCTCCCTTCTCTTCTTACTCTCAGCAGCTATTTTATATCCCTGTTCCACAACCATTCTTATCTCTTATTCTAACACTAAGCAAATGTTCTGCATCCTTGTTCTCTCAACTTTTCTTCTCTATTCTAACTCTAAGCAACTACTCTGCATCCTTTTTTCCTGAACTCTTCTTCTCTCTTTTAGCCTAAGCAACTGCTCTGCATCATTGTTCCCTCAACTCTTCTGCTGTAACTTACTCTAAGCAACTACTCTGCATCCTTGTTCCCTCAACTCTTCCTCTCTCTTCTTACTCTAAGCAACATGTCTGCATCGTTGTTACCTCAACCCATCTTCTCTGTTTTAGCTCTAAGCAACTGCTCTGCATCATTGTTCCCTCAACTCTTCTTCTCTCTTCAAACTGTAAGCAACTGCTCTGCATCTTTGTTCACTCAACTCTTCTTCTCTCTCCTTACTCTCTAGCAACATCTCTGAATCCTTGTTCCCTTAACTTATCTTCTCTCTTCTTCTTACTCTAAGTAACTGCTCTGCATCATTGTTATCTCAACTCTTCTTTTCTCTTCTAACTCTAAGTAACTGTTCTGCATCCGTGTTTCCTCAACTCTTCTACTCTCTTTTTCTTACTCTACGTTCTTGCTATGCATCCTTGTTCCCTAAACTCTTCTTCTTTCTTCTTACTCTAAGCATTTGCTCTGCATCTTTGTTTTCTCAACTCTTCTTCTCTCTTCTTCTAACTCTAACCAACTGCTCTGCGTCCTTTTTCCCTAAACTATTCATGTCTCTTCCAACTCTAAGCAACTGCTCTGCATCCTTGTTCCCTCAACACTTCTTCTCTCTTTTTACTCTAAGCAAATGCTCTACAACTTTGTTTCCTCAACTCTTCTGGTCTCTTCTTAATAGTAGCAAATTCTCTGCATCCTTGGTCCCTTAACTCTTCTAACTCCAAGCAACTGTTATGCATCCTTGTTCTCTTAACTCTTCATCTCTCTTCTTCTAACTCTAAGCATCTGCCCTGCATCCTTTACCCCTTAAAACTTCTTGTCTCTTCTAACTCTAAGCAAATACTCTACAACTTTGTTTCATCATCTCTTCTTGTCTCTTCTTCTAAATCTTAGCAAATTTTCTGCATCCTTGGTCCCTCAACTCTTCTCTTCTCTTCTAACTCTAAGCAACTGTTCTACATCCTTGTTCCCTCATTTCTCTGCATCTTTGTTTCTCATTTCTTCTTCTCTCTTCTTCTTGCTCTAAGCAACTGCTCTGCATCCTTGTTCCCTCATCATTTCTTCTCTCTGCTAACTCAAAAGAACTGCTCTGATTCCATGTTCCCTCAACTCTTCTTATTTCTTCTTACTCTAAGCAACTAGTCTGCATCATTGTTCCCTCAACTCTTCTTCTCTGTTCTAACTATAAGGAACTGTTCTGCATCCTTGTTCCCTTAACTCTTCTTCTCTTTTCTTCTAACTCTAAGCAACTGCTCTGCATCCTTGTTCCCTCAACACGTCTTGTCTCTTCTAACTCTAAGGCAATTCTCAACAACTTTGTTTCATTATCTCTTCTTGTCTCTTCTTCATAATCTTAGCAAATTCTCTGCATCTTTGGTCCCTCAACTCTTCATTTCTCTTCTTACTCTAAGCAACTGTTCTGCACCCTTGTTCCCTCAACTCTTCTTCTCACTTCTATCTTGAAGCAACTGTTCTACATATCTGTTCCACAACTCTTCTTCTCTCTTCAAACTCAAAATAACTGCTCTGCATCCTTGTTTCCTCATTTCTTCTTCTCTCTTCTAGCTCTTAGCAACTTCTTTGCATTCTTGTTCCTCAACTCTTCTTATCTCTTTTAATACTAAGCAACTGCTCTGCATCTTTGTTTCTCAACTCTTCTTCTCTCTTCGTCTTACTCTAAGCAACTTTTTTGCATCCTTGTTCCCTCAACTCTTTTTCTCTTTTCTAACTTTAAGCAACTGCTCTGCATCCTTGTTCCCTCAACTCTTCTTATCTTTTCTTACTCTAAACAACTTCTATGAATCCTTGTTCCCTCAACTCTTATTATCTTTTCTAACTCTAAACAAATGCTTTGCTTTCATGTTCCCTCAACTCTTCTTCTCTCTTCTTACTCTAAGCAACTGCTCTGCATCTTTGTTTCTCATCTCTCCTTCTCTCTTCTTCTTACTCTAAGCATCTGTTCTGTACCCTTGTTCCCTCAACTCTTTTTCTCTTTTCTAACTCTAAGAAACTGCTCTGAAAATTATTGTTATCTAAACCTGTGAGATTCTTGCATAACTCTCTAAAAAAATCTTGTCTCATGACTGATAAAACAAAGATTATAAAAACATTCTGGGCTAAATTGAAAATAATGTGCTTGATGTTTCAGGGTGACCCCCTACCAAGATTTCTCTTCTTACTCTAAGCAATTTCTCTGCGTCCTTGTTCCCTCTGCTCTTCTTGTCCCGTCTTCTTTCTCTAAGCAACTGCTCAGCATCTTTGTTCCCTCAACTTTTCTTCTCTCTTCTTATTACTCTTAACAACTGCTCTGCACCCTTGTTAACTGAACTCTACTTCCAACTTCTAACTCTAAGCAACTTCTCTGCATCCTTGTAACCTAAACTCTTCTTCTCTCTTCTTACTCTAGGCAACTGCTCTACATCCTTGTTCCCTCAACTCATCCCTCTCTTCTTACTCTAGGCAACTTCACTGCATCCTTGTTCCCTCAACTCTTCTTCTCTCTTCTTACTCTAAGCAACTGTTCTGCCCCCTTGTCCCATAAACTCTTCTTCTCTCTTCTTCTAACTCTAAGCAACTTCTCTGCATCCTTGTTCCCTAAACTATTCTTCTCTCTTCTTACTCTGAGCAACTGCTCTGCATCCTTGTTCCCTCAAATATTCTTCTCTCTTCTTACTCTAAGCAACTTCTCTGCATCCTTGTTCCCTCTTCTCTTCTTGTCTCTTCCTACTCTTAGCAACTTCTCTGCATCCTAGTTCCCTCAACTCATTAGCCTCTTCAAACTCAAAGCAACTTTCTGCATCCTTGTTCCCCAAACTCTTCTCTCTTCTTACTCTAAGCAACTGCTCTGCATCCTTGTTCCCTCCCTCTACTCGTCTTCTCTCTCCTTACTCTTAGCAACTGCTCTGCATCCTTGTTCCCTCAACTCTTCTTCTCTCTTCGAACTCTACGCAACTGCTCTGCATCCTTGTTCCCTAAACTTTTCTTCTCTCTTCTTCTTACTCTTAGCAACTGCTCTGCATCCTTGTTTCCTCAGCTCTTCTTCTCTCTTCTTACTCTTAGCAACTGCTCTGCCTCTTGTTCCCTCAACCCTTCTTCTGTCTTCTTACTCTAAACAACTGCTCTGCATCCTTGTTCCCTCCCTCTACTCTTCTTCTCTCTCCTTACTCTTAGCAACTGCTCTGCATCCTTGTTCCCTCAACTCTTCTTCTCTCTTCGAACTCTAAGCAACTGCTCTGCATCCTTGTTCCCTAAATTTTTCTTCTCTCTTCTTCTTACTCTTAGCAACTGCTCTGCATCCTTGTTTCCTCAACCCTTCTTCTGTCTTCTTACTCTTAGCAACTGCTCTGCATCCTTGTGAAGCAGTTGCTTAGAGTAAGAAGAGAGAAGAAGAGTTGAGGGGAAAAGAATGCAGGGCAGTTTCTTAGAGTTTGAAGAGAGACGAATATTTGAGGGAACAAGGATGCAGAGCAGTTGCTTAGATTTAGAAAGAGAAGAAGGGTAGATGAGCAAGGATGCAGAGCAGTTGCTTAGAGTTAGAAAAGAGAAAAAGAGATGAGGGAACAAGGATACAGAATAGCTGCTTAGAGTAAGAAGAAGAGAGAAGAAGAGTTGAGAAACAAAGATGCAGAGCAATTGCTTAGAGTAAGAAGAAAGAAGAAGAGTTTAGGGAACATGGATGCAAAGCATTTGTTTAGAGTTATTAAATATAAAAAGAGTTGAGGGAACACTGATTCAGAAAAGTTGCTTAGAGTAAGAAAAGATAAGAAGATTTGAGGGAACAAGGATGCAGAGCAGTTGCTTAAAGTTAGAAAAGAGAAAAAGAGTTGAGGGAACAAGGCTGCAAAAATGTTGCTTAGAGTAAGAAGAAGAGAGAAAAAGAGTTGAGAAACAAAGATGCAGAGCAGTTGCTTAGTATAAAAAGAGATAAGAAGAGTTGAGGAACAAGGATGCAAAGAAGTTGCTAAGAGCAGGAAGAGAGAAGAAGAAATGAGGATGCAGAGCAGTTGCTTGGAGTTAGAAGTGAGAAGAAGAGTTGAGGGAACAAGGATGCAGAACAGTTGCTTAGAGTAGGAAGAGAAAAGAAGAGTTGAGGGACCAAAGATGCAGAGAATTCGCTAAGATTAAGAAGAAGAGACAAGAAGAGATGATGAAAAGTTGTTGTGCATTTCCATAGAGTAAGAAGAGACAAGAAGTGTTGAGGGAACAAGGATGCAGAGCAGTTGCTTAGAGTTAAAAGAAAAGAGAAGAAGAGTTAATGGAACAAGGATGCAGAACAGTTCCTTATATTAAGAACAGAGAAAAAGGGTTGAGGGAACAATGATGCAGACTAGTTGCTTAGAGTAAGAAGAAATAAGAAGAGTTGAGGGAACATGGATGCAGAGCAGTTGATTTGGGTTAGCAGAGGGAAGAAGAGATGAGGGAACAAGGATGCAGAGCAGTTGCTTAGAGCAATAAGAAGAGAGAAGAAGTTTTGAGAAACAAAGGTGCAGAAAAATGAGGGAACAAGGATGTAGAACAGTTGCTTAGAGTTAGAAGAGAAGAGAAGAGTTGAGGGACCAAGGATGCAGAGAATTTGCTAAGAATCAGAAGAAGAGACAAGAAGAGATGATTTTTTTTTACATTATAATCGGAAATTCCAGTTTGATCTATATGACCTCCACCCGAAAAGCGAAAAAAGGAAAGAAGATATCTAAACATGGTAAAATAAACATGTACTTTGGTCTTAACTAACTAAACTGTTCGGATAAAGTGAGAGACTTGTCAGATAACACAGAATGTGCATTTGATGAGCTCATACCTCGATACTCACTATATACTTTTGATTAATTACATTATTATTATTATGGCCAGGCTTCTGTCTCCGCACCACACCACGGACCTGGACACTGTCTCCAGGGAACCCATGTCTTACTTTGCTGTCATGTTCATCTCCTCAGCCTCTCGCTTAGTACCCCCCGTGCCCCCGTCCCAGCCCCCTTCGACCATTGCGAGCCCAACCTTATTCTGAGATCAGATCTCCTCCCTCCAAGCAAATTCGTAAGCATAATATAAAAATACTAATATAAAAGGCTAAATGTTTATTTATACTATTTTTATTTTTCATACCCTTGTATCAACCGCGAACTGCATTCCGCTTCGAGTGCGAGCCATTCGCTCCCGTTGCTTACATGCCTAACACGGCCGTACATGTATGTATAAATGTTACATTTAATATAACTAATCCGCGGCGGACAGCGTTTAGACTGTCAAGTGTCACGGATTGAAATAATTTTTGGACTTGCAAGCTTTTTATAGCCGATGCCAGAGGTCCATAATGACGGCACAACATGTATAAAAATAAAATAATATCACGGATCTGCCTGGAACGAGTCTTGCCTCTTGTTGGGTATGTATGTGTTTGCGTCGCCATGGGACCGGGGCAGGCACACAGACGCCCCTCGCTTGGCCTCGGAGATGTTTCACATTTTTTAGTTTGAGTTCCCAAACTTCCGTAGGTATCCCTGAATCCACCCTCCGTCCCCCACTCCGCGCGTCAGAGTTTAGAAGCCCCCTTTTCTTTTACTGGTTCTCCGCCTCTACAGGATGCCTGCAGACGTGAAGAACCATTAAAAGCATGCACTTCATGGATTTTTTACACGTGTCATGATCGATCAAGACGGCAAGGATGAGCCCATCTCTGCATATGATATGGTCAGTATTCTACACGCTTTTTGATGATCTTAGTTCTTATTTATGCTTCACTGAGAACAGTTTAATTAGCTAAGTTTAGGTTTTAAAAAATTGAAGAATGCTTTAAATGGGCATAGACTGTAATAAAGTCAGGTCTACTCGGACAATCAGGTAACTTCGGACATGCAATGCATACTGCAGATATGTAGATAAGTCGTCTATCTCCGTGTTTGTCTAATTTATTTAGCTTTATATATACTTATATTTAATAATGAAAGATGAAACAGGCATGGTTGCTGTCCGAATTTAACCAGCTGTCCTAGTTTATGTGCAGAGAATTTGCTAAGATTCAGAAGAAGAGACAAGAAGAGATGATAAAACAAAGTTGTAGAGCATTTGCTTAGAGCTAGAAGAGACAAGAAGTGTTAATGGAACAAGGATGCAGGGCAGATGCTTAGAGTTAGAAGAAGAGAGAAGGATGGTTAAGAGAACAAGGATGCAGAGAATTTGCTACTATTAAGAAGAAGGGACAAGAAGAGTTGAGGAAACAAAGTTGTAGAGCATTTGCTTAGAGTTAAAAGAAACAAGAAGTGTTGAGGGAACAAGGATGCAGAGCAGTTGCTTAGAGTTGGAAGAGACATGAATAGTTTAGGGAACAAGGACGCAGAGCAGTTGGTTAGAGTTAGAAGAAGAGAGAAGAAGGGTTGTGGAACAGGGATGCAAAATAGCTGCTGAGAGTAAGAAGAGAAGGGAGAGTTAAGGGAATAAGGATGCAGAGCAGTTGCTAAGAGTAAGAAGGGAGAAGAAGAGTTTAGGGAACAAGGATGCAGACCAGTTGCCTAGAGAAAGAACAGTTGAGGAAACGAGGATGCAGGGCAGTTGCTAAGTGTAAGAAGAAGAAGGAAGAAGAGTTGAGGGAACAAGGAGGTAGAGCAGTTGCTAAGTGTAAGAAGAAGAGAAACAAGAGTTGAGGAAATAAGGATGCAGAGCAGTTGCTTAGATTAAGAAGAGCGAAAAAGAGTTGATGGAACAAGGAGGCAGAGCAGTTGCTAAGAGTAAGAAGAAGAGAGAAGAAGAGTTGAGGGAACAAGAAGGCAAAGCAGTTGCTAAGAGTAAGAAGAAAAGAGAGGAAGAGTTGAGGAAACAAGGATGCAGAGCAGTTGCTTAGATTAAGAAGAGCGAAAAAGAGTTGATGGAACAAGGCGGCAGAGCAGTTGCTAAGAGTAAGAAGAAGAGAGAAGAAGAGTTGAGGGAACAAGGAGGTAGAGCAGTTGGTAAGAGTAAGAAGAAGAGAGAAGAAGAGTTGAGGGAACAAGGCGGCATAGCAGTTGCTAAGAGTAAGAAGAAGAAAGAAGAAGAGTTGAGGAAACAAAGAAGGTAGAGCAGTTGCTAAGAGTAAGAAGAAGAGAAACAAGAGTTGAGGAAATAAGGATGCAGAGCAGTTGCTTAGATTAAGAAGAGCGAAAAAGAGTTGATGGAACGAGGAGGCAGAGTAGTTGCTAAGAGTAAGAAGAAGAGAGAAGAAGAGTTGAGGGAATAAGGATGCAGAGCAGTTGCTTAGAGTTCGAAGATAGAAGAAGAGTTGAGGGAATGAAAAAAAGTCAATAAGCAATGCTTATTAGATACCCCCCGCACAGTAAGAGTCAGTGAAAAAACTTGGCAAGTTATAGTTCGAACAAGAATACCTTAGTTTTGATAAGAAGATTTCAGTAGAATCTGTGCAAACAAAAATTATAAACTCCTTCATGCATATGTTCAATGTGTCTACATTGTATCGGCAAAGTATCAAATTGCTTCATCAAAAGCTGTAGTAGGAGTTGATCAGCCCATTAAGGCACTATCCATGCATATACAAAAGCCATATAAGGGAATAATTGTCTAAGTTCAACAAAACTTATAAACTCCTTCATGCATATGTTCATTGTGTTTACATTTTATTGACAAAGTATCAAATTGCTTCATCAAAAGCTGTGGTAGGAGTTGATCGGCCCATAAAGGCGCTATCAATGCATATACAAAAAACATATAAGAGAATAATTGTTTTAGTTCTCACAGCTGTTAATTTGTTAAAATTATTTTTGTGAACCAAACTCCTTCATGCATATGTTCAATGTGTCTACATTGTATGGGCAAAGTATCAAATTGTTCCATCAAAAGCTGTGGTAGGAGTTGATCGGCCCATGAAGGCACCATCTATGCATATACAAAAGCCTTATTAGGGAAAAATTGTCTGAGTTCTCACAGCTGTCATTTTGTCAAAAATATTTTTTCTTAACCAAACTCCTTCATGCATATGTTAAATGTGTCTACATTGTATAGGCAAAGTATCAATTGCTCGATAAAAAGCTGTGGTAGGAGTTGATCGGCCCATAAGGGCACCGTCTATGCATATACAAACACCTTATTAGGGAAAAATTGTCTATGTTCTCACAGCTGTCATTTTGTCAAAAATTATTTTTTCTGAACTAAACTCCTTCATGCATATGTTCAATGTGTCTACATTGTATAAGAAAAGTATTAAATTGTTCCATCAAAAGCTGTGGTAGGAGTTGATCGGCCCGTGTATGGCCTATATTAGCATAAGCATAAAGCACTATATTAAAAGGCATTTAGAACTACAAAGGGAAATAACTCTGATAGAATAGGCCCCTAGCCCTTTCTTTTTTGTCTAAAGTATTTGTCTTGCATATATGAACATGTTTGCAAGGTTTGATGAAAATCCAGCAATGACTCTTCGAGTTATTAAGGAAACAAAGCGTTACGGACGGACGGACGGACGGACACGTGAAAACAGTATACCCCCTACAAACAAAGTTTGCGGGGGGTATAACAAGGATGTGAATAGTTGCTTGGAGTTAGCAGAGATAAGAAGAGTTCAGGTAAAAGTATGCAGAGCAGTTGCTTAAAGTATGAAGAGAGAAGAAGAGTTGAGGGATCAAGGATGCAGAGCAGTTGCTTAGAGTTTGAAGAGAGAAGAAGAGGTGAGGGAACCAGAACGCAGAGCAGTTGCTTAGAGTAAGTGAGAGCAGAAGAGTTTAGGGAACAAGGATGCAGAGCAGTTGCTTAGAGTAAGAAGAAGAGAGAAGAAGTGTTGAGGAAGCAAGGATGCAGAGAAGTTGCTTAGAGTAAAAAGAGAGAAGAAGAGTTGAGGGAACAAGGATGCAAAGCAGTTGCTTAGAGTTTGAAGAGAGAAGAAGAGTTGAGGGAACAAGGATGCAGAGCAGTTGCTAAGAGTAAGAAGAGAGAAGAAGAGTAGAGGGAGGGAACAAGGATGCAGAGCAGTTACTTAGAGTAAAAAGAGAGAAGAGTTGGGGGAACAAGGATGCAGAAAGTTGCTTTGAGTTAGAAGAGGCAAATGAGTTGAGGGAACTAGGGTGCAGAGAAGTTGCTTAGAGTTGGAAGAGACAAAAAGGGAAGAGGGAACAAGGATGCAGAGAAGTTGCTTAGAGTAAGAAGAGAGAAGAATGATTGAGGGAACAAGGATGCAGAGCAGTTGCCCAGAGTAAGAAGAGAGAAGAATAGTTTAGGGAACAAGGATGCAGAGAAGTTGCTTAGAGTTAGAAGAAGAGAGAAGAAGAGTTTATGGGACAAGGAGGCAGAACAGTTGCTTAGAGTAAGAAGAGAGAAGAAGAGTTGAGGGAACAAGGATGCAGTGAAGTTGCCTAGAGTAAGAAGAGAGAAGATGAGTTGAGGGAACAAGGATGTAGAGCAGTTGCCTAGAGTAAGAAGAGAGAAGAAGAGTTTAGGTTACAAGGATGCAGAGAAGTTGCTTAGAGTTAGAAGTTGGAAGTAGAGTTCAGTGAATAAGGATGCAGAGCAGTTGTTAAGAGTAATAAGAAGTGAGAAGAAAAGTTGAGGGAACAAAGATGCTGAGCAGTTGCTTAGAGTAAGAAGACGGGACAAGAAGAGCAGAGGGAACAAGGACGCAGAGAAATTGCTTAGAGTAAGAAGAGAAATCTTGGTAGGGGGTCACCCTGAAACATTAAGCACATTATTTTCAATTTAGCCCAGAATTTTGTTACAATCTTTGTTTTATCAGTCATGTAGACAAGATTTTTTTAGAGAGTTATGCAAGAATCTCACAGGTTTAGATAAACATAATTTTTCAGCGTAAAATTGTAAATATTTTCTTACCCATAACTTGTAGCGTATGTTTTGGGTGCTTAAAGGAGCCATCTCATTGAGATGATTCCTTTGAGTACCCACAACATATGTTTTGGTTGAGAAATGGGAAAATTATTTTTCTATTACGCATTCTTAACTTAAGGCCTAACTTAGATTAGTTTGTATTATTTTTTCTTAAAATCAGTCCATTTGTTTTTGACAGCACACTTTTAAAGCGTTTCATTTTTTGTAACCATGACAACCAGAATTCTGCAGGGAATGATAAGATTGAAACTCAAAAGGTGAACACACACACATATCTTTCAAGTGACGTTTGGGAAAATTCCAAGTTGTACAAGTCTTGAACCATCTGTAATCTTAAAATTTGTGTCATTTTTTCTCTATGGCTGCAAGCGGCACATTGCAAACAGTTTTGACAATGGTCAGGACAGGACAAAACGTCGGTCTTGATCTGGTTCCTAACCGTATAACAGTCTTAAAGTGTTCCTGAAAGAATTTTTGGAAAACAAGTTAATCGAGCCGCATCATGAGATTTCCAATAATGTGGTATGTGCGGCCAGCAAAGTCTCAGATCAGTCTGCGCATACGCACAGCCTGCTAAGAGTCTTTGCTAGTCGCTTGAATGTTCTATGAATATTAAGCTACTGACCGAATATCATTTGGAGTTTCTACACACAGGCTCATCTGAGTCTATTCATGTCAAAATGCTACATTGTTGGAAATCACATGTCGCGGCTCAATTTAGAAATATAGGTCAGCAACAACAACAAAGGACTTATCATTTGCTGAAAACCTTTACAAACTTTTTGTACCCATACCAGGACGTAACAGAACATCGGTTCTGACCTGTATTCAGACCAATTAACACTCTGATAGTGTTCCTGAAAGATATTTTTCGAAAAAATTAATTTAGACAAAAAAGTCAGAAACGACAACAAAAGACTTTGTCATCTGCTGATAACCTTTGCAAACCGTTTGGCACTCAGATAGTTTTGCTGATAACCCATACGTGGATCCAGAAAGTGTTGTCAGAGGGGGTCGCACTTTGACAATGTTGCTTTTTTAAGTTGATGAGGGGAGAAAGGATCCAAATACCACTATAAGCGGGCCATCATTGGCCCACCAGCGAAACACCAGTTACATGGCGTTTTGCTGGCGTGCCGATGATGGCCCAACATTTAATGCTGGCTTGATAGCTTTGTGTTTTTTCAGGGGATCCGGACCAGTATTCTAAGAAACCCTATATTTTTGCTATTTTTCGATGGGGTCCGTACCCCCTCCCCCCCCCTCTGGATCCGCTCATGCAACCTTTACAAATTGTTTGGACCCAAATCAGGACCAACATTCTGTTGGTCCTGATCTGGATCCAAACCGATAACACTGATAGTGTTCCAGAAAGATTCTTAAAGTTTATTTTGAAAAAAACGCAGCAGAGGACAACAAAAGACTCTTGTCATCTGCTGTTAACATTTGCAAACAGTTTGACAGACACTTTGATAGTTTTCCTGAAATATTTTTTTGAAAAAGTTAATTTTGAAAGAAGTCAGTAGACGACAACAAAAGCATAAAAAATTGCCAAGCATCCAGGGCCCGGAATTACAATGCCTCCTTAAAGTTAAGGAAGACTTAAGTTAAGTATTGATATTTCAACATACTATATTAAATGCTAAATAAGTTGCCTGAATCGATGCGGTACTTGTGGTCAAAAATTATCATTGTGATCTTCAGAAAAAATGAAACTGTTTTGATTTTTATTAGCTTGAAAAGGTTATTTTTCGCATCCTGAAAAATAAATACTTAAGTTAAGTCTTCCTTAACTTAAGGAGGCATTGTAATTCCATATTAGACAGATTACTTTAACTCTTTAAGCACCAGCAAAAATGCATCCGAAATTGTTGTCTGCATAAATCATCTGCTGCTTATATTTGATAACATTATAAGTAAATGTAAATATAGAAGCAAATAGTGTTGATCCACATCAGACTGCTTCAGTAGTATGATCTGGATCTAGACTGTTTGTCGAGGAGGCATCTAAAAGCTTTCAGCAGACGACAGAATAAGAGGCGAATTGGTCGTGGGTTAGATTATTTTTCTTTCTTTTATTTCCTCTGATGCAAAATTCCTGAAAAACAACAAAAAAGACACGGTTAATTTTAATTGAATTTCACAATATCAAACCATTTTTGTGCATGTAATATTTTTCAAAGACCCGCTTGTCTGTTAACTCTTAAAGCGCCAATCAAAACAAAATCGCTGTCTGCTTTCTCGTCTGCTGATATGATTAAGAAGTCTCTATGGCAAACAATGTTGATCCAGATCAGACCTAAGCAGATTTGTTTGTTTGTTTGATTCTTTACGTCCCATCAACAATCTCTCAGTCAAACAGGGACGGTTCTTCCTGGGTTGAACCAGTACTAAGCTAGGATAAATGTGTCTTGCTCAAGGACCACAACGCAGTGACGCCGTTGAGGCTCGAACCCGCGGCCCTTCGGTCTCGAGTCAAGCACTCTACCACTGAGCCACTGCGCTCCCTAGACCTAAGCAGACTCTGATCTGGGTTCATGCTGTTTGCTTCTATATTTAAGTTCGCCAGTAATGTTCGACAAGTGTTTGCAGAAGACACCTTCATCAGACATTATTTTCAGATGCATTTTTGTCTTGGCGCTTTAAGAGTTAAGACGCACCACTGTCCTGTACCGAATATAATTATGCAGCGTGCATTACTTCAAACCCCTTCACTTAAGGTAGCAAGTGGAAACAGGTTTATAAAAATCAAATATAAGAGTCCACACTCTACAGCAACATCATAAAAAATAGTGGATTACAGTATTTATCGATAATATGATGATGTCCCCCCCCCCCAAAAAAAAAAAAAAACAATTCTAGGTTCCACCAGTAAATATAGAATGGGTCAGGTTTCCCTAAACACAGGTTTTTCTTGGCATAAACTAACGTTATACAAC
Organism: Loripinus fragilis; assembly: GCA_964019695.1. Classification (NCBI taxonomy): domain Eukaryota; kingdom Metazoa; phylum Mollusca; class Bivalvia; order Lucinida; family Lucinidae; genus Loripinus; species Loripinus fragilis. The sequence continues at coordinate 70,673,552 of OZ026530.1, forward strand.
TGATTTTTCCAAATATACTTGTAAATTACCTAAATACCGACAACTTCTTGACATTCAGAACACTGAAATATTTCAGTTTATCCCTAAATAACTTAGATTTTAATTTATTTACACATCCATTATCTCTGTCTTTTTGTTCCCGCTATACTCTTCTTTTCTCTACTTATTCAATGCTGCTTTTAAATTCTTGTTACAATCTACTCTACTTGACGTTGTCCTTATGTCTTCTTGTTCGAAAGGTCCTCTTCTAGTCTCTTCTTACTGTAGACTTCTTCTAACCACGTGCCTTCTACTCGTCTTGTCGCCTGATCTGCTTTTCTCTTCATTCTGAAGACTCACTTCCTGTCTTCTTGTTCCCTATACTCTTCTTGTCTCTTCTTACTGTAGACTTCTTCTAACCTCGTTCCATCTACTCTTCTTGTCTCTTGATATGCTTGTCTCTTCTTTCTGAAGACTGACTTTCTGTCATCTTGTTCCCTATACTCTTCGTGTTTCTTCTAACTGTAGACTGCTTCTAACCTCGTTCCATCTACTCGCCTTGTCTCTTGATCTGCTTGTCTCTTCTTTCTGAAGACCCACTTTCTGTCTTATTGTTCTCTCTACTCTTCTTGTCTCTTCTAACTGTAGGTTGCTTCTCTATCTTCTTGTTCCATCTATACATAATGCCTTTATTTATTCCATATGGATTCTCTGTTTCATGTTTTACATGCGTTCCTTGTGTCATTTTACTATTGGTTGCTTCTCTGTCTTTGTGTACCACATACTCTTATCTCTTTTTTTCTAGTCTGCCCTTGTTCCCTATACACTTATTGTGCGTACTTGTTGCTGGTTGCTTCTCTGTCTTGTTTCGTTTAATCTTCTTGTCTCTTCTTATTGCCAAATGTTTCTATATCTACAAATTGTTTACTGCCCCCACACAAATACCTGTTGATTCATTGTTTATTGTTGCTCTCTTTCAATTTTGTTATGTTTGATCCTTATTTTGTTATGCTGTACTTAGTGTTCTCTCTAGTTTTGCAATCATCTCGTTGAGGAACTGGACAGGTTGCTTTACTTTAACTGTTTTTTTTTCATGTCAAATGGGTGTGTTTTGTTTGTTTTCCTCACTGCGTCGTGGGCTGGTCTGTAGTGTGTGAATGTGTGGCATTCCCTGACCATACTCACTTAGATTTGGAGCCAAAAGATTTGAAGACAAAGTAAGTAAGGGAGCAAAGATCAGGAATCGATACAATCAAGCACCACACCTGACCCAGGATACCAATGGGAAAGTGACAAACTAACAGCAGACACCACAAACGAGAGCCAAAAGGTCAGCCCTTTCCCAGCAGGTGACCACAAAGCACATATAAACAGACGCACACAAAGACATAGCAAACACAAGACAGAACAAAAACATAAAAGATCCACAACGAAGTACCGCCTTGGAACGGTCAGTAAAATAATTTACTGGAGGGATTAAATCGGTTTAACGGCGCCAACTTCACCCTTAATTGAGATGTGGATCAAGACACATAGATATTTGGCTTGCATGAAAGACCCCTAACTTATCAATGCATCATCTCCTAAAACATATAAATCAAGATATAACAAGGAGATAAAGCAAAGATGAGGACTCAACAGTAAATTAAACTGAATACCGGAGCAAAAGAAATCCAACAGGTAAACCCCGGTGGGCCGGCCAAACAGACAAAGCATCAGGCTCCTACCATCTCATCAATAGATAAGTCTTTAAGTCATAAAGTCTGAAGTTGACAGACAAGTAGAATCTACATTTTGAAGGAATTTGAAGGCCAGTTTCGAACAGATGTTATGTAAAAGTGAAATCCAACTTTTGAAGACAATTTAAGATATATTTGAAAGCAAAATGAAAATAATAGGGACCAAGATGTGGATGAAAATTAAAAACTACTGAACAAGCTTCAGACGAAAATCGAAGAGTTGTGGAAGAAATATGAAGATAACTGAACTGAAGCTATGGAAAAATGAAAAAAAATGGATCTTACCTTCAGAGGAAAATGAAAGACAACTTAACTCTATAGAAGAAAACTTATCACTACTGGACTCAAGCTGTGGAAGAATATTTAAATCAAATGAACTTCAACTTTGGAAGAAAATTTAAATTGAGAATAGCTGAACTCTAACTTCAGAAGAAAATTGAAAACCCAGCATTTCTAGTCAAGGGGGAAATATAAAAGCAATGAACTCTATAGAATAGTGTTGAGTAAAAAACTAGACACAAGCTGTGGAAGAAAGATAAAGGCAACTGGACTCAAAGAAGTTTGAAAAAAACTGAATTCTAGCTTTGAAAGAAAACTGAAAAAAAATTGACTCTTGCTTTGGAAGAAAATTGAGGAAAACGAACTCTTGCTTAGAGAGAAAATTGAAGATAACTGAACTCTAGCTTTGGAAGAAAATTGAAGGCAATTTAATCCTAGCTTTGGTGGAAACAAAGTGCAGACTACTGAACTTTAGCTTTGAAAGTAAATTAAAGACAACTAAACGCTTGCTTGGAATGAAATTGAAGACTGAACTATTTCTTTGGAAGATAATTGAAGACAATTGTCAAAACTCTAGCTTTGGAAGAAACTGAAGGCAACTGAATTATAGCTTTGGAAGAAAATTTGAAAAACAACAACTGAGCTCTGGCTTTCGATGGAAATTAAAGACAGCTGCCAAACACTAGCCTTTGAAGAATATGGGAGGCAACTGAACTCTAGCTTTGGAAGATAATAAAAAAAATTAAACTCTCGATTTTGATGGAAATTAAAGACAGCTGAATATTGAAGATAAATGACCTCAAGCTTATGAAGAAAATTGAAGATACCGGAACTTTAGCTTTTGAAGAAAATTAAAGTAAGTAAAAGTAAGTAATGGTGCAAAGATCAGGAATCGATACAATCAAGTACCACACCTGACCCAGGATACCAATGGAAAAGTGACAAACTCACAGAAGACACCACAAACGAGAGCCAAGAGGTCAGCCCTTTCCCAGCAGGTGACCACAAAGCACATATAAACAGACGCGCACAAAACATAGCAAACACAAGACAGAACAAAAACATAAAAGATCCACAAAAGAAGTACCGCCTTGGAACGGTCAGTAAAATATTTTACTGGAGAGCTTAAACCGGTTTAACGGCGCCAACCTCACCCTTAATTCAGATGTGGATCAAGACACATAAATATTTGGTTTGCATGAAAGACCCCTAACTTATCAATGCATCATCTCCTAAAACATATAAATCAAGATATAACAAGGAGATAAAGCAAGGATAAGGACTCAACAGTAAATTAAACTGAATACCGGAGCAAAAGAAATCCAACAGGTAAACCCCGGTGGGCCCGACAAACAGCCAAAGCATCAGGCCCCTACCATCTCAATAATAGATAAGTCTTTAAGTCGGAACCATCATAGAGTCTGAAGTCCGACCCACCGGCGTGCAATTAAAGAGGAAAGCAAAGTTGCCAACCGTGATTGGGTTGACTACCAAGCATGCAGTCTGTTGCAATACATTAATGTTATAGCCAATCTTTTTATAATGGGAAATTATTTTAATGAACTGCGCTGAAAAATTATTAGAGCCAACAATCCTCTTCAACTTATACATCAAGTCACCATAGAAATCAGGTTCCGAAAGTCCTTGGCGCAAGAGAGATTTAAGTCCAACGTTGAATTTAGAAAGTGTGCAAAGATCAGGAATTGATAAAATCAAGTACCACACCTGATCCAGGATACCAATGGGAAAGTGAAATACTCAAAGACTACTGAACTCTAATTTTGGAAGAAGATTGAATGCAACTGTCAAAAGTCTAGCTTAGTGGGAAAAATGAAGGTAAGTGAACTCTACAGATTTAGAAGAATATTGAAGATAACTTAACTCTAGCTTTGAACGAAAATTAAAGAGAACTGAGCTCCAGCTTTGGATGTAACATGAGACAACAGACATCCACGTTTGAAAGAAAATTAAAGATCACACTTAAGTTCAGCTTCAGACGATTATTGAAAAGAATTGAACCTAAGCAATTGCATTAAACTGTACAACAAAATATTTGATTATTGTGTCTAAATAACGAGATACAGACAGAACATTGAAAGATTCCAGGCTAGAATATGATGAAATATAGCAATTATATTGGTTCATCACATTAACTATGGAAATATTCAGCAACTGGTTCTCATTTGTTCTTCTGACCTTGGTACCACAAACATATATTGGGTTGCTTCCAATAACACATTGAAATATATTGTAGTCCCAGATGAGACCTAACATCATATGACATCTCAACACAGTCTGCACTGATTGCTTACTTTGGGAAAACACATAATTCAATCTAGAAATGTTAATCTCTTAGTTTCAAAATGGGAGAGTTCATCCACTAAGAATGAGTTAAAATTAGTTTAGTAAAAAGCTATAAAAATATTTTATTTTTCTTTCTATCTGCAGCTATCTGTCATTACATTAGGTTTGCTGCAGATTTTTATCAACACTTCCCTCAAGTTAGATTCTATAAATTGATTCAACTGCAATTTCTGCAATACTTATACAATTTATGAATGATAAAATATAAATTCATCAAATGCTCATTTTCCTTACTTCAAAAACCAAAATCAGATGTTAAATAATTCCTACCTTATCTTGCCTCCAAACTATTCAAATGCAAAAAAATAGCTTTCTTATTATTGATGGGAAACCAGACAAAATATCAAAAAATGCAGTTAGTTATCAAATGTCTCTGGTCGCTTTCACTCTATATATTATTATAAATCTAAGAAAAGAATCAGACAAAAAATCTGAAAATGCATATTGTTTTAGAAATATATATGTTCCAGGTCTATTTGACACATCAAAAACATATATGTTATTTGTCACTTTGATTCTATTCCTTTATATAATGAGAATACTAAATCAGACAAAATATCCTTAATTGCATATCATTGTAATAGATATTTATACATATATATGTTCTTGGTTTATTTGACTGTGAACCTTGTTATAATTATGACTCTGTATCTTTATTTTATCAAAGTAAAATTCAGAAAAAATATCCAAAATGCAAATATAAAAAATGTTAATTTCTGACCTTAAAAATTGTATCAACCTGAATGGGAGATTTCATCCACCAAGAAAGAGTTTATAAATTAGTTAAGTAAGAGGCTATAAAGATAAATCTATTTGTCTTTATATCTGCAGCTATCTATAATTTACATCAGGTTTGCTGCAAATTTGACCAACACTTCCCTCAAGTTATATTTTATGAATTGATTCAACTGCCAGTTCTGCAAGATTTATACAATATTTGAATGAAAAAATCACCAAATACTCATTTTCCCTACCCTATAAAAAACTGGCCGTATCTTGGCTCCAAAATATTATTTAAATGCAAATTGTGTAGCTTTTTATTATCAGAGGAAAAAAATCAGATAAATATCCAAAAATGCACCATTTTTACCAACAATTGCCCTGGGTATCTTTGAGAGCTATCCATTATTAATAATATATGAAAAATATCAGTCAAAAAATCCAAAAATGCATATCATTTTAATATATAAATATGTTCTAGGTCTTATTGACTTAACTCTGTATCTTTATTTTATCAAAGTAAAATTCAGACAAAATATCCAAAATGCAAATATAAAGTTATAGGTCTCATTGACTCTATATCTTCATGTAACTATAGTACAAATCAGACAAAATATCTATAAATGCATATTGAAAACAATGAACATGTCAGAGATCTCTTTGACTCTATACCATGTAATTTGCAGATGAAAAAAGCAGACAAAATATCTAAAAATGCAGCATAAAAAACATATGCCCTAGGTCTTTTTGACCCAAGTCCTATCAAAGCAAGAAATTTGATGAATCCGTTTCCTGCAGAGGTGGTAATTTTTCATTACCCATTGGGACAGAAAAACCAATCCATAATTGCTCAACAACTTGAGAGAAGTGTCACCTTAATCAGGCAGTCGGTTCCTTGAATTAAAACAAGGATGCAGTAAGAACTCGCAGGTTCCTTAACTTGATTGATCTATAACTGAGAAAATAACAATCATCATTTACAGATGATAAACTTGAAGGTATGTAACTAAGATCACCCTTTATATTAATACAGGTTTAAACAAAGATAATATTCCTTTCCATCTGCATCTTATTTAAAATCAATATCAAAATTATTTTTGTTCCAATACTTAGCAAACAGTGCAGTCCATGATGAGATGCAATAACCTGTTGCAATGTTTTTGTCAACGTTTTATAGGAATCCTCTCAATATGTATCTAATGGTAGCCTCTCAGTAAAGTATGTTGGATTATGGTACTTAGATGATGTGTTTAATTGACATGCTTAAAATGAACAACACAAAAAAGGATTCATGAAGAATAAAATAGAAAAGTGGTAGCAAAGCCTATCTTTCATATATTGTCTCACCCACCTAGTTAATTTGGATGGACAGAACTAGACCAGGACCGATAACTCTAGCTTTGAATTAGCTTTGAAGACTACTGATCTCTGGCTTTGGAAGTAAAACACACAAAAAATCTAGATTGTACGAAGATTCAAGATAAAAGTATAATTCAGCAGAAGAAAGTTGAAGTGAACTCTAGCTTTGCAGAAGAAATATAAAGACAACTCATCTATAGCTGTGAACGAAGGTTGAAGATAATTGAACACTAGATTCAAAAGAAAATTCTAGAAATAAATAAATTCAAGCTTTGGAAGCAGAGACAAAATAAAGTCTAGATTGGAAGAATATTTAACAAAAAAAGTTAAATCCAGCTTTGTATGACAATTGAAGTGAACTCTAGCTTTGGACAAAAATTGAAGTGAGCTCTAGATTTAGAATAAGTACAGAGAGAACTGATATCTAGCTTTGAAAGATAATTAAGAAAAAATTAATTCAAGATTTGGAAGAAATTGAAAACAATATTAACTTTGATTTTGGAGAAAAACAGAATAAAATGAACTCTAGCTTTGGAGGAAAAATTGGAAACTAATTTTTTACAGCTGTTGGTAAAAATAAGACCTGACTTTTTACTTGGCAAGAAAATTGAAAATAACCGAATCTATGCCTTGCATGAAAATAGTACAACAAAGCGTTGTTTTCTCGTTTCTGAACAGTGAAATACAAACAGAACCTTGAAGAATTTCAACCACATTTTGATGCAATTTAGCAATTACATTAAATATCATCTCAACACAGTCTGCACTAATTGCTTAGTTTGGAGATAGAAATCTCATTAAATTTCGAAAATGTTAATTTCTGACCTTCAAAATTGTATCAACCTGAATGGGAGATTTCATCCACCAAGAAAGAGTTTATAAATTAGTTAAGAAAAGATAAATCTATTTTTCTTTCTATCTGCAGCTATCTATAATTTTCATCAGGTTTGCTGCAAATTTGACCAACACTTCCCTCAAGTCATATTTTGTGAATTGATTCAACTGCCAGTTCTGCAAGCTTTATACAATATTGGAATGAAAAATTCACCAAATACTAATTTTCCCTACCCTATAAAAACTGGCCATATCTTGGCTCCTAACTATTATTTAAATGCAAATTGTATAGCTTTTTATTATCAGAGGAAAAAAATCAGACAAATATCCAAAAAGCACCATTTTACCGACAATTGCCCTGGGTATCTTTGAGAGCTATCCATCATTAATAATATAAGAAAAATATCAGTCAAAAATCCAAAAATGCATATCATTTTAATATATAAATATGTTCTAGGTATTGTTGACTTATTTAAAACATATTTGTATATTCTTGGTCACTTTGACTCTATATATTTATATAATAATAAGACAAATCAGACAAAATATCCACAAATGCATGTGATTGTAAACAGATATTTATATTCTAGGCACATTAGCCTCTTTACCTTGTTAGAATATAGAAAAATATCAGGCAAAAAATTATCCAAAAATGCACATAATTTAAAAAAGATATAATTCATATCCCATGTCTTTTTGTATCAAAACCTTAATAAAATCAGCAGAAAAATCAGAAATTATGTTTTATAAGTAAATAATATAAAAAATGCTTTAAGTCTCTTTAATTCTATAACTGTTTTATGAAACATAAACAAAAGCAGACAAAAGATCCAAAAAGCATACCAATTAAAATGTATATGTTCTAGGTCTTATTGACTCTGTATCTTTATTTTATCAAAGAAAAATTCAGACAAAATATCCAAAATGCAAATATAAAGTTATAGGTCTCTTTGACTCTATATCTTTATGTAATTATAGTACAAATCAGACAAAATATCCATAAATGCATATTGAAAACAATGAACATGTCAGAGATCTCTTTGACTCTATACCATGTAATTTGCAGATGAAAAAAGCAGACAAAATATCCAAAAATGCAACATAAAAACATATGCCCTCGGTCTTTTTGACCCAAGTCCTATCAAAGCAAGAAATTTGATGCATCCGTTTCCTGCAGAAGTGGTAATTTTTCATTGTCAACGGGGACAGAAAAACCAATCCATAATTGCTCAATAACTTAAGAGAAGTGTCACCTTAATCAGGCAGTCAGTTCCTTGAATTAAAACAAGGATGCAAAAAAGTACTCGCAAGTTCCTTGACTTGATTGATCTATAACTCTTTAGAAAATAACAATCATCATTTACAGATGATAAACTTGAAGGTATGTAACTAAGATCACCCTTTATATTAATACAGGTTTAAACAAAGATAATATTCCTTTCCATCTTCGCCTTATATAAAATCAATCTCAAAATTATTTTCTCCCTATCCTTAGCAAACAGTGCAGCCAATGATGAGATGCAATAACCTGTTGCAATGTTTTTGTCAACGTTTGATTGGAATCCTCTCAACATGTATTCAATAGTAGCCTCTCAGTAAAGTATGTTGGATTATGGTACTTAGTGGATGTATTTAATTGACATGCTTAAAATGAACAACACAAAAAATGATTCATGCAGAATAAAATAGAAAAGTGGTAGCAAAGCCTATCTTACATATATTGTCTCACCCACCTAGTTAATTTGGATGGACAGAACTAGACCAGGACTGATAACTCTAGCTTTGAATTAGCTTTGAAGACTACTGATCTCTTGCTTTGGAAGTAAAACACACAAAAAATCTAGATTGTACGGAGATTCAACATAAAAGTTTAATCCAGCAGAAGAAAATTGAAGTGAACTCTAGCTTTGCAGAAGAAATATAAACTCAACTGATCTATAGCTGTGAAAGAAGGTTGGTGAAATTGAACACCAGATTCAAAAGAAAATTGTAGAAATAAATGAATTCAAGCTTTGGAAGCAGAGACAAAATAAAGTCTAGATTGGAAGAATATTTAACAAAAAAGTTAAATCCAGCTTTGTATGACAATTGAAGTGAACTCTAGCTTCGGACGAAAGTTGAAGTGAGCTCTAGATTTAGAAGAAGTACAGCGAGAACTGATATCTTGCTTTGAAAGATAATTGAAGAAAAAATTAAATCAAGATTTGGAAGAAAATTGAAAACAATATTAACTTTGATTTTGGAGAAAAACAGAATAAAATGAGCTCTAGCTTTGGAGGAAAAATTGAAAACTTATGTATTTTAGCTGCTGGAAAAAAAAGACCATAGACTTATTACTTTGCAAGAAAATTGAAAATAACTGAATCTATGCCTTGCATGAAATTAGTACAACAAAGCGTCGATTTCTCGTTTCTGAACAGCGAAATACAGACAGAACCTTGAAGAATTCCAACCACATTTTGATGCTATTTAGCAATTACATTAAATGTCATCTCAACACAGTCTGCACTAATTGCTTAGTTTGGAGATAGTAATCTGAAACAACTTGGCTTTAGCTTTGGAATAAAATTGAATATTGGAATTCACTCCAGCTTCAGAAAAAAAAACAACACAGATTTTCGAGTTGGAAGATATTTGAAGACAAAATTTAAATCCAGCTTTGGGAAAGAAAAATGAAGACTACAGTAAACTAACTTTGTCAAATTGATAGAATTATACAGCTGCTTTCCAAAATTTTTATAGATAGCGATTTTTGTCATAATTATTTACATACCCTATACTTGTTTGCGTGTTTGTTATAAACATTTGCTTTGTTTCATGTATGATTTTTTTCTGCCACTGCACGGACGATATATCTAGTTATAGTGAGTAACAATATTGATTGTTCTTGGCGATTTTTTGTATCAAGTTTTAGCTTCTGAAAAAGTTGTATATATTTTTAATAAATCAAAGTTGCCTTTCAAAACTCTATTTTAAATAAAGGGCTAATAAGGAGAGCAGCAAAGAACACTGTGGTGGTCATCTATAATGCCATGTGTACTGAGCATTGTGAACATACTTTGAGAATTGGAGCTATCGAGTGTATCAACAATGAACCACTTGATTGACTTGGGTTTATGTGCACTAGTGGGTTGTACAAATTTTATAACTTAACAAAATGACTTTTAAAAGATATTTTAAGGGCATTTTTGGATGTTCAAAATTGATGCTACATAGTAAGTGCCCTTTATTAAGAGAAAGACCAAAAGGAAAGTACTGCCAAACAGTTAGAATGGACCAAGTGGGTTTGTAATTTTATTAAGATTGGGAAATGTCATCTTTTAAGATGAATCCACACTACAAACCTATCCTCATCGAAAACCCAGAATTTCTGGTATCTGAAACGCGAAAATGTTTATCCACATTACATTGATTGGTGTGCAACATCCACTGGAAGTCGTAGATAGGGGGCTATCTCATAACTTTTAAAGGGGTCCCCCAACTTAAGCTTGTAAATGAAACAATCACCAGTATGTCATGAGATAGCCCCCTATCTATGACTCCCAGTGGACTTTTTACACACCAATCAATGTAATGTGGATAAACATTTACGTGTTTCAGATGTCAGACATTCTGGGTGTTCGATGAGAATAGGTTTGGAGTGTGGAATCATCTTAAAAGATGACATTTCCCAATCTTAATACAATTTCAATCCCACTTGGTCCATTCTAACTGTTTTGCAGTACTTTCCTTTTGGTCTTTCTCCTAATTAAGGGCACTTACTGTGTAGCATCAATTTTGAACATCCAAAAATGCGCTTAAAATATCTTTTAAAAGTCATTTTGTTAAGTTATAAAATTTGTACAACCCACTAGTGCACATACACCCAAGTCAATCAAGTGGTTCATTGTTGATACACTCGATAGCTTCAATTCTCAAAGTATATTCACAATGCTCAGTACACATGACATTATAGATGACCACCATAGTGTTCTTTGCTGCTCTCCTTATTAGCCCTTAATTTGAAATAGAGTTTTGATAAGCAACTTTGATTTACTAAAAATATGTATAACTTTTTCAGAAGCTAAAACTTGATGCAACAAATCGCCAAGAACAATCAATATTGTTACTCACTATAACTAGATATATCGTTCGTATAGTGGCAGAAAAAAATCATACATCAAACAAAGCTTATGTTTACAACAAACACGCAAACAAGTATAGGGTATGTAAATAATTATGACAAAAATCGCTATCTATAAAAATTTTGGAAAGCAGCTGTACATAAGACATAAGACAAATTTGATTTAAAGTCAGAGAATATATACAGGGATAGAATTAACTATGTATAGCTATTTACTGACTACTACAAACAAAACTATCACTTGCTTTGGAAGAAAATTGAAGATAGAATTATATCCGACTTATTGAAAATAAGATAAAGATAATTCCAGCATAGTTAAAACTTAACTCCAGCTTTGAAATTGAATTGATGCCAACTGAGCTCTAGCTTTGAAAATGTATTGAAAACAACTAGACTCCAAATTTGGGAGAAAATTGATGAAAAAATAAGCTCTAGCTCTGGAAGAATATTGAAGACAATTGAACTCTAGTTTTGAAAGAAAATTAAAGACATGTAACTCTACCTCTGACAGACAATTTAACTCTAGCTCTGGAAGAAAATTGAAGACAATTGAACTCTATCTTTGGAAGGAAATTAATGACAGCTAGGTCTGGGTTTTAAATTGAATCGAAAACAACTAAACTCTAGCTCTAGAAGAAATTTGAAGGTAACTGAACTCTAACTCTGGAAGAAAATTGAAGACAACTGAATTCTAGCTCTGGAAGAAAATTGAAGATAACTGACCTCTAGCTCTGGATGAAAATTGAAGACAATTGAACTCTGGCTATGGAAGAAAATTGAAGACAACTGAACTCTAGCTATGAAAGAAAATTGAAGACAACTGAACTCTAGCTATGGAAGAAAATTAAAGACAACTGAACTCTAGCTCTGGAGGAAAATTAAAGACAATTGAACTCTAGCTTTGGAAGAAAATTAAAGCCATCTTAACTCTGGCTGTGAGAGAAAATTGAAAGCATAACTAAGCTCCAGTTTTGGAAGATACAACTGTACTTCTGCTTTGCAAAATAATCAAAAGACAAAAAATAATTTCATCTCAAAATGAAATTCGAAGACAACTGATCCTCATTTTTCGCAGAAAATGGAAGAAAACATTAACTCGGGTTTGGAAGAAATTTAAGACAAAATAAACTCTAGTTAGGAAGAAATTTAAGACAAAATAAACTCCAGTTTGGAAGAAATTTAAGACAAAATAAACCCCAGTTAGGATGAAAAAGAATGCATATGAACTCCAGTTTGAAAGAAGAAAATAGTAAAAATTAGCTCAAAGTTGGTAGAAAAAAGACTGAATGGACTCCAGTTTGACTAAAACTTGAAGATAAGTGAATTACAGTTTGAACAAAAATTGAAGAGAAGAAATTAACTCTGGCTATGCGAGGAAACGACAAAATAATATCTAGTTTTGAAGAAAATCGAAGCTAAAAATGAACTCCAGCTTTGGAAGAACGTTGAAGACATATAAAATCAAGCTTTGGGAGAAAACTTAAGGCACCTGGTCTCTTGCTTAGAAAGAAAATTGAAAACATTACTGAACACCAGCTTTACGCTTACACTGCAATCCCTTTATGAGAAAACTTTCCATTCCTATGCATAGCGTCTGCTCCAAACTACTTATTTTACGACCTTGCCTAGCACAGCATTTTACAGACCAGCAGCTCACATACAGAAAACTTCCAATCGGCAATTATTGGTTCAAACTTAACTCACTGTATTCCCAACCTTCTGCTTCAGGTTGCGACTCACAATTCAATATTGGCACAAAGATTTATGTAGTCCTAACCAAGTGGTCTTGGTAAACATTATTCATCATATGACGTCGCGTCTGGGAGTGAAATAACGCCATGCAATAAAATCGATAAACCACTAGTGGGTTATAGATTTACAGGAAACGTTATGACGTCCATAACAACGTTGTGTACATTATGACAAAACTATAACGTTTTTACACTAGAATTGAGATTTCAAAGTATTTGTCATATGATATATAGAATCTAACATTCGTGCTCTTGTATTATTGAATTTATTATACTCGTTGCGAAAAAGAGATAAAAATGCTCTGCAAGCCTCGCATTTTATCTCTTTTCCCCAACTCGTTTAATAAATTCAATAAAACATGAGCACTCATGTAAGATCCTCTATGTTTCCATTACAATCATCTTGCTGAGGAAGAGAGATCTGGTTGCCTTTCTTAAATTGTAGTCTTGCTGTTGTGCGGCTTTTGGTGTTCTGTGTCTCTTCCTTAAGGTCCTGTGGGTTGGTCTGCAGTGTACGATTGTGGCATTTCCTGATCATACTCACTTACTGTTCGCAGTGTTGAACAATTGTTCAACTACAATTAACATGCGGTAGGCCATGCCATGACACGCAACAAATGGGAATAAACTACATGAAATATAATACCAACCCTCAACTGCTCTTTGAACTCTTTCTTTGGTGCCGGCGACATGTGTTGATTGCAAACAGTGTGGCCGTGGGTCGCTTTTATGGAGTCAACATCCCTAGTTTGGCCTGTAAAACAAAAGCAAATGCTACAGTCATGATTGGGGTAATACATGAACTCTTTCCTTGCTAGCGCTGCTTTTGTCATCTGCTGATAACATATGCAAACCGTTTGGACACAGATTTGGATATTCAATGTCGGCCCTGATCTGGATCCAAACTGTTTAACATTCAGGTAGTGTTCCTATAAGCTCTTTTTGAAATGGTTAATTTAAAAAGTAGCAGACGACAACAAAAGCATGAAAACATTGAGAGAGTTAAGGTATTTGAATCCTAAAACAATGCTACCTGACTACTGTCCTGCTAGCCAAGAGTGACAGTGACGTAATATTTTGTTTACAACTGTTAAAGTAAACACTCCACTTGAGCTAACGCGAATCGGTAGATCGTTTGTGTATTAATCCTACCCGCAGGATAGGATTAATAAACAAGTGATATATCGATTCGAAGTCCCTGATAACTTTGTAAACAAAACATGACGTCATTGTCACTCTTGGCTGGCAGGACAGAAGTGCCACTTCTGTTTCAAAAAAGGGCCAAGTATGTAGCTTTTGCTCTGGAGAAAGCACTGTTGTGTAGTTTGTCACGGTTGTGATGCTTTACGTCCCTTTCAACAGCTATGGTCATGTAGGGACTGTCAGTTCACCAAGCCACAAATCAAAAGTGCTCAAAAGGCGGGGTAAGGCTCGTATTTCAATATCTAATTCTTGCATAGATACTATTGGCATAGCTGTTTGAATCAATTGTCAAATAAGCAAAATTCTGTAAAAAAATATTTAAATTGATGGTTGAGGGGCTCTTCCTCGCGGTGCCATGAGGTTGTCTGCGCTTTTTAATTGTGGTATTTCCTGATCATACTCACTTATTATTTTCTGTTGTGCTTGCAGGGCGTTACATAAGGAAAAGAATTACACAGGAGTGCGATTATGGGTGTGTTATTGATTTGTTTTCTTATTTCTCAACCAAACATATGTTGCGAGTACTCAAAAGAACCGTCTCAGTGAGACGGTGTTTTACTGAGACGGTTCATTTGAGCACCCAAAACATATTTTTAAATTCATGGGTAAGAAAATCATGTGAACTTCGTGCTTGTAGCCAGAACGAATATTTTGCTGCTACTTTTGTAGCAATTTTATGAACTCCGAAAGTTTTCATCCAGGCGCCATTTTGTATAGATTAATCATGTCTTTAGAAGATTTTTTAAAAACATTTTGGCAGCCTTTTCAGTGTATTATTTGCAGGAATCAGGTAAAAACAAGAAAAACGCTCAAGCATTTGTTTGTTTTGATGTTTTACATCTCAGTCACCTCGGAAATGGAAAGTGCAACAAATCTCATGCCCCCCTAGCACTGGCTATTCTGCTTTCCGTCAGAACCCAATATTCTTGACGGACATATCAACACTATATCGATATTAGTATTACTTGACTTTTCGCTCACTGTAAAGGCGGCAACTTTAATATTCATATCAGGGTGTGGTTCGGCTATTCCATCTGCTAAGGAAGGGACATCAGGTTTTATTTATAATTTGGTAAATAGTTAATAAGCTTTTTGAGCCGCGCAAACGTGCGTGCATTTCATGAAAATCCTAACCGTATTACACACTGAGCTCACATTTATTAACCCTTAAAGCGCATTATCACAAAATGTTTTTTTTTTGTCCACTAAACTATTTGAAACCTCATAGATAAACAGTGTGAACCCAGATCAGACTGCTCCTGTAGGAGCAGTCTGATCTGGGTCCACAATGTTTGCCTCCCTGCTTATGTTAAATAGACATTTTCAGATGGAGTTATTTTTGCTGGCGTTTTAAGGACTAAATAATGACTGAGGTCGTGGCACAAGATGATACAGTTACTTTTGAATAAAACCACGCCTCATTTTCACCTTTTACCTATGCCTAAGGTTGACTAGTCCTAATTGCGCATTCATGAGGTGCCGCCTTTACAGTAAGCGAAAAGTCAAGTAATAGTGATACAACTATGAACAATAAAAGTGATTCTTACCGATGGCGTATCATCATCATCCTTGGTCGTGGAAAATCTTTCAACACGGAGGTCGTTAACATGCGGCTCTGACGGTCACTGGCACGAGTTTCACCACCTCTCCGTCCAACATATCTTTGAAACCATCACCCATGCCCCTATTAGTCAGGGGCGATCGGGACTCCCGTGCGACTTTGATGCCGATTTATGGTGACCTATACCAAATCAAACTTTAGGGGGTAACTAATGAAAATCACCTGGTCACCCATCTGGATTTCACGTCTGGACGTCATTATGACGTCATCAAAATAACGTATATTGTATCAGTGCAATTTAAACGGTGTGTCCATTGTAGTCTATGGCGATCAGTACTTTCTTGCATTTTGTTTCCTAATTTCAGTCGAAATGCACCAAATTTAATCTTAGGAGGTTAATAATTAAAATTAACATGTCGCCTATAGTGTTTTCGCATCAGAACAAAAAGATGACGTCATTGAAATGACGCCTAATATGTAAATACCACATATATATGCGTTTTGTCCATTTCCAACGCATGGAAATATTCCTTTAATAATCTGGCAGCCTTATTATGACTGAATACAAACTCTTTTAAATCGTAACATACAAAATATATTCAGACAGTGTGAAGTCAGTTCGAGGGTAGGACGTAAATGCCGTCACAATTTACGAATAAAAAGACAGTGGAGTGAATGAAAAACACACAGTGTTTTTGATAATGAACGGTGTAAATATAATATAGTACCACGACCTCTGACAAATGACCTTTAGGTCTTTCCATTTCAAACGATTAATGCAGAATACGCAAAATGAGCCAGTCCGGCTAGAACATATGTGTATGTCAAAGCTTTTATAGTAAATGTAAATAAATGCCCAAAACCCTGTTTCCTAGTACAACATATCAATATTTTAAATAGAGTCACGCTTCAAAGCTTTTGGCTTATCTGTAGCTGCTAATCATACACTCAAAGAAAAGATAGTAGTAATAATGATTTGCATACACTATCAACCAAACTCATTATAGTCCGATTTTGACCCCTGAAGGAACAGACGTTAGAAGAGTCTACTTAGTAGTAAGTTCATGATATGGAAATAAGGATAAACCCTCTACAAGTTTTTTTCTCGTAAAATATCCACTACGTCAACGCAGTGAGTCGAACAATATCGGTGACTGGCTAATACAAAGTAAGAAAGACGGCAAAGATTAGGAATCGATACAATCCAGTACCACACCTGACACAGGATACCAATGGGAAAGTAACACACTCACAGTTAGACATCACAGACGAGAGCTAAGAAGTCAGGACAATTTACAAATATATTACTCTAGTGCATCCGCCATAGTGCTTTCTAAGGGCACTGAGCCGAGGTGAAAGAATACCTCGTGGATAGAGTCTACAGCATTGCTGAATGCCTGCCAATATGATTTCTTGCTCTTTCCTGACATTGAACTAGTTAATATCAGCACCTGAAAGTGCATTGAATTCGATCAGAGCCCTGGTTATGACATCACCAATGGCACATTGACATCTTTAATAAGTGTTCTGATCTAAGAAACTTGATGATATATGAGCAAGACTGTATAAGAAATGTTAAATGTCAACACTCTGCAATTGTTTTATATGTGTTTTATTTAAGCGGTGAAAACAAAATTTGCTCCTCTGCAAAACTGGGGGTAGGGTTGTGCATTAGCTCATATAAGACAAAATATTTAAGATGGAAAAGCAAACTTTGGTTTTTGTATTCGTCGATTGAGTTTAAGTTTGTTGAACTTATCTAAATCGATATTTATTTATATTCAATAGGGAACAATGTTAAACACATATGATAATTTTACTCTTAATTCAATATTTCGGCCAAAGGCCTTTATGAAGAAAAACACACACTTCAATGTCAACTACATAGTCTCTGTTCCACCATCTTGTAGTTGACATTGAAGCGCATGTTTTTCTTGATAATTGCCTTTGGTCGAATTATTGAATTAAGAGTAAAATTATCATAATAATCTAAAACGGTTTGAAACCGACTCAGAGCAGTCGTTAAACTAAATGACGAGAGCCAAAATTACCACTTTCAAATTATAATTAAGTTCACGTAACGCACATAATACAACATGTAGGCGTAAACAGAACAGAACAGAACAGAATTTTATTAGACATAAACTATACAATTAGTTTCTAGTCTATCCTATATATTATACAACACAAAACAGTATTGGTCACGTGTACACCTAATTTCTATACTTATACATGGAATGCTGAACACAAGTTGAATAGATTTTCGCAAACTGGTTATATCCTGATGTAGATATAACCATGCTCTTCAATAAGACAAAAGTAATATTACTTGAACGGTAGAATAAATTCGCATTTTTCGTGTATTTTTTCGGAGGATGAACTCGTCTACATATTGATTAATGCTTGAGCCCGACAGTAGCTGGAAACTGAAGGCGCTGACGGGCTCATACATTTATCTGCCAAGTGTATCGGTTATTTTCCTTTGATGTGGTAAGAATTTTCTTGACAAACGTAACAACATATAATTTGTGGCACTTCACAGTTCAGTTCACGAGAAAGCCAGTAATCCAAACCGCTTACCTTCTTACCGTTATATATGAGCCGTGACATGTGATCACCAACAATGTGGCACCCCGACAAGCGCAGGCCCAGACGAGCCCGCGCAGCCCCCCCCTATAAGCCCAGAAACTACACTCATATAATATTCAAGCAACAAGCAAAGGCTCTGACCAGACTGCGCGTATGCTTAGGCTGATCTGAGGCTTTGTTGGTCGCACATACCATATTGTTGGAAATCTCATGCACTGGCTCCATGATAAAAATCGCAAAGGCAAATAATCCCCACTTGAATAAGCTTAAAATTAAAATTTCCTTAAAATTGGGTTTAGCCTTTGGGTTGTTTAATTGCACGTATAAGACACTATATTTAAAGTATAAAAGCAAACTTTGGATTTTCTGTAACCAAAATGAGTTTGTTAGTACAAAATAATCAAAACAATTTGGAAAATGCACATATCAGCTAAAAAGTAAATGATATTGGTCACAATTTTCATGTTTAAAGGGTAATCTAATTAAAGTAACGTACAAAACACCACAGGAAGCTGTAATTTTGCTCCAAAAGAATTTATATGCAGCTAAAGTAGTCAATATGCAGATTATATGAGTAATTTAACCAATTAGCCTTCTTTCTGTAGCTCAAACTTTTTTTTTTCTAAATTTAATATGGTAACATATGTAACAAGCTGTCAGAGACTAACGCCCCGGTAAACATAGTGCAAACATCTATTAAAAGACGCAGCTTGGTATCCTCTTTTAGATAGGACAAGCTTGCAAAATTCCACAAGGGGAGCAATAGCATTCTCAGCCATCAGTCTAAAGGTGGCCCGATAAGCTGGGTATTTATAGGAAATCTACGGTATTTTGCATGCAAAATATAGTTATCGATCAATAAATCATTGTCAAAGTCAGGTAAAGCATTGATGTAACCATCATATGACTCAAATAATTGATATTATGTAAAAAAAAGCGTTCGTGTTGGATAAATATGGCCATACCAACACAAACTATAGCTTTTATTAACGGGCAGTTTCTTATTATGGTCGCCATATTTATGACGTCATAACTAGCCTCAGACGCGGATTTGAGATGGGTGACCACCTTTAAACTAAAGGTTAGACTCCATTGAAGGTTTTGATATAGGTCACCATAAATCGGCACACAAATCGCACGGGACCTATTTTTTGTCCCTAAGGGCCCTGACTATATATAAAAATATGCAATTTAAAATTATTTTTCTTATTTCTCAATCAATTAATTGTTAAGAAAAATATTCGCAATTTTACGCTAAACAATTATGCCTCTATAGTTCTCTATAGTATAATCATAATTAATTTGAGATAAACAGTCCCTTGAATTGTTTAATAAAGTGAAACTCCCTTTAACCTAGACTTCAAAATGTAGATTTCGAACATTGTATTAAAGGGAATAAAAAGAAACTGACGTTTATGAAAAAGGCTAAAAGACAGAAGAAAAAAATTAACAGACTTTGGAAAGCCCATGTACACCTTATCGCCAGAACTTTCAATTTCAAATAAACTCTGAGCATGCTGATTTACTTACTAATTTACAATGCAAAATTTTTGTTGCCATCAGATCATTTTTATAAATCAATTCAAAGAATTCTTAAGTCTTTAAAGCCCCGTTCTCACTGTCCCGGTTTAAGGTGCCGGTTCATCCCGGTTTGATGATCCGGGATGAACCATGATGAACCGTGTCACAACCGTGGCGGCACCGTGGAAAACCTTGGAGATCCGGGATGAACCGTGTTGAACCGTGTTGAACCGGCTCATGTCCCCGGTTGTTTTAAAATGTTTTAAACAACCGGCACTCACCGGGAGTAACCGGGAAGGCTGTCAAATACCGTGATAAACCGGGAAGACGCCGGGAGCAACCGTGTCTCCACCGGGACGGCGTCGGGGCGATACCGGCGCAATCCAGGAACATCCGTGTCTCCACCGTGATAAACCGTGTGGTTCCACTGCCTATGTATATGCAATAAAATGCAAAATAAAAATGAAAAGTCACTCCTGCTGCTCCTAAAATGAAGGTGAATTCAATCAAATGATAAGGATGGGAAAGTCCATTCGTCACAAGTTGGTTAAATTGTCAGCAGTATAAATGTGCTCATTTACAAAACTTATGAATAAATGCACTTATAGTTACTGAAGAGTTAAGCATATATGAGACACGACATGAAATTTCCAACAATGTGGAAGTTGCCATTAGCAAAGCCTCAGATCAGCCTTCGCCTAGGCACAGTCTGATCAGAGCCTTTGCTAGTCGCTTGATTATTCTATGACTGTTAAGCTACTGACCGAACAACTTTAAAGCTTAATTTGGGACTGCACAGGCTTGTCTGAGTCTACACTTCTCAAAATATCACACTGTTGGAATTCACATGCCCCGCTCAAAGTATTCATATATTTTTACGAAAAAGCAAGACAATCTCGGCCTAGAATTACAATGTATCCTTAAAGTTAAGGAGTACTTAAGTTAAGTACAGTTATTCAATTTCCAGGATGCGAAAAATAACGTTTCCAAACTGACTTAAACCAAAATAGTTTCATTTTTTCTGTAGATCACAATGATATCTTTGACCATGAGCACTGCATCGGTCTTGGCAATTTATTAAGCATTTAATGTACATGTTGAAGTATCAATACTTAAATTAAGTCTTCCTTAACTTTAAGGAGGCACTGTAATTCTGGGTCCAGATCAACAACATTTAAACCTCGTCGTAAGTAAACAGGTCTGCTTCTGCGTATTTGTCATGCAAATGAGCTTCGAGGTTACTAGGCATTTGCTTTCGCTACACAGATCATGATTCCTCTAGTTACTCGTATATGGCTGTGCAGTCCAATTTGTGTCATAACTGTTATGCGATAGAGACAGAAGAAAACTGATGTTACTCCACATTTTTATCCTGGTTTTATAGTGTAGAGTAGCACCGGGACGCAACCGTGGCCCTACCGGCATGTAACCGTGGCGCAACCGGCAGTTACCGGGACATCACCGTAAACAACCTGGGTAACACCGGGGTATACCGGCACGAACCGTGGTTCCACCGTGCTGCACCGTAAGTGCTCCGTGGTGAACCGGGGATCAACCGGCGTCTCGCTTTCTCGAGAACCGGGGCTATACCGGGGTAACGTCGGCAATGTGAGAACGGAATTTATTTTTTATGAAATGTGTCCCGGTGCATCACGGTATACCGGCTGTCCTGCATCGGGATGAACCGTGGCTACATCGGCACAGTGAGAATGGGGCTTAAGGAAACCCTTCAGAGTGTCCAACAGTTTGGACCAGGATCAGGCCCGACATTTTGTCTGGCCTGGTACGGGTCCAAACTATTTGCAAATGCCATCAGAAGATGACTAGACATGCGCGGATCTAGAGAGGGGGCAGTGGGTCCGGACCCCCATCCCCCGCCCTGAAAAATCACAAATTTATAGGGCTTCTTAGCAATACTGGTCCAGCTTGACCTCCTAGAAATCACAAAGCTATCAAGCCAACATTCAATGTTCATTTCATTCACTGCATTTCACTGGCGGGCCGATGAAAGGGTATTAGATCCTCTCTCCTCTCACCAGCTAAAACGGACAAAAAAATCTCGTCAGAGTGTTGGACCCCCCCCCCCCTCTGACAAAACTTTCTGGATCCGCGCATGCAAGTATGCTTGATATAAACAGGTGTCATTGCTGTATGCAAATAGTCTAAACAGAGTACTGAATTTGGGAACCATGGCAGCAACCTTTGATTTAAGTTTGTTTGTTGTTGTTGTTGTTGTTGTTGTTTTCAATAGGGAATCAAGGGCTAATAATAATATCTAAGAAAACCCCGAGGTCGTATGTAGGTGTTTAGTTTTTCTAAATTTTGTTTAGTCTGATTCTTGACGTCCCAGTCAGCGATCTTTCAGTCAGGTCGGGACGGGTCTTCCTGGGTTGAACCAGTATTAAGCAGGGAATAAGTGTCTTGTTCAAGGACACAACGCAACGAGGCTCGAATCCGCAACCCCTCGATTTCGAGGAAAGCACTCTACCACTGAGGATATGCAAGATGGGTGGAAGGACTGACTGACAGACAGACATACAGATAGACAGACATACATACAGACAGATAGACAAGGCAAAAGCAATACACTGCCTCAACTTTAAGTAAAATATTGTAAACTTTTTAAACTTACCAAACGACTAAATGGACTAGAGTTACCCCCCTTGGAAAGCGATGCACATCTTGAATGAATAACATGTATCTTCACCGATAATCTGAATGACGTATTCACATTGGCGATGTCTTGACATCGACGGCATCCCAACTGGAGCTGCAAACTCGAACACACACATCTGAAAAGCAAAGTGTTTCTTTCAATTACCAGAAGTTATGCACCAGTCATTTGTATGCCCCGCCCCCTTTGGGCCGCGGATACCGTGGACATAGCGGGGCTTAAGTGTCGGGATTTGACCTACGATGTGTCCCCGCAGTGCCGTGGATGTACCGTGGTTTTAATTTCCCGCTTAAATAGGCTACTACTGAAATAACTTTCCTGAAAGATCCTCTAAACAGCGCACCTAAACATCAAGCTATGTATATGCCAATATAAACCGAAAGGGGTACAACCCGTGGGGCGGGGGGCATTTAACTGGGATTTTAACACAAATTTGGCCCCGCAGTTCAGGGCTTTTAGCAGGGCCTTGAAAATTGAAAAGCTAAAAGCCTCGCTATTCCCCGGCCTCGAGGGGCGTGGAATACAAGTGACTGGTGCATTATATTTAGGTTGATTTGTCTCTTGTGTGTGATGCTTCCTTGTTTTTGTCACTCAGTTCAAATATGTCTCAGGTGAGGTGTGGTACTTGATTGTGTCGATTCCTGATGTTTGCCTTCTTTTTACTTTTAGCACTGCGTACGTAACTTTTCCATCATTTGAACAGTGTAGATACAGAAGCTGATCAGAATTTACACTGTTTATCATACACATGATGAATTTATAGGCCGAAACTTATCAGTAGATCGAGCCCATTTCTATTTTAAATGGCGTTTCGCTGGCGGGCCGATGATGTCCCAACATTTAATGCTAGCTTAATAGCTATTTGACTTTCCAGGGGGGAATCTGGGCCAGTATTGCTAAGGAAACCCATATAGCTGTTTATAATCTTCCAGGGGTGGGGTCCGGACCCCTCCCCTCTCTGGATCCACCCGTGAACAAACATACATACGAACAGAAAGACGAATACTGCCAATACCAGGCATGCGTGGATCCAGAAAGTTTTGTCAGAGGGGGTCCAATTTTGAAAACGCTTTTTTTTAGTTTGATGAGAAGAGGAATGATTCAAATAACACTATAAGCGGGTCATCATCGACCCTCCAGCGAAATGCCATTTAAATGGCGTTTCGCTGGCGAGCCGATGATGAAACTACATTGAATTCTGGCTAGGAAGCTTTGTGATTTTTCAGGGGATCCGTACCAGTATTGCAAAGAAACCCTATATTTTTGTGATTTTAAGGGGGGTCCGTCCGGACCTCCTGTCCCCCCTCCCCCCCCACTGGATCCGCACATGCCAGGAACCGTAAGCATAAATGCTGGTGGTTAAAAAAGCATAAAAAATACCTGATTCTGTTCCTTTTCTTCGAATTCTAAATGGCGAAGGAAGTAACTACTCACTCAAAGCGAAATCATGCACCATAATACAATACATAAAGTCCAAGCCCCCAGGTCATGATCACCAATTGTATAGGACAGAGTACATGTAGCTGATAAACTGTTGTCTAAATTGCATGCAAGGTAATTTTGCACGCTTTTTTGTCGTCCGCTGAATATCCCAAAACCCAACATTTTAAAAAATTCCGCCAGGAATACTATCTGTAGCGTCAAACAGTTTGGATCCAGATCAGGCCAAACATTTCATTTTGTTGAGCCTGATATTGGGTAATCATTTGAATTCGAGAAACCCATACACGAGTACTTTTGCTAACAGTGAATACCCTGATGAAATACAGCATAATGCTGCATTTCATCAGGGTCTACTCTGTTTGTAAAGGTAAGACATATTCAGACGAAAATTTGTAAAGGATAACCTGATACCCCTAGATATTTACAATGGACTATCCCAATTTTATTGCATCAAACCAGAGGGAAGAATCCATTAGTATACAAAGGGTTGAACTGTTTGTAAAGGTAATCATCACTGATGATGCCAAAAGTCGCCAGTAGCGGGACAGAGTTGCGATGAAGCCGTCTGATCAGGAATGACTCTGTTTTTCATGTGACTTCAGAATCACGGATGGTAAACAGGGGAACAAGCTCCAAACTTGAGGAGTTGACATAATTCGTTCCAACGACACATCCAGAAACTCTCGAGATTGCTCCAAAGACAAAAACATAAAAAAGGTAGGTGTACATCGCTTTTATAACTAAATCAACAGTGTCTAGACAATGTTAAAATGTATAAGTATACAAATTTTTTATCAAAATTTTTCCTTGTGGTTCAAGAGTTATGAGCATTTTCGCTAAGATAACTTGATCGGCCCATTTTACATACCAGTGGCTGGACAATGTTTCAATACATTTTATAACTAAATCAACAGTGTCTAGACAATGTTAAATGTATAAGTATTCATAATTTGGTCCAAATATACCATGTGGTTCAAGAGTAATGAGCATTTTCACTATCTGAACACGACCGGTCGGACTGAAGCTCAGCAAAGTAAGTAAGAAGGCCAAGATCAAGAATCGATACAATCAAGTACCACTCCTGACCCTGGACACCACATGGGAAAGTGACAAAACACAAGAAAACATCACAAACAAGAGAGCCAAGAGGTCAGCTCTTTCCCAGCAGGTGACCACAAGGCTGCAATGAACAGGCAAGAAAGCATGACAATCACACAAAACAAGAATAATGAAAAGGATCCACAAAAGAAGCACCGCCTTGGAACGGTCAGTAAAATATTTTCTCTCGAGGGCTTAAACTAGTTTTATGGTACCAACATCACCCTTATTTCAGATACGGATCAAGATTTGTTTGATTTGATTCTTTACGTCCCATCAACAATCTTTCAGTTATATAGGGACGGCTCTTCCTGGGTTGAACCAGTACTAAGCTAGGATAAATGTGTCTTGCTCAAGGACCACAACGCAGTGACGCCGGTGAGGCTCGAACCGCGGCCTTTCGGTCTCGAGTCAAGCACTCTACCACTGAGCCACTGCGCTCCATATGGATCAAGACAAATAGATGTTCGGTTAGCATGAAAGATGCCTAACTTATAGATATATCGTATTCTGGTAAAAACAAATCGAGATATAAAAAGGAGATAGCACAAAGATAAGGACTCAACAGTAAATACAATTGAATACCGGAGTAAAAGAAATCCAACAGTTACATGTAAACCCCAGTCGGAACCATCATAGAATCTGAGGTCCAACCCGCCGGCGTGCAATTCAAGTGGAAAGCAGTTGCCAACCGTGATTGGGTTGACCACCAAGCATGCGGACTGTTGCAATACATTAATGTTACAACCAATCTTCTTATAATGAGAATTTATTTTAATAAACTTCGCTGAAAAAATATTTCTTTGATTTATACACTAAGTCGCCATAAAATTCTGGTTCCGAAAGCACCTGGCGCAAGAGAGATTTAAGTCCAATATTTAAGTTACGGATATTAAATCAAAAATGCTGTTACGCGTGCAAGTCGTTAGACAATATGGATATGCATATGTATGCAAAATTGGATCAAAATATATCATGTGGTTCAAGAGTTATGAGCATTTTATTATCACTGTCATCATTATCATATTTTTTGGGAGGGTGGGGGTGGGGTGAGGTAAATTTAATGATAAAATTTAATATTTAAAAATATAACGGGTGAATATTTGCTATATACGCCACATCTGTAAAGAACTGGTACGAAATTTCTCAGACGTGAAGAGTTTGTACCAAATTTACACATAATTGGGGGATAAAAACGATACCAAATCCTCACACATGGGAAGAAACGGTACCAAATCCACACACATGAGAAGAAACGGTACAAAATCCTCACACATGAGAAGAAACGGTACCAAATCCTCACACATGAGACGAAACGGTACCAAATCCTCACTCATGAAAAGAAACGGTACCAAATCATCACACATGAGAAGAAACGGTACCAAATCCTCACACATGAGATGAAACGGTACCAAATCCTCACACATGAGATGAAACGGTACAAAATCCTCACACATGATAAGAAATGGTACCAAATCCTCACACATGAGATGTAACGGTACGAAATCCTCACACATGAGAAGAAACGGTACGAAGTCCTCACACATGACAAGAAACGGTACCAAATCCTCACACATGAGAAGAAACGGTACCAAATCCTCACACGTGAGAAGAAACGGTACGAAGTCCTCACTCATGAGAAGGAACGGTGTAAAATATTCACATATGTGAAAAGTAGGTACCAAAACCTCACAGTTCCAAATTCTCACACATGAGAATAATCGGTGCCAAATACTCACAGGACCGAAACCAATCCTCACATAAGAGAGGAATCGGTACCAAAGATGTGAACAGTTGGGATCAAATCATAACAGATGTGAATAAATTATACGAAATCTTCACATCTAAATCCAAACATTTGTCCCCTCCCCTTGTCCACTCCACCCGCTAGACCTGAAAACTTCAGGTAGTCTGTGCCACCTGCGAAAAGTACGGAGTACGCGCAAACAAGATGCGCTTCTAATATTTGTCTAATCTCGTGACATCATGCTGCGCGAGTAAAGGCCTGTTTAGACGGCATGATTTTGTCAGCCTGACAAAATCATACATATAGAACCAGTTCTATCCCCCATGACATGTCGTCCTGACTCTAAAATCATATATGACTCTGTAATAGCAGTGTTTACACGAGCTGATTTGTAATGTACGACTAAGTCAGGACGACTAAATCATGCCGTCTAAACACCCCTTAATTCTAAACACTCTCTCGAACGTAGCAGGGAGTCTGTTATAAACGAGTCAGTCGGCGTGTTCATGTACTATCGGAAAGGTGATCTATTGTTTTTGGCAGTGTCACTAGAATAACTATGTGTATCTTATGAAACTGTATTGTGATCGCAAACAAAGGGAATTTTACCCCACAAAATGGTAAGTTTTATTTATTTATTTGTCTATCTATTTATTTATTCAAATGCATTTATATATTTATCATAAACAGTGGAGTAAACATATGTATAGCTCGTGAAAATTAACCCCGTACTGATGAATAAATTTCACGGTCGAAATAGTTTCCGACGCAACAACACGTTATATTTCGCAATTTTTCGTGTATTTCCGATTGTGCAGATAGATGAACAAATACAGTATATGCAATCAATCAGTGTAGGTAAGTGGTTGTAGCGCAGTGATACTAACTCGGAGGCTGCGAGTTCGAGTCTCACCTGCGGTGCTTTCTTATTTTTTTTTATTTTTTTTTTTGAAGAATAAGGTATTTGAATATTTTCCCACCGGTTTCCCGTGGAAAGTGAAATTATCGTTCTACCCAAATAATTATTTGACAAGTGCGGATACAGAGGGGGGGGGGGGACAAGGGGTCCTGACCCCCCTGGAAAATCACAAGTTATATGGGTTTCTATAGGGAATAAGCAATTGGACCCCCCTGGAAAATGTTGGACCCCCTCTGGAACCTTGAAAAATGATAGATTTCTTAGAAATTGACCATTTGACTTCTGTAAAATAGTTGAGGACTAAAAGAAAAAAAAAACGTCGCCAGAGCTATTTTTGTCAGACTGACCTGGCTGACCTGGACCCCCCCCCCCCCCCCCCCTGACGAAAATTCCTGGATCCGCGCATGTTTGAGTTTCACTGAAATCTACATTACTGTTATAATGTTGCAACATGTCAGACAGTAAACTGCAGTCTTTAGGCTCTCTAGGGTCGAAAGCAAAGCAGATCGTTGCGAACGTCGCAAAGTACTTTTTGCAGGAATCAAATAAGGAAACGTCACCAGCCTCTTACATACGCGTGACGCACTGTAGAAGCGACGGGGGTTAGCCGCACTACATCAATGCAAACATATAGCAAAACAAAGTAAATTGCATGAAAAAAAAAAACAGATTAAAAAACAAGGGAAAAAAATGTAACCTTTTCCGGAGTCGAACTTATGACCACAAGGTTTTAAAAACTACACATTACCTCTCGGCTAATCTCTGCTTACTTGCTGCAATGCTCTCAAATACCAATCAATACTTTGTTTTCAATTCAATTCCCTCTTCGCAAATACGGAAATGTACGAAGCTATTAATAAACTACGCAACTACCGTATAATATATGCAAATTTTATTCACGAGTACGGGGTTAATTTTCACGAGCTATACATGTATGTGTCTTATGAGATTGTATTAAGATCGCAAACAAAGGAATCATTGGCGGCGTTTTGTTTGTTTTGTTTGTTTGTTTATTTATTAATTAATTTATTTATTTATTTATTTATTTATTTATTTATTTATTTATTTATTTATATCATGGAATAAAGATAAGTGTATAATATGTGTCTTATGAAACTGTAGCATGAATGCCAATGTATAAACCATTTGGTACTTGTTGTTATTTGATTTCGTGTTAAAATCTGAGATTTTTGTACTTAACGATTGTGCGTAAAGTTATTCCTCCACTAAATACACTTAAATAGCTACCATTCTATTTTATGAAGTTAGCAGAGACCTAAAAATTGGTCAGAGCTACTGCTGTTGGTTCAAAGATAGATGGGAATCTTTGTAAACAAAAGATATAAAACTTATCCAAGTAATGGATATATCATATACTGCATTTACCTGTAATTAGAGATTTACCGTGAGTTACCTACACGTATTTCTATGAAAAATGGTAGAGTCATATTATGCATTCGATTATTTCAAGTTCGTTTATGGACGTGCAGGATCTTCATAACTGAATTAAGAATTGAACACTCTCTGCACGTCCAGTTTTGTACGTTTCTTATGTGGTCTAAAAGTGGGTCAAGCACTGTACCCGCGCTTGATCCCTAGTGTGCGGCTAATTTCGGCCTAAAATATAGGAAGCGTTTAAAAAGTTGTTTGTTTTTGAGCAGACGTCTAAAAGTAATTGCGATATCCCCATGCCAATTCCGGCTGGTGATACGCTTTTTCATATTATGCATTTTTGAACCGACAGTACTTATATCATGATATATAGACTGCATACACCACACTGGTCCGTCATTACACACAGGTTTCGGAAACAACGTACAGGTTTCGTAAATCTAAAGTATAGGTTACGTGCACAAAAAGACGTGATATGGTTCAGCTTGGTCGTGTAAAAATTTGCAGGAATGTTTTTTTTGCAAATTTAGTGATAAATGTTGACATTTTTGTGTTAAAATTTCTCATGGACATGTGGTTTTAATTGTTCTTTCGGATTGTGGATTTGAGGATTCGCAAAATGTGGTACTTTTTGAATTTTCATTAATTTCATAAATTCAATATATTCCTAACAAAGAGAACAAAAGATTTGCCTAATATACACAGGTGCCCACTAACATTGCCCTGAAGGCCCTATGGTTAACCGAAG
The DNA here is from genome assembly GCA_964019695.1 of Loripinus fragilis. Taxonomy (NCBI): domain Eukaryota; kingdom Metazoa; phylum Mollusca; class Bivalvia; order Lucinida; family Lucinidae; genus Loripinus; species Loripinus fragilis. The sequence continues at coordinate 70,703,595 of OZ026530.1, forward strand.
TTCAGAATAACGGTTTAAATAGAGTTGGAATATAGCCGAATTTTCGTCACGCATGATTTAACTTGCTCACGGTCCATGGGCGTACAGTATCAACGTGAAAGGTTTCTGGTGGTGAATACATGAACGATGGAAGATACCATTGATAATACTCCTGTTTTTACAGAACTATCTCCAGCTGTGATTAAAAATGGGGATGGTGCCTTAACGGATGTAAAGGTCCCGTTCGTTAAGGCAGAATATGAATCTAGTGATGATAGTTTCAGAAATGGTAATACTGAACTTGTGATAGATATGGCGACTCAAGCACAGCAAGTGTTCAATAAGCTGGTAGTTCTCTATAGGGGCTTGCCTAAAGAAATGTTTGTAAATAGAGTCCTGCTGAATGAGGCATCGTGCGAAGTAACTCTAGAAAACTATCGCAAAACGCTATTTGAAGAGATCAGAGAGAGTGACACTTTTCCATATGGCTTACAGTGCGAACTCAAACGTAGAGTCAACACGCGCAATGGGGATACAGTTGCAGTGAAACTCGCATATGACATACATACCTTGATGTCTATAATGGAAGGTGGTGAATACTCCGATATGAAAGATATGATACGTCCTGGTCGTGCTACTCGAGCAGTGTCAACTCCCGTTCGTGGCAACAGTACGATACAACACTGTGAATATTCTGCTGAGATCAAATCTTTGATCCATGACATGATTACTGTGAAAGCTGAACTGTTAAATACCAAACAAAAGCATGTTGCTATTGAGTCAGCTCGTTCTTCGGAAATACAGGCGCTTAAACTGTCTATTGCTTCACTAAAATCTGACTTCCATCTATTGTCTACAACGATGAGTAAATTTATGACTGATATAAAGCTAGCTACAGAACGTATAGAATCGGACAAATCCATGGGTGTGGTTCAGCTGAAAAATGAATTTCGCTTAATGAGACAGAACATGAAAACTTTGGAAGATACTGTTGATTTATTTGAGGATTCGCTCGCGTCAGTACGGCACACTTCATCAGCTAAGCCTGCATCTTCTTCCAAGAAAAACAGGAAATCGCAGCATTCTGATACTGGTACTAATGGTATGAGTAATTTGCAGTCTGTTGAAGTAAGCAGATGTGGTGTGTCGGAGCTGACGGGTGCAAACCCTCAAATCTCTGTGCATAGTGATGCTAATAGTAATGTGTCAGAATCTTGTTCCGTTTCAGTTGATAATCAGTGTGGAAATAATGAGGGTCTGGCACCAGTTCAAAATGCTGTCTGTGGGGAGGAGGCAGACACAACTGCCTGCAACCCACAGACGGCATTGATGAACACCTCTGTAGGTCAGATGAACCAAAGTGACGTGTGGCTGGCAGAGGCTGTCGAACATCGACCCAATGTAAATATTCCATCTCATGTGAATAGCCCTGTGGTGGAGCTATCACGTAATGAGACAGGCACAGATAATTGTCATACCATGAATACTGTTACTAGAGTCCAGGATAGTATAGTTTCGTCACAGTCTCCCACCACTGCTGTACATACTGCCTTGTACTGCGAGGTAGCTGGCACATATTCTGGGTCAGGCAGAAATAGAAAAGAAATAGGCCAATTTTCCCATCGTGTCTTTGATGTATCTGAGGGCGCCTCTTCATATACTGGGTATGATAATGCGTCAAGAACGCTACTACCAGTACGCGCGCCCGATGGTAGTCTGCCGTCAGTAAATGCTAAAAGCATTCCCGTACGTACCAGCTTTCAATCGCGCCAAAACGTCGACGCAGCGCACCTTGAAAGCGCAACCGTTCTGTCCGAAGTGGGAAGTATTGAGGATGAAGACTTTATCAAATACATTAGGAAAAGGCCCAAACGTTATTATTTGGGGGGCTTTACGTCAGGCATAACGGCAAGTGCGATTGAATAGTATGTCCGCAAGCGACACGGTCCAACAGTCACATGGGTAAGCATTTGGCGGAGCAGAAGGGACAGAGATTCGGTCGTTATTAGGCTAAATGTTGAAGACAATGAGTATACTCATCTGATTGAAAGTTCGAGATTTTGGCCTCGTGGCGTTATCTGTCGACCATGGTATGACCGTACCGATGATAGATCAAGAAACAGACGCGACTTCAACCAGCGTGCACGGTATAATTATTATGGCCGTTCCGACGTTGATGAGTATAACCCATTCTCACCACTGAGGGATGGGGCAAACCTGGATTGATACCAGGTTAAGCTCACTGTAAGTTATTAAAAGGGGTACTTTAATCTCACTTTAATGGGTACACCCAATCAACATTTAAGAATACTTACGTGGAATGCTACAGGAATAATGTCAAGCTCATCATACTTATGTCAAGCTTTATATAAGAAGAATATAGACATATGCGGAATAGCAGAACACTGGCTATACGAAAAAGATTTGCACTTTTTAAATCAAATCGATAGTAACTATCATTGCCACGCTGTTTCTGATTTCTCGTTACGTTTTCCAGGTCGACGACGGGTCGGTAAAGGGGGCGTGGCCATATTATGGCATAAGAAGCACAATGCGAATATAGTGCCCTTATTTTTCGACGATGACAGGATTATTGGTGTAAAATTTGTTTTAAATCACAATTGCTCTTTCTATTTTTTTCAAGTATATTTGCCGTGTAGTAATCACCCCATCTCTTCATATAGAGATTATATTGACCGTTTAAGAAATATTATGAGTTTGTACTCTGAAAAAGGTACTGTAGTTTTAATGGGGGATATGAATGTTAATATGGCACCGACCTCTATACACGCACATGCAACAGGTAGGTTGTCTTATTTTCGGGACTTTATGCAAGACAATAACAGTGTATCTGTAAATACGTTAGACATTTGTTCGGGCGCTAAATCGTCATATGTCTCTTATGATGGTAGGTACGAATCGCTCCTTGATCACATTATCATACCCAGTGATAAGCTTGATTTGGTTGAGAGCTGTGAGATATGTGAAGATGACTGTTTAAATGTGTCCAGACATCGTCCTGTTTTTTGTCAACTGAAGCTACCACAAAATCAACAGCAGATTGTATCTCCGGTTTGTGAACGGAGTATAAACTGGAAAAATGCAAATTCTGATCAAATTGACACGTATCAATGCTCATTACATAATAATAAGGTTTTGTTGGATTTAGACCAGGGTGAAATTGGCTCGAATGATGACATCACACGAGCATATTTGACACTGGTAAATGAAGTAAACGCTTCCGCTAAACTATGTTTTCCTCTAAAGCGATTCAAGCCATTTTTAAAACCGTACTGGAACAATGAGTTAAGCTCACTGCATAGTGATATGAAACAAAAGCGGGCAGAATGGATAACTCATGGTAAGCTAAGGGGAAATATCCACCCCACTTACAAAATGTATAAATTGGCTAAAGCACTATTTAGACGAAAGCATCGTTTTTATGTGCAGGTGTATATGAAAAAGCAAATTGAAGAAATTGATAGGTTAGCAGAAGTAAATAGTGACTTGTTTTGGCGACATGTCAACTCTAGACGAAAGAAATCTAATTCTTTCTCAGGTTCTGAATTAAATTTTAATGGTAGAATCGTATCTACCCCGCAAGAGGTTGCAGATGGATGGGCCAAACACTTTGAAACGCTATATGGCAGACACGAAGGTAGTTTTGATGATGAGTTCAATTGTCATATCACTAGAGAGATGCGCAACATCAACGAGTCTCTAGCTGATGAATCTTCTCTCACTGAGTGTCCAATTATAACCGCAGATGAGGTACAAGCAGCTGCTCGCTTAGCACATAGGGGAAAAGCTGCGGGTGAAGATGGGATCACTTATGAACATATTATATTTGGCGGGGACTTCTTATATAAATTATTGGCAAAGCTTTTCAATGCAGTTCTACAGTTTTCCTTTGCACCAAGAGAAATGAAAAAAGGGGTGATTATTTCATTGTTTAAGGGTGGGCGGAAAAAGAGGGATAACCCAGACAGCTATAGAGCTATCACACTGACCCCCGTTGTTACGAAATTACTAGAAAGGATTCTATTAACAAGAATTGAACTGTTTGATAATATCCGTCCACAAATACATCATCTTCAAGGTGGCTTTCAAAAGAATTTTGGTTGCCTTATGACTTCATTTATGTTACGAGAATTAGTCTTTCATGCAAAGGAAAACAGTAGTAAGCTATATGTCTGTTTCTTAGATGTCAAAAAGGCATTTGACTGTGTTTGGCACGATGGTCTTTTCTATAAACTGTACAGATCTGGCATAAATAAGCGGATATTCAAAGTATTCCAAAATCTTTTCACTGGTATGAAAAGTTGTGTTAAATGTCAAAATTGTAAATCAGGTTGGTTTTCCGTGTTAAGAGGTACTGGACAAGGAAGAGTTATTTCCCCTCCATTTTACTTGCTCTTTATAAATGATCTAATGTATGAGCTAGAGAACTCTAAACTAGGAATGTGTTATTATCATATAAGCTGTTGTTGCCCAACTGTGGCGGACGATATGGTTTTGATTTCATTTTCGAAGGCAGCCTTGGAAAAAATGCTGCGTATTTGTTTTGAATATGCCTTAAAATGGGGATACGAGTATAATGCCATTAAGAGCTCTGTTATGGTGTTTAATGAAAAACTGTCTAATCAACTAATGCCTTCTCGAATATGGAAACTTGGTGAGCAGGAAGTACCCGAAACAAGCCAATATAAGCATTTAGGCATTACAATCGAAAGCGACATGGCTCTTAATACTGTAACAAAAGAAGCCAGTACGAAGCTAAAAACCACCTTTCTAAGTTTAGTAAACTGTGGGCTGCATGAGGATGGGTTTACCCCTCTTACAGCCAAGCACATTTATAAATCGATTGTGTTGCCTAAAGCTTTGTATGGATGCGAGGTTTGGTCGCAACTGTCCCCTACTCAGCTCTCAACACTAGAGAGAGCTCATCGTTTTTGTGTTAAATTTATGCAAAGTCTCCCGAGAAATACTGATACAGATGTAACCTTGTCACTTTTAGGCTTAAACTCGATAGAGCTTGAAATTGATTACAGAAAAATGGTGTTTTGGGGTCAGTTGTGTCGCCTGCCTAGCGACTGTACTATAAAGCAAATATTTATGCATAGGCTCAGTCATTATACAAAAAATAGCCATCTCCAAAGGGGATTTATTCCAGATATATATCGAATACAAGGGAAGTATTCTTTAATTCATAGCCTAGAGCAGTTTATTGTAACTGGAAACTTTTTAAATAAGTACAGATGGAAGAGTATTATACGTGAGAAATTGGCCATCTTCACTCGGCAGCAATACCAAGTGAAGTCCACCAATTCTATGTCATTTAAAAAGTTTCTGACAATACATAATTCAAGTACACCGTATATGTTATGGGATATTTGTAAAGAATCACCAAACTATTCTAAATATGCTCGACTGGCTGCTCATCTGCTTGGTAACATGTTTACTGGTGCGAGATATTATGCATGTCACAAGTGTGGTCAAGAAAATGCTGCTCAAACAAAGCACTTGCTAATGTTCTGTAGATGCACAGAAGAATTCAGGGAACACCTGTGGAGAAAATTAATAATTCGATTTGGCCTGGGTTTTTTTAACCTGTACATAGCGTTGCCTACAGATGAGCAGCTAGCGTTGCTTTTTTCAGGCTGCCATGCTCTATTATCAAATATAGATGACATCAGAGATTGCTTAAAATTATTTGTTATATCACTGTGCAAACTAAATCAAAACCTTGTTCTCGCTCTGTAAATAGATCTGTCGCAGGGTACGTTTGCTAAACAACGAAAATGCACTAAGTCATAAGCACAGTGTGTCAGTGCATACGCACTCACGTGCGCACGAACACGCGTGCATACGTGGTTGAATATGCGTAGATGCTCTGTGTTAGATAGAGTATTGTTGTGCAGTGATGATGTAACTTAAAGCATATCATTTAGTCATACCACCAGTCGTAACTGTTCAGATGCCCAACAGCGTTTACTCTATACTGTATATGTACCTTTCTTGGACCTTCGTCTGCTACCATGTTTATTCAGCAATATGCGAGTATCGAAGGTTCTGATGAGACTACATAGATACGCAGACACGTTTGGGCCTAAGTTGGTCGCTTAAGCGATGGGTGCTAAACTTTTGTGCTTGTAAAGTGTATGCATATACCTTCCCTGAACCCTTCTGTTTACGCTTGGATTTCGTTTCGCCAAGAGTAGGCTTTAAGGAGGTAAATGGGTCAAATGCTGATAATATTCTAACATATTTATATTTTTGCACCTTTTCGATTACTCCAAGAGTGCAATTATGCTTAAAAGTATAAATTGTTTTAGCTCAGTAAGCATACAGCGTCGGAGCGGCGTCGTGTTGACGGTGATGTTACAAAATGACGTCACATCAACGCAGATTTGACGTTGTTCCGACGTAGTGTGTCTTCTGAGAGGCGTCGATATGGTATCAGTGCTTAGTGTCGACTCTGTTGGTTGACTGATAAAATGTGTCGCCATGGTCATTTTTATTGACACAGAACGTAATTTGGTTATCTGTAGGGACTGGCTCTTGTCATAAGAGTGGCATGTTTTGCCATTTTCTTCTTTTTTTTCTAGTAACTTCTGTAAATTCGTTCAGTTCTTTTGTTTATAACTGTTGTATTTTCTTTGTAATTTGAAACTGTATGTATTATGTATGCTCTCCTGAACTTGGAGGAAATAAAGAATATATAGTTGTTACAGTTGTTGTGGCGAATTAATCTACACTGAATGCATTTTTCCTGTATACCTCATCAGGGACGTTGCTAGATACTCCAAATAAAATCTATCATAATGTATGGGGTCCATAAGAGTATTGGCATAATTGAAGACCTTAGCATTTAGTGTGGATTAATAATTGAATGTGCATTTCGCCACAACAACTTTCCGTCGTTTTCATAACCTATACATTATAGTTACGAAACCTGTACGTAGTTTTCGGTGCCTTTGTGTAATGACGGACTGGTGTGTCCGCGACCACTGGGATATCCCAAAGCCGATAAGTTGTGTCGTAAGGTGCATTTCGAATGATTCGTGCTGCTCGTTTTCGAAGTTTTGAGAGTCTCTCTAAGTAACTTCTTGACGTGGTTCCCCAGGTACAAATGTACTTGAGCCATAGTCAATTAACGGTAGAATATACCCTTGAAAGAACATTTCTTGGGCTTTAGTTGGGATATATGTGGAAAGTTGCCTCAATAGTGAAATTTTGGATGAGATATTGTTGCAAAAGTGGTCAACAAGATCTGTCCAGCGAAGATTTTCGTCGATGTAGATACCAAGAAATTTCTGTTTTAACATCTTTACTTTTGTTGTCATCGATGCAAATGTTTAAAGGTATAATATATTTCTTTCTGCGTTGTGTTCCTACGATCCTACATGTAGTTTTAATCGATTAATGTAGTTGAAACAATCGATTGATTAAATCGAAGTAAAGCCCTATATGAGGCATGTTTCTATATCACAACTGTTCTTGTTGCTCCACACAAAACACATGTCGTGTGTATTCACTGGAAGCGTTGAGACGTTACGATACGATTCGAGTGAGTACCCACGACAAATATGTTCATGACCAAATCAATAAAACATTTTTAAACGGCTATTAAGATCTTATCCCGAGAGTCTAAGTCTGCTAAGATATGGTTTATAATATTTCACGATTGTACTTTTGATAAATTATCGGATTAGAATTTCGGACGATCGATTATCGGGAAGCATAATCCAGTTGATAATCGATAGTACAATCGAATGTTGAGATCCGATGCCCAACAATATATTTCCACCATTTTCAGTTTTTCTTTCATTTTCAGATTTTCCATATACTTGCAACATTCCTTTTTGTAACAGTTGTCTATTGTGCTGGTAAGTAAAATATATTATTTTATACCCCTCCAAATGGGCGGATCTAGAGGGGGGGGGGCAGAAGGTCCGGACCCCCCCCCCTGAAAAATCACAGAAATATAGGGTTTCTTTGCAATACTGGTCCGGATCCGTTTACAAATCACAAAGCTACCAGGCCAGCAATTAATGTTGGGCCATCATCGGCCCGCCAGCGAAACGCCATTTAAATGGCGTTTCGCTGGTGGGCCGATGATGGCACATTTCTAGCGGTATTTCGATCCTCTATCCCCTAATCAACTTTAAAAAACGTTATAAAATGTGGACCCCTCTGACAAAATTTCTGGGTCCGCGCATGCTCCACGAGTCAAGAAAGTCTTCTACGGGGTTTCTTACCAAGTGGGGCCATAACAAGGCCTGCTCAGCTACAAAGACGAGCCAGAATGTTAAAACTTTGCACTTTTGTACTTACGAGATGGCGAATATCAAAGGCACTTAATCAAACTGATCGAATGCGCAGGCTGGTCTGCGTCTTTGTTGTTAGCATGCAACAAAGTTAGGCTTTCAAGCGTCGAGGCTTATAATAAGTATACCTTCCCCGCACATTTGTACGTATGTCCGTCTATCCGTGTGTTTGTCCTGCAGCTTTTTGTTTTCGCTATCTGAATTGGGCACTTTTTCTATAGACACCAGCCGCCGAAGGCGGCTTCGACAACCCCCGAAGGGGGTGGTCGAGGTGTCAATAGATTGTAATATCACAGTGTCAAGCACTTGGGTCCAACTGACAAATTAAGGTAATGTTTTGAAAAATTAAGATTTTTTTTTTTGAAAAATTAAGATTTTTTTTTTTAGAATATTTTTTGGAAAAGTTAAGATATATTTTTTTTAAGATTTTTTTTTTAAATTTTTCTTTGATAATTAAGATATTTTTGTAATTTAGATATTTTAATTAAAATATTTTTTTTTAAATTCTGATATTATTTTGAAATAATTAGATATTTGTTTTGAAAAATTAAGATATTTTATTTTGAAATTAAGAATTTTTTTGGAAAAATTAAGATATTTTTTAAAAGATAAGTTTTTTTTAAATTTAGATATTTTAATTAGAATATTTTCTTTTGAAAAATTACGATATTTTATTAAGATAATTTTTGAAAAATTAAGATATCTTTTTGCTTTAAAACTCTCGGATGCTGGTATTTTAACATTTATGAGCAGGATACAATTCATGCACAGTTGAGTTGAGCATGATAAAATGTTTATAACTCAAAAGTTATAAACCAAATTGCGTTCTGTGTCACATTACTCTATTATATTTAACCAAAGTAAAATAGCCATATTTTACCTTTTATGAGACATGGGAGAAGACGACGTTTGGTTTTGTTTGTATACTTAGTATTTAAATATGTTCTTGAATATAAATCTGAACGAACTGATCGCACGACGTTTTACAGTATACGAGCCGCGTTATGAGATTTCCAACAATGTGGTATGTGAGACCGGCAAAGGCTCAGACCAGCCTGCGCATACGCGAAGTCTAATCAGAGCCCTTGCTTGTCGCTTGAATATTACATGACTGTTAAGCTACTGACCGAACATTATTTGGAGTTTCTAAGCTTAAGTGGAGGCTGTACAGACTCTTTAGAGTCTACACATGTCAAAATTCCACATTGTTGGAAATCACATGTCGCGGCTCAATTATCGTAATGCTAAATATCCAGCATAAAGTAATGTTGACAGATGTGTACAGCGAATACTCAAATCAGTCTGTGCGTGTCTGCGCGTCCGCAGAGTCTAGGGCGAAGACTTGGTGCCAGTAAAATGCATACAAGCCCACCGGTGGCTTAGGCTGCTGTCCGTTCTAAGGCGGTGGTTCTGCTGCTGTTAATCTATTGTTTAATGCACTTCCCATTGTTTGTGGTATTTCTGCGTTTGTTTTTGTTTTGTTATGCATTACTTTGTATCCATTCTAGTTTTGCAATTATCTTGATGGGGAAGAGAAAGCTGGATGCTTTGCTATTATTGTCTTACAGATATATTCTTACTATATATGTTCTGTGGTTCTTCCTCACTGTGCCGTGGGTTGGTCTGCAGTGTGTGATTGTGGTCAAGGGAGTTGAACTCTTGAATTCCCGTAGAGCGCCCATCGAATATTCTGACCAGGCTGTGTGGACTGATCTGAGTCTTCGATGCGCGTATATGCCAACTTGTAACTTTGCTGGGCAGCATCCTCTATTGGAGTCTGCCACTGTCGCAGACAGGTTTGGTTTCATTTTACGACATGCTGTAAAGATTTTACTGCTATTCTGCACAAAGCCTTAAAGCGCCACCTATAATTTGCAGCAGACGACAATTACAAATTTTGCCGCTTTATTTTTCAAAAATAACCAATAAGGCATGATATTTCAGAGAATCGTCTGCTGGCAGACGTTTCTCATGTAATATCATACCTTATTTTTGTCGAAAATTGGGAAAGATGTCGCAAAATGTGTCGACTGCTGCAGTCGTGATTGGCGCTTTAAAGGTTAAGCACTACAGTTATTTTCTTACTGACCGTTCCAAGGCGGTGCTTCTTTTGTTGATCATTTTTGTTATTGCGTTTGTCTTTGCCATACTCTCATGTTTGTTCCTTTCAGCCTTGTGGTGACCTGTTGGGAAAGGGCTGTCCTTTTGGCTCTTTTGTATGTGATGTTTTCTTGTGCTTTTGTCACATTCGCATACGGTGTTCTGGGTCAGGTCTGGTACTTGATTGTATCGAATGCTCCTCTGTCATTACGTTCTGCTTCTCATCACACTGCTTATCAAAGTGCTTGATGTATCAAACGTGAACGGTATCGTAATCGATTATCCGAAAGCATGTATCAATTGATTATTGATATTACTAGAAACGGGCCCGCGCAAGCGAGGGTTATGATGAAAAGTGTTCTGAGCTCGGCTGAGCATGGCAGATGTCCTCATAAATATTATAAAATTGAGAACAATTGTTAGCATTTCAAAATCTAAGAGAAGATACATACTAACAAAATTCTGATATGAATCAAGGGCCATAACTCTGTTATAAAGTATATTATCTATTTCTATCAACCTAACTAAAAAATAAGGCGGTAACGACCCAATGGTGAATCTTGATCGAAACAACGCATGTAGCTTAACGCACTACTATAGTGTTAATCGAAGTGACTGTACCGTACGACAACCAACGTATATGTATGCCAATGAAAACTGTAAGTTGTCATATCAACTTTAGTCCCTTTCCAATGCTTATTCATTCCCCTGAGATGACCAGATATTGAGGGGATGCAGACCTTGAGTCATATTTTAATGTCTTACTCATGCTTGTGCTGGCTAGATACTATAAGTGAAATATGGAATGAGCTTCACATCTTAAGTGAGACCCACAGATGCCTGTACACACCATAAGCTCATCTATGAGCCTTCGGCTCAGATGAACTAAAACGTATACATCATTTTGTGACTGCAGGAAAAATAGGCCAAAGTTTTCTATTCTGTCTGTATAGATTAGTATAATTGATAAAATGAATACAGCAAATTCATTCTGTATGAAAGAAAGACCAGGAATCGAACCAATGGCCACTTGGTTGATTGTAACACTCTACTGATTGAGTTAAGCAGCCCATCAGTTAAGAGAGGTGTATATGGTTAAAGCATTAATGAATGTGGCATTAAATCCAAAGTTTTGAAAAATGTCTACTGTAATATTCCAAAATTTTTGACTCCCTAAACTTTGCTGCAAATATGCCAAAAATTGAACCAAAAGGTTTTTTTATAGAATAATACCAAATACAGATATTGACAGAACTGCAAACAGTGAAGACCCTGATTAGACTGCTTCTCTAGGGACAGTCTGATGTGGGTTTGCACTGTTTGACCATACCTAATTGTCCAAAAAGTTGGGCATTAATTTCATGGCAATTTCTTTTGGTAATTGTGTTATCTTTCACGACTATTGATGAGGACAGTGATTATTACAATAAAAAGAAATGGGTACATACACTTTAAATTTATGTTTTCAACCAAACACATGGTGTTGGTAATCAAAAGTACTGTCGCAATGAGACGGTTCTTTTTAGCACCCAAAATACAAAACCATGGTTGCAATAGAGCTTACATGTTTACAAAATTTTGTTAAGGTTTAGACGAATTCCAAAAATCGAAATGATTCCGTTTACACGCACCTACACAGCATTTCTACACGTCGAATCACGGGTTCGTTGTAACTACCATGCAACAACAGACTTCTTTCTTCATAAGAAATGACACCTATGTAAAGCTTGTATATTTGAAACGCAAAAATGAAATCGGTATATACATCGCATGTAAATACCAGACAACAACAGACTTCTTTCGTCATAATAAATGATACCACTGTAAATTAAGCTTATATCTTTGAAATACAAAAAAGTATCAGACTCAAAAGTTTCGTATCAATGAGACGGTTCTTTTGGGCACCCAAAATATAAAACCATGGTTGCAAATATGGCTACTATGTTAAAAAAATTTGTAAATGTTTACGCGGATTCCAGAAATCGAATAATACCACGGTAAAGCTTATATCTTTGAAACACAAAAAAATCGGTATATACACTTTAAATGTTTTCAACTATAACATATGTTGTAGGTACTAAAATGTACCGTCTCAATGAGACAATTCTTTTGTGCACCATAAATATTAACCCATGGTTGAAAAAGGATTTCCATGTTTACAAATTTTTACACGAATTCCAGAAATCAAATGTTACCAATGTAAAGCTTATATCTTTGAAACGCAAAAAAGAAATCAGTATGTACTTTAAATGTTTTCAACCAATATATATCTTGTGAGTACTCAAAAGTGCCGCCTCAATGAGACGGTTCTTTTGAGCACCCAAGATATAAAGCCATGGTTGTAAATAGGGCTTTTACGATTTTGTAAACGTTCACACGAATTCCAGAAATCGAGTGGTGCCACTGTAAAGCTTATATCTTTGAAAACGCAAAAAAGAAATCGGTATATACGCTTTAAATGTTTTCAACTAAAACATATGTAGTACCATCTCAATGAGACGGTTCTTTTGAGCACCCGAAATATAAAACCATGGTAGCAATTTTGCAAATGACCTGTGCATAAAAGCGGGGTATGGTTGCAAATGATTTGTGCATAAAAGCAAAAAATAGGTGTGGTTCGGTAAAACAGTCGAGTTTCCAGTGGTTTGGTGTGTTCAGGGCTACACGGCATTTCTACACGTCGAATTGCGGGTTCGCTGTAACTATCTTCTTTCATTATGATAGATGATACTACTGTAAAGCTTTTATTTTTGAAACGCCAAAAAATCGGTATGATACACATTAATTGTTTTCAACCAAAACATATAGCCACATATGTTGTGGGTGCTCGAAAACCGTCTCAAGAGACCTTTCTTTTGAGCACCCAAAATATAAGGGGTCTGTAGCCTGTAGGTCAGCATTTTTTTTCAAAACTCTGCTTTCAGGGCAGGTAAGTTGTATCTTATTTGCCTATAGGCTGTGAGGATTATTTACGTTTTGATTCGACAGGTACCCGTATGATGATCAAAAGTATATGAAACATCGGTAAGAAAAAGTCTGCAAGAGCCGGAAATAGACAAACAATAACTCTTTATGTGCCAACTCAGTATTGAAACCACACACCCTGGTTGTTTCACCCCTAAAAGTATGCATTTCCTGTTCCAAGCAAAACCTTCGTGCATTATTCATTTTCAGAAATTTGACAATCCAGAAAAAGAGCGAAAGGCAGGGTATACATACATGTATATATGTAGTTAATATTAAAATAAGTTGTTAATGGTGAGGTAAACTTTTTTTGAAAAAACATGGGGTAATTAAATGTCGCAAGAACTGAACTGCAGCAAAAAATACTTAAGGAATCTGATTGGAACCTTATTTGGCAGACTGTTGAGAAATGGTCTATTTGAATAGACATGTTGCTGTAAATTTACCAAATTGGATCCAATTACCGAATCAAGCCTGAAAATGGTCAATTAGCTTGTTTATCTGTTTTTTTTTGTTTTGTATTTTTTTTTTTTTGGGGGGGGGGGAGTGGGGGTGAGGGTTGGGCATGTTAGGTCAAGGCGCTCATTGGAACATGAATTTAAGCGCCTTGTGTAACTGATGCTACCCACATCATCTAATTGCAAATTTTAAGACGTTTGATGTGTCATCTGTTGATGACTTGAAATGCTGTTGTGGCAAGTAGTGTAGGCACAGATGAGACTGCCGTTTAGTCCACACTGTTTATCTGTAAGTATGGAACTCAACATAGCAGACAACAACAGCCGGGTAATATATTCTATTGCATACAAAATAACTAAGTACCATTATTCATTTATATTCACCTTTCTAGTAAAAGAAACCACTCAGGCCAACAAAGAATATGACATTTTCGGGCCATTTTGAGTCCGATTCGGTAAGTTTACAGACCCCCCCCCCCACCATATCTAAATCCTTGTCAATACAAATGCTGTAGTAGACTAAGAGATAATGTTATTTTGAAATAAAAGTAATGAGCTTTCGACAGACTTTGTTGTTGCTTTTTTGGTCCCTTACTGTGGCGCAGGACGATAGTCCTAGCCTACGCATGTGAATGACATGGTCACTTGTCTGACCGCCACAATATACGTTGGACGTATGCAACAACAACAGCCGGGAAATATATTATAATGCCTACCAAATAACTCGAAACCATTATATTCGTTCATTTCCACCTTTCTAGTAAAATAAACCACTCAGATCAACAAACACAAAAACATGGCATTTTCGGGCTTGATTGGGTCCGATTCAGTAATTGGGCCAGATTCGGTAAGTTACGGACCCTCCAAATCTAAATCAATTTCAATTTTTTTTTCATAACATAGACTTAATGATAATGTTTATTTTGAGATTAAACCAATGAATTTTTGACAGACTTTGTCATTCCTTTCTATGTCCCTTCCTGTGGTGCAGGATGATAGCCTATGCACGCTAATAATCACTTGGAATTCGTTAACCACCCCCCACCCCCCCCCCCCCCCAAACAATATTTCCCCACCCACAGGCTCAGAATCAAGACCCTCTCACACATTTGAAAAGTCAAGTGATCGGCCAAGAAATCTGCTTAAATGTCTATACAAATGCATCTTTCGAGTGATGCACACTGTTGTCGTTGCAATTTGAACAGAAAAAATGTTATCGCCGCTTCTAAAATGAGCACCACAACTTGAAAAAGTTTTGACCTTTCTCTGCCGACAGAATCGACAGAGATAAACCAGTAATGATCTTCGCTGAAACACTCTTGTTGTTTTTGTGGAAAATCAGCGAGACTGACAGCAGCCATCTTTGTTTTTTTTATCGGGTCATTAGGGTCAGTCTTATTACCCCAGGACACCCTAGGATACCCCATGATACCCCAGGACACATAAATACACTCAAAGATACCTTTATTCGATCATTTTTATTATGTTTTTTAAATCAAATTAGGTTTAATTTCATTGAATGTGTCATAAAATCAAATATTACCATTAAAAAAATTAGTATGTTTTGTCTGAGTATGAATAGCCAAGAGATTACCCCAGGACATCTCAACATACCATAGGACACGCAGGATACCTAAAAGATAACTCAGTATAACTTTATTTGTATGTTTAAGTATAATATGATCAATTTTAGATTTATGTTTATTAAATACATTATGTAATCGAGTTCTACCATTCAAAAAATTGAGTACGACTTTGTCCCAGATGGTTCCATCAGGACACCTCACTGTATACCTAGACACTTCAGTACCCCCAAGAACTCCATATTATATAATTATTTGCTTGTTTGGCCCAATGTTTGATGATTAATTGCTTCTATCTTAAAGTTTAAATCTCCATCTAGGTATCTGGAAGCAAATTTGAGAGAGTCCTGGGGTCGAGCCTGGGGTGTCTTTTCAGCATTATACATACCACTTATGCTGCTCGATTCAGACTTTAATGATATCATATAAATGATAATTTATATAATATTTGGGGTCAATAATATTTTTTTTTTGGTATAAACTTACATAGTTTTACCAAAGAGCAATTAAATAATGCATATTTGGACGTCTTAGGGTGTCCAGGGGTGTCCTAGGGTGTCCTGGGGTATTAAGACTGACCGACCACATTATCTTCCAATAGGTGGACATGCACAGAAATGTTATCGGGTATGAAAGCCATGACCGGCCCGATCTGCCGTGCCAGAAATCTATTTTTATATACAAAAAACATTATTACGTACCTTTTTATTTTGCAAATGAGAAAATATTTTATGCAGAGGATAGAGCAAAAATGAATAGAGAATTGAACCTCTTTGTTCTGTGGGAGATTGGATTTCTGGCGCGGCAGATCGGACACGGCAGCACCATGCGGTCACGGCTTTCATAACCATCATATCACGTGTCAACTTTGACCCTTGCAAGTGACGTATGACCGCGCGACATATGGAAATACACCTTACGACCAATCGTTGCAGCCTTTCATGGTAGAAGTTGGGAGAATATGAAAACATAGATCGATATCGTCCATTATCATTAGTTGATAAAGAAGGCGTTACCCTGTCAAAATTGATGGGAGATTATGGAATCTAAAACTGAATTGTATCAAAAACGTCAAAAACGAAATAAAACTAAAAGAAGGTTAGATCGAAGTTATCAATGGGGGCAATATCTGAATAACTCGGTGTAGAAAAAATGCTGGTAAAATATACCGTTTCCGAGTTTTTGAGCGCAAAGGGCTCCTTTAGTAGTATAGATGGTGTATCTCGGAAACCTAATTATTTTCTTGCTAGGGTCGACTTTTATCGTCAGCTGATAACCTTTGTGGACAGTTTGAATCCAGATTTACATGTAAGTTTTAGACCGTCCCTCCTAGTTGGCGCGACGTTGCGTTGCGCTATTAGCGCGACGCAATGTCACGTTACTCGCGTGGAGGTACGTTACGTCACCTTAATCAACAGACAAAATTCTAGGTGGCCCGTGACACTTCAAGAGTTAAGCTGTTTGTTTTGCTGCAATCACACTTGTTATTGTGTTAACATGGTTTCTGTGACGTCAGCGTCACAGTAAATAACGTCAGCCGCGTTATCAAAGTAGATCCTCGATGTACATCCGTGTTCTGATTCCACAGAATTTCGTGGCATTGGCCGAGGCAGTTCCGATTGTCACAATGTCTGAGAGTAAAAACTTGATAGCACCACGTGTATGCATTTGTTTGAGTTGGTTCTTTAAGTCCCAATCAATATTTTGTGCGTGTCACAGGATTTTAGATAAGAGTGCGTACCAGATTTTTTTTCTTATCTTTCAACCAAAAATATTTTTAGGGTACTCAAAAGAGCCGTCTCAATGAGACAGTTCTTTTGAGCACCCAAAACATATGCTAAAAATATGGGTAAGAAAATATTTACAATTTTAGGCTAAACAGTTCTCCTCAAGAACACGGCACATTGCTACCAACAGCAACGAATGAATGAACAACACCATCTGAGAGTAAACACATGATAGCACCACGTGTATGCTTTTCTTTTGAGTTGGTATTTTACGTCCCAGTCAATATTTTTTGCGTGTCATGACGTCTCCTATGTTGAACCAGTACTACATGCAAGAAGAGAATATAGCGTATTGTTAAGATCACAGCACAGTGCTATCGGTGATCCGTCTCAAATACACATAGAATGAATGAAAAGAAAAGGGCTGATAATCAATTTATCATGCGACTGTGAATGCGTGACTGTATTTACCACATGCCGTCAAAATCTTCTGTGTACATGTACATATAAAGACCGAACTGGCATGAACTGGCTTATTACATTATGCGACATGAACGTATGAGCCTCGTCACGAGAAAGCCTAACAATAATGTAAACCAACCCCCCCCCCCCATTCCACTGGACGGCGATTCCGCTACGCTCATGGCGAGAAGCGTAGACTGCCACACGATTTGGGAACTTGACGCTTTCAGAACGCCCCCACTACGCTTCTACTGCGTTTCCGTTACGCTCCTGCTACGATCCCACTACGACAATGAAGATCAGACTACGCTTAGTCTACGCTTATGGCGATGTAGCTGCGACTTCGCTACGACCTTGGCGAAGGAGCTACGCTTTCGTTGAGCTTTTGTATCCTTTTTATATAGAATCTGAAGTTTCGATACGCTTCTACTACGACCTTGGCGCTTCTACTGCGCTCTTGCCGTTTCTGTTACGATTCATGGCATTTTGACCAAAATTTCGAATCGTAGCGGAAACGCCGTCAAGTGGAATGGGGGTTTTAGGCCCAGGGGGGGGGGGGGGTACTCTGATATTTTGACACATACGTAGGCTCATGCTTTTTGGGGGGGTTCAAAATTCTGAATTTCAATATTTTTTGGGTTTTCAGAAAAATGAATATTTTTTGGGGGTATAAAGATTTTGTGGGTCATTTTTGGGGTTCATCACAAAATTGGGCTAGTTTGAGGGTCATTTCTATGCATTTTAGGTTCTTTTTTTAAGGTCAATGTACAGAATTGGGATATTTTTTTGGGTTGCTGAAATTTCAAATATTTTTTGGGGTGCTTGAAATTCCTGATATTTTTTGGGGGTGAACAGTAGATGCTGGGTCCGAGCCTACGTATGCGGAAAAAATAGAGCACCCCACCCCCCCCCCCCCGGGGTTTAAGGTAACACAGAAGAAGTACAATTTCTTATGGTGTAGCTTGAGTCGAATCATCGGTCAATGATCGGACGATTTGACATAAAAGAGAGTTAAGACATGATAGACTTAGTTTCCCGTCTACGACACCGCTGACAGATGATAAGCGACTGGTAGGGCCTCTCAATTTCCTGTGCAGACTCCTATGATATATCATGTTCTGGTGACTGAGGACTGTTTAGACCAGAATTTTTTTATTAGTTGATTTACGGGGAAAAAAATATCAGATTTAGGGTCGGGGGGTCGAAAAAAAAATAAATGAAAAAGCTCTAAAAATGAGGAGTTAACTGGTCATTTTCAGAGCTTTTTTCTTTTTTTTTGGTCATTTTCAGAGCTTTTTTTTTTTGGTTTAAACATATTTATTTCAAATAAGTTTATACAATACAATACAATTTTCAATCATACAAACATTAGGATTAGAACGGAAGCAAGAGCTTATCACGTTCTTCTTCTTTACAATATTTTGACAAAGTGTAGATGGCAATGACTTCAATTTTGCATAATACAAATTCATGGGCTAAAACGACATTTTGAGAATACAAAATTAATTGAAGTAAATTAGACAATAGAGGCTAAGCCATAATTAAGAGAGAGAGAGAGAGAGAGCGAAAAAGGGAGGGATAGAAAGAGATGTGGTGGGAATAGTCTGAATTGTCCAGGTTGGACGAGAGCTGTTTGGGGTATTGGCAATGGTTACATTTACCAGTATCACTTAAGTATCTCTATAGGTACAGACAATTTATATTGCTTTTTGTGTTTTTAACCATAAGTCTATCTACTTAGATGCTCAGAATCGCTTGCTTTTCTGAATGTATTTATGCACAGCTTCAAATATGATTGAGTTGATGTTAGTTGACAGTCTTTCATCACCACGTAGAAGCACATCCAGAGTCATGTTACAGTACTGTGCTATAGATTGACGAAGATCTACCCTAAGATGATTGTATAGTTGACAAATAAAAAAGAAATGGTAGGCATTCTCAACCTCTCCTGAATTGCAAGTACATAGTGGAGAGTCAATAATATTTTTTAGGAATAAATCATTTTTAAGTGAGCTGCAACCTGTACGAATTCTTGTGTGCCATATTTGGTTTTTCCTTATTCCAGAGTAGTAATGTTTTGGTATAACAGGCAAGTTTTGGTTTAGTTTAAATGTGAAAGCATCTAAGGTACCAGCATTTCTGATATCAGGATTAAGTCTGTTCCAATCTCGAATTGATGAGTGTAGAAAAAAAATTATAAAACAAAGTAGTGCGAGAGGCAACAGTCTGAGTATCATTGGAATTGCGTAGGTTGTAACGTGATGCATTCTGGACGAGAGGAGGCACAAGAGATGAGAGATAAAGTGGTGTAAGATCGTTAAACATTTTGTAGAAGAGCACCAGTTTATGCTTGTTTCTTCTTGCATCTAGCGTCTCCCAACCAGTTTCTATATAAAGGTTGGCAACTAATACCAATTTTGTTGTTCCTGTTGATATTCTTGCAGCTTCTAATTGTATAAGTTCAAGTTCGTTTTTGTTTTGCTGCGTGCAATTATCCCAAATGACATCTGCATATTCTAGGAGTGGTCTTATAAAAGATTTGTAAATTGTTTCTAAAGATTTTCTGTCAAGGTCATACCTTAGCCAGCGCATAATGTTTATTCTTGTCCATGTCTTTTCCTTAACATAATCTATATGTTTTTGACAAGAGCAGTCATTAGATAGAATAACACCTAGATGTTTATGAGATTCGACTTCTTTGATCTGTTGATCTTGCATAAATACGGGAGGATGAACAGTGTTTGTTTTTCGTGAGATTAAAAGAGATTCAGTTTTTAAGGGATTAAATTTTACAAGCCACTTTAGTGCCCACTCTTCTATCTTTTCAAGGTCTGCATTAAGGAGTTCTACTGCGACAATAGGATCCTCTGAAATGATATATAGACTTGTATCATCTGCAAAAAGACGTATAGATGATCCAATGTCGTGTACAATATCGTTTATAAAAAGAAGGAAGAGAAGTGGACCAAGTATAGAGCCTTGAGGTACCCCAGCTGTGATAAAATTCCAGGCAGACTGAACACCAGACATGACAAGCCTTTGTTTTCTACCAGTTAGATAATTGGTAAACCATGATAAGAGATTGCCAGATATACCAGCAGATTTTAACTTATGAATTAAACCAGCATGCCAAACACGGTCAAATGCTTTACTAATATCACAGAAAATCGCTCTGACTTCTTTACCTGCATCTAAAGCTTGACAGAAAGTGTTATATAGATAAGATAGTTGATTAACAGTAGAGTCTCCCCGTCTAAATCCAGACTGAAAAGAAGTAAGAATGTTGTTTTCCAAGAAGTGATTGTATACATACTTAAAAATAAGTCGTTCAAAAGCCTTGTCCATATTGCTTAAGAGTGATATAGGTCTTTAATTTGAGATTTCAGATGGTTCACCACCTTTATGCACTGGGCTGACATAAGCCTGCTTAAAAGAGTTTGGGACTATACCTGTATGAAGAGATTGGTTAAAGAAACCACATAGAGCTGGAGAAATCTCCCGACTAAGTAGGTTAAGGCCCAGTTTTAAAAAGAGCCCTACTTAAAGTGATAATTCCGACTTTTTTTCATATACATTTATTATAGATCTAACAGTATACTGGGAACCATATGACCATTTATTTTGTTGAAACTGCTCCAATTAGCCCATAATTTAATTGCACTCACATGTCACAGGGGATCGCCATTAATCACTTGAATACTCCAAGAAGAATTCCTCAGGCAGCACTACACAAGGTACAGTTATCAGGTCAAGCAGGTTAATTACAGTCAGTGTATAATGTTCGGTCTGATCTATTTCTAAACTCTTTGGAAAGATTATCAAAGAGTGTCAAACAGTTTGGATCCAGATCAGGCCTGACAACATGTCATACCTCTTATCAATTTTTTTGTAAAGCTTATCAGCAGACGACACAAACAGGTTTAAAGTAAAATGGTATGAGCATCAAGCACCGCATCTGCGTTTGATTATAGTCTGATCAGTGTTTTCACAGCAACATAATGGGTAGCTAAAGTATCCAAGCTTCAAGGACTCTGGCTAGAATTGGCAGATTCATGAACAAACAGGTGAGACTCAGATCAGCCTGGATATAGACACTGTATGGTCAGAGTCTTTGCTGTCTGCATGGATCAATGCGCAGGCTGATCTGAGTCTGTTAGGCTTTCAAGCCATTTTGTTGAACTGGACTTGGTTTGAATTTTCAAGAATTTACTCAGATTTATGGAAATGATAAAAAATTATGACATTAAACAATGAAAATACAATTTCTCTTTGCGAACACAGGATTATTTTGAATGTTTTAATTGTCTGCCTTTTTCTTTAAGAAATCACTTTTCCAAAAAACTTTTTTCAGGAATGCGATCAGAGCACCTACCAGTTTGGATCCTGATCAGATCCCTTATTTTGGTGGGCCTGATCTGGGTTCAAAATGTTTGCAAAGCAGAAGATATCATGCACAGGGCTAAATGTTACAATTTTAATTAATGCTATTAACTATTACTTACTTAGGGGCCCTGAACCAGACTGCTTATTTCTGTAGTGCAAACATGTAAGGTAGCCCCTGTCTAAGTATTTCTCATTCTTATCACTTGAAGCCATTATTACTCAATGAAATAATTGAATGGAAGCACAGCTAATTATAGGCCCCTCTTCTGGGAGCTGATCCCATTTAATCACAACTGAGGTAAATAGACGCTTGATCGCATGCTGTTAAATGTACCAGATGAAAAAGATGTCTGCAGACAGTTATTGGTTTTCAGAGCAATAAACAGGGCTTTAATCACCTTAGCTAATGAAGGTTCAGAGCAGTGAAAACAAATTAGTAATTACTGAGGAATTTATTTTTGATCAAAATAAACTTCCATCAGATCCGAACAATCACTTTAAGATTTTTTTTCAATCCATCTGGTAGAAAAATTCCAATGGTACAGTCGATTAGAGTAACATGTAAGAGTCACTTTTAGGGTGGATGCCAGTTCTGAAAGTGGTCCAGATTTTTTCTACAACATAATAAACGCACCTACCCAAAATTGTGCTATTATTTTCAATTTAACTTATTTTTCATGATGCCTAAGTCTTATTTCCGTTGAAATTACCACTACCCCTGCTTTAGCCAGTTTGGTAACTTAAACTAATATTTTAGTATCCCATAAGCTAGGAAACAATGTTTTGTTCCCAATTTTTGATGGCTTGGTATAAAAATGATGGCATATTTCATGGTACTGTTCATATCAAATGTGCCATTATTGGAAATGTTATGAAAATGCATGTTCTTATATAATTACTAAGTTTTAATCACATATATTGTATTTCTTGGCCCTAAAAATTAATACAGAGAGTATATAAGACCCTGCTTGTTCTAATGACTATATAAAACTTGCCATATTTTCTAAACATGGGAAGGTTGCATACAAGATACCCCACCCATTTACTTAGTAGTCGTTTTATTTTCATAATTGATTAACATAAATATTCTTCTTCATGCATCTTTCTCACTGATTTTGAAATAAGGTTTAGTTGGTATACTTGAGAATCATCACATATTACAGTGTACTCTTATGAAAGTTAATTTCCAACCTTCATTGTGTTATGTACGTTACCTGTTTAAATGAAACATAGCAAAATAGGCATTTAAGTATATAATAGTTCCTATGGATTCTGCATGCGTTATCAATTTCAAATGGGTCCTTACTTTGTATTAACCTTTAAAGGAAAATTGATTTGACTTCGAATTACTGCAAAAATGATATTTTTTCTATTTTATATAATGTGTCTGTTACTTAACACTAAACCTGGAAGCACAAGGCAAAAACTGCAAATCATAAGGGCAACTTTAGCATACTAAACATGAAGGTCTACTGTAAGATGTAACAAGATAACAAATGTTTTAACGATATCAGGTCTGAGAAATTCCCAAATACTAAAGGCAGAATCAGCTAAGATTTGTCTCAATATAAGCTACAGGCAACTATTTTAGTGACATACATAATGCTAACAGATATTTAATTTTTTGGCCTTTGTTTCCAGTATTGGTTTCTAAGTCAATCTTGATCATTTCTAAAATCTTTTTAGCTAACAAACTGATTCAAACATTATAAAGAGATAAGTAAAATCCAATTCGATTTATCTAATTGTTGCTTTATTAAACTTTGATTCAGATATTTTAGTTGTTAACACAAAACTATAATGCATAATGCAAATCTAAAATGTAGATATTAGAAAATCACAAAGCATAAGTTAGATAACTACCTCATAAAACATCTTGATAATCATTCAAAGCATGTTTTAAACTCTGTATAAATGATATTAAATATCTTGAATGATAAAAATGTAAGATACATAACACACAACGTCAAATGACTATTACATGAAATTAAGGTCAGTAATTCCCATCGCAGCTGATTTTGAAACATTTAAATGAAGTTCAATGATCAATTAACAGTCCTATCAACTTTTGAAACGTTCTAATCACTATATATATGTCTTTTGTAGAGACCCATAAGGAACTAGGATTGCAAATACATATACACCATCGTTTGTTATATGACTGGAGAGAATCCTGATTCCTGATTGGCCCAATTTATCTTCATAAATCTCTATATCTACCTCAAAACTGGTCTGAACTGGCTCAGAAGGTGATATAGGATGAAATCCAGCTCAAACTAGTTTCCAGAAGTTAATATTTTTGACACTTCTGCAATATCACCCTCTAGAGAGCTAAAAATAGCATGATGAGTATAAAACTAGCATGTGCTGCATGAAATTGACATGATTTGCTGTTTCACATTCCAACAGGTAAACTAAAGACTTTCATGAATTTTAACAACTGTTTTGTTGTGTTTTGTTTGTTCATTTATCTTTGTTTGAATGAACAAAATGTAAAAAAAGTTTAATGATTAGATTTTACATTCCACATTTAGAAAATTAATATACATTTCAAATTGCAAAATACTATATTGAAATATTCTAATATCAGTTGATAAAACTTGTAAGAAAGTCCTTAGGTTGAAGGTTGACTTCAGCAACAAATGTGAAAGTAGAACATTTTCATTCTAAGTTGAAAAGTCATATAACAAAACAGTTATTGACTTCAATTTCGGTAGACATGAGGATTTATCTACCCTTAAAAGTGATATTCACCTCGGCCTAGCGGCCTCGGTGAATTATCACTTTTTCGGGTAGATAAATCCTTATGTCTACCTCATTGAAGTCAATAAATGTATAATATCACCTCACTTTTGATACTGTTAACCATCTTTTAGGCCTATAATGGGATTGGGTGGGGCAAATAAATGGGCGTTTGCAATTCTCACTAATATAAGCAAGTCACTCTTCAAATATGGTTGAGTTTGGTCCAGCCATTTGAAAAAATGATAGCACAACCGTCAGAATTGATGTAACTAGGGCAGACTAAGGCTATCTACTCAAACTATACCAAACATATTCCAATTGACCATACATACCGTAATGTACATTGTGGATATGTCTATTCTATTTTTATACTGGTTTAACCCAGGAAACCATCTCAGCATGACTGAAAACGGTGAACAGGGCCAAATAGCATAATCTGGAACAACGAAACATTTAAAATGGTTATTTGTAGAAGATATGAACGTGTAAGACATTTGTTGTGAATGTATGTACATCTAAATTCACAGAGAAATGTTAAAATGCCTATCTGCTGCCATCATCAGGAGGATTTGAAATGTGTGAACTTTCTTCTGAACTTTATCAAAAGCATCTTCTTACTATAATTAAAACCAATAGCAATATATGATGGTAAATAAGAACTATTTATAATCCATATTAGGTGGTTATAATTATTTCAAGGAAGCATTATTAATCAAGTTTGTTATAATTATTTGAGGGGAACCATATTGCTTACACTTGTCTTTGGCTTAGTTACTATTACCAGTTTGATTAGATCAATGGTGTAATTAATAATTGGTTGAGGTAGAAATATTTAACTTCTACTAAAAAAGAGCAACACATATGGATTAAACTACGAACTCGCAAGAATTCATGGTAATTTATAAAATTACATTTGCATTTTCTGACCCACTTTCACCTGGTTAAGCTAAATTAATTGCATATAGAACAAAATTAATGAGGACACTCTACTTATCTAGTCATAAAAATACAGAGATTGATTATGTTTGAACTTTGATTAAGTATAATTAATTTGTATTCCATATTAAAATATATCATGACACTCGAAGGTAACGTTTGTAACAGCAAAGATCCATATGTAACATACAGATGAGAAGCCAATACATATTTTCAATCTCATAAGAATTCCTTGCATGAGGACAAGTAAATAAACAATCATTAAATTGTGGATAATAATACTCTACTATATTCAATGGTATCATTTTAAACCCTTTAAATGGTAGCATACGTTACCCAACTGTTACTCGCGATAACTGCAACTGCAAGATAACTAATGTCTGTCAAGTTGAGCTCTGTAAAGAGCAGTTTTGAAAAAACTATATCACACAAAGTTTTCCCTTGGGATGGGGGTTCTTTACAACCAATCTAAGGACCAATACTATTAAGTGTATGCTCTACAACTTTTTGATTTATACGGTGATTCTAAGTATTGTTTTCTCGGTCAGATAGACCAAGTAATGGGTTTGTGACATACTTATGTTGTATAATTGGTATGTTTATATAGACTGACGTGGTAGATGTATAATTCATGTATAATCCCTTGTAAAATAGTTTTTATTTTTTTGTCCAAAAAGCACAACTGGCAACTACATTAAATGCTTAATTATACTATCATCCCAATAAAAAAACAAGAGCTGAACAATTAGATCTTATAATTTCTAAATGGTCAGATTATTCAAATTTAAATTAAACCAGCTATAGCAGAGAGTATCACCTCTAGACCTTATTTTTCCAGCTAGAGTAATCTGGGACTTATAATGTTTTCAATCATGAAACAAACAATGTATAATGGAAATATATTCGTATAGAGGAACCGGCATCTCAAAGTGGGTTGGGTATTGGATAAACAAGATAAAAGCGACATATAAAGCAGTAATTTCTTGCACCTGATAGTAGTTATTTTCAATCTTAATCCATGTAGCTGAAACACAAAAGTCTAAAATGGTATGTTTCATCATGGAGTGTTAATTTGATTAGAGTGTTTTCCATGATGATACATTGCATTAGTTAGATGGCCTCCATGCGAGCTGAACATTTCTTGTACTTCAACTACATCAGAATCTAGGGCGAAGGTTTGGTACCAGTAAAATGCATTTAAGCCCCCCCCCCCCAGGTGGCTTAGGCTGCTGTCCGTTCTTAGGCGGTGGTTCTGTTGTTGTTGACTTTTTGTTTATTGTTACTCGCATTGTGGGAGTTTGTAATTGTTCTATGTTTTGTTGTACGTTACTTTATATCCATTCTAGTATTGCAAACATCTTGATGGGAAAGAGATATGATTGCTTTGCTTAATTTGTCTTCCTGGTGTCTCGTGATGTTTGAGCGGCTCTTCCTCGCGGTGCCACGGGGTTGTCTGCAGTTTGTGATTGTGGTATTTCCTGATCATACTCACTTACTATTTTTAATTTGTCCATATTACAAAAAAAACTATATGAAAAATGGGTGGGTGGGGTAACACCAATGCACCAAATAATGTTTGACTTCTTTTTTGACTGAATTCTATCGTTAATTACTTGTTAAACTTTCATATACATCAATAAGAAGTCAATATACACTCATACATATTGAAATTGTGCTGAATGTTCAAACATTTATATTACAACATATTTTCAATGGGTGGGGTAACGAAATTTCGCCTGAAAAAAATCTGCACCACTTTTGTTTTTAGCATTTACCCTCATTTGACTTCTTTATAGTTGTGCTATCACCTGGTACAAACGAAATTTTTCTACCAGACCAATTGAAAAAAAAATCCAATCCAGCTTGCCAGCCCTCAGACTAAAGTTCTTTTAATACACGATTACTTATCCCATCCGGCCCAACAGCCTTACCAACTGGAAGGCTTTTCAAGACAGATTCAACTTCCTCTGAAGTAAGAACGATGTTACTTAAGGGACTGTCAACAGGGTAACTATGAATATCATGTATCTCAGCATTTCTTTCATCGAGCAAAGTTTGGTCTTTAATAAAATCATTTAATATATTTGCCTTATCACACTCTTCTGCATAAATTTGACCATTAGTTTCAAGAGGGGGGATAGAAGATTTTGAATTGGGAGCTATAAAGTATTTGAGCAATTTCCACCACTGTTTAGGTGATAGTGAATCTGATTTTAATTTAGTAGCCATGCTCTCATTAAAAGATTGCTTGGATTCTCGTATTAGTTGTGTTACCCTGTTGCGCAAGTTTTTAAATTTGGTCCAGTGTATTGGAAGATTGGTTTGTTTTGCCCTTTTATAAGCTCTTTTGCACTTTCCAATGTGTCTCTTGATAAAAGTTGTTATCCAGGGCGGATCTGACGGTCTAATAGTAATGACTTTGTTAGGTATACACATTTCAGTAATAGACTGTAGATGTTCTGTTAAATTTTCGCAGTATGTGTTAATATCATTGTTTTGAAAGTCGTTCCAGTTGGTATCTGAAGCTTTTTTTTTTATATCTCCAGGAAAAAACAGTAAAACTAGTCAGGTAAGCCAACAGTCTGTATTAAATCTTTAAATATTTCATCATTTACCTAAAAATCTGGACAGGACAATCACTTTTAACAGTGTCACTCTTAAAAAACACAGACAGACCCTCAAAAATATATTATTTTTTTTCAATGAAACAGATAAAATTTAGAGTCGGCGGATAAAATATAAAAATAATTTTAGAAATTAATTTTTTTTTCAACTTTATGGAAAATTACAGTAGGAGAGTTCATAAATCAACTAATAAAATAATTCTGACCTTACACAAAAAAGCACCTCTTAAAACAAAGACAAAGCCAATATGGAACTTTTATTTCTCGCACACTGGATCGGGATTCCCGTTGTTTTTACCCAATCTATGTGGGCACGTAAAAGAAACTTCGGGGCTACAGCAAGTAGTTGTCAGGCGCAGGATATATAAGGTGCGTACATTATTTGGTTTGAACGGAGAATGCTTCGCCTGCTGTAGAATTAATAGGAGCCATCATTTATGGTATCGTTTGACATGCCATCGATAATGATGTTAACCTGATTACGATATATCGATGTTTCTGTGGCTTTGACATATATTTCAACAGGAGTATCACTAGAGGAGATCGGTGCATATACCATTCAACTTTGATAAAACCCCCATTCCACTGGACGGCGATTCCGCTATGATTCGAAATTTTGGTCAAAGTGACACGAATCGTAGCAGAAACGACAAGAGCGCAGTAGAAGCGCAATAGAAGCGCAAAGGTGTAGTAGAAGCGTATCGGAATCTCAGATTCTATATAGAAATGATACAAAAGAGCAACGAAAGCGTAGCTCCATCGCAAAGGTCGTAACAAGATCGCAGCTATGTCGCCATCAGCGTAGACTAAGCGTAGCCGGATCTTCATTGTCGTAGTGGGATCGTAGCAGCAGCGTAACGGAAGTGTAGTAGAACCGTAGTGGAAGCGTACTGGAAGCGTCAAGTCTCCAAATCGTGTGGCTGTCTACGCTTCCGCGGCGATTTGGAATAATTTTATCGAAAATTCTAGATCGCCACGAGCGTTTCGGAATCGCCGTCCAGTGGAGTTGGGGGGGGGGGGTCAAGCATCACTATAAAGATTTGTATAGTGCTCAAAGCAATGATCCTCTACTTTGGACGTTGTTCTTATTATTCAAACGAAATTTTCAGTGGTAATTGAAAATGCTGCGGGCTATAGGGCTATAGTTTGTTATGCAAAATATGTTTTCTTGTGCTTTTGTCGCATTCCCATACAAGAGAGCCAAAAGGACAGCCCTTTCCCAACAGGTCACCACAAGGCTGATAGGAACAAATATAACAGTAAGGCAAAGACAAACACAATAACAAAAAAGATCCACAAACGAAGCACTGCCTTTGAACGGTCAGTAAGAAAATTACTGGAGGGCTACAGCCTAAAAGTGCCATTCACGACTGCAGCAGACGACAAATTTTGTGACATCTTTCTCAATTTTCGACAAAAATAAGGTATGATATTACATGAGAATCGTCTGCCAGCAGACGATTTTCATGAAATAGCAAGCCTTGTTGGTTATTTTTGAAAAAGCTGCAAAATTTGAAAGTGACGTCTGCTGCTAGCTATATGTCACGCTTTAAGGGTTAAACTAGTGCCGCGATACCAACCTTAATTCTGATGAGGCTCAATACACATAGATGTTTGGTTTGGATGAAAGAGACCTAACTTATCAGTGAATCATTAATCAAAGCTGTAGCCCACTACATGTTCAATTACTACTGTAAATTTCGTGGAATTCGAAGCAAAACTCGACAGTTATTGAGGACCAAAGAGGTAGGCTCAGTGCATTGAGCCCTATGGAAATATTAATTGGTGCTTATCAAAATGAAAGTGAGTATGATCAGGAAATACCACAATTACTAACAAATGACCACACCACGGTACCGTGAGGAAGAGCCACAGGACATACGCAGTAACAAGACACCCGAAAGACAATAAAAGCAAAGCAACCAGCTGTCTATTCCTCTTCAAGATAATTGCAAAACTAGAAAGAAAATAAAGTAATGCATACCAAGACACGACCCTCACAAAAAAACTCCACACACTCAAAGGGAAGTACATAAAACAAAAAATCTACAACAACAGAATCACCGCCTTAGAACGGACAGCAGCCTGAGTTTGAGTAGTATACATGTACATGTATATATCTAGATCGGTTATGTTTACCTGTCGTCTGTCTGCCTAAGTGGTATGATAGTATATACACTTTAAATCACACGACACTAAGAACGTCATAAAATAGTTCTCACTTTATTATTATCGTAAAAATGGCGTATCATTGTCGCAGAAAACATACTAGATGGTGGTCTGTGTCTTTTCTTCGCGGTGCCGTGGGTTGGTTTGCAGTGTGTGATTGTGGCATTTACTGGTCATACTCACGTACATTTTTGGTTTGTTTTTGTTTTCGCTAATCTGTGTTTGGCAATTGGTACTTGCGTTTTAATGTGTAGAAAAAAAATACATACAAATATGTTCACCATCAAAACTCCATTATCAAATTGTCTAAAATGGCCAATGTACTGTCAAAGTTGTGCGTATTGGCGCATGTGATAAAGATCCGCCAGAGACATGCAAGCACAGGAAGTTCTAACATGAATTCAGGTCTCCACAAATAATTTATTTATTTTCATTTCTCAACTAAAAACATATGCTGTGGGTACTCAAACAAACAACACGTAGCTCGATGTCATTTTAGAGATAATATAAGCTAATCAGTTGCAAACAAAGCTAAATGCCGCTGTATTAGTCTGCATGTTAATTTAAATATTATATTTAGACTGAACTTATTTTTAAGACAGCAGAATCTAGGGCGAATATTTAGCCAGTAAACTACTTAAGCCCGCCAACCCAGGTGGCTCCATCTACCGTCCGTTCTAAGGTGGTGATTCTGCTTCTATTTGTTTATTGTTGCTCACGTTGTTTGTAGAAATGTTGTGCTTGGTACTTGTTGTGTTGTGCTATAAGAATCCGTCATGAGTGTGAGGGTGTGAAAATCCGTCCCGAGGATCACCGTTTGGCATCACGAGGCTTGAGTGATGACAAATGGTGATCCCGAGGACCGGATTTTTCTATCCGACCCTCACACAATTGATGGATTCTTTATCTTGCTCATCACTAGATACCGCATTTTATGTTGAAAAGAAGGCTACCAGAAGTTCCTAAATGTGCTGAGATGCGACATGTTATGGTATTTACATTTCCACTGCAAAGTAAGTAAGGGTGCAAAGATCAGGAATCGATACAATCAAGTACCACACCTGACCCAGGAACTTATATGAACCTTTACATTTGAGATGTCGGTCATACCTTCATGAACAAGTCGATTTAAGCCACAACCACATACGCGCCATTTGAGCGGGCTAACGTCAAGTCCATCCAATAACGCTGCTTGTTTACTGACGTTTGCGTGACGCTGAACACGTACATGTATCGCCACGACGCTTAGCGTGAAAATTTGGCGTTTTGGCTATTCCAAACCCTACATGTACTTTATGTCTGATTTAATTCAAAATATCTGGAAAACCTGCCAAGTTAGGTGAGAATTGAAAATTGATACTTGACTGATAATATAAAATGTGAATATATAAGTAATAAATTCAATTTATGGTTATTTTGGAACTCGCGTACATGTTCGTCAATGTACATTATTCACGTGACAGCCTGGGTCAGATAGCAAGGGTAAGATAAAATTTTCTATCCAGGGATCAAACATCAGATTATTTAATCAGATGTTTCATCAAGCAGCCATGGCTAATTGGGAGGATAAAACATATATTTAACTACCGAATACACAATGAAAACATAACGTAGCTGTATCAAATGGCTATTTGGAACTTTGTTGTTGAATCAAGAGCGCTGTTCATCTTATTTTGACGATATTGACGTCATCGCAAAAAGACAATGCATAAACAATCAGCAAGCTTTAATTACAATAATCTGTAAACAATAACAAACATGGTCACACGTGTTTATATATTTATTTAAGGCTTTATGTTTGTTCATTGTCAACAAGTTGACTTATCGCCATAAAGTATGGCTTTATTCTGAATGCAAAAGTCGTAGGACAAACAATAAGCTTCGTTTAAGTTCTCAGATTGCGTCAATCATTGTTAACGTCTTGCTTTAGCACTTAACATGCTGAGCATTGCTTCAATACTTGTTGTCATCTGCTGACGATTTCAAAATTAACTTTTATAAAAAAAAAATGGCTCAGGAACACTATCAGAGTGTCAAACGGTTTGGACCCAAGATCAGGACAGACGTTTTGTCGGTCCTGATCTGGGTCCAAACTGTTTGCAAAGATAATCAGCTGACGACACAAGACGGCGCTAGCAGACAAAGAGTGAAGTAATCGGTTAATAAAATGCTAGTTGTAGTACAAATCTAGGCCTTTGTTTCCAATTAACCCCTATACTGTTTATATAGATGGAATATCTCATTTAGCTTAACCATATTAGCCTTCTAACTAAATGGAGAAAAAAAACAAGGATCTTAGTCATGTCTTTAAAGAGTTGTTTTTATGTAATACTGAATTTATTAAACAAGTTGCCAAGCATTTTATCGTTTTTTTTTCACAACGAGTTTATTAAATTTATTAATACGGAAACGCGAATTGATATATTTTGGTTACAGTATCACATGACATTAAGCTTATTTTGGTACCGCATTTTGACGTGAAAACATTAAGTTCAGCGCTCTGATATAGTCCATTGAAGAATCGTTTGTAAAAAGTCAATTTTGCAAACATGTCAGCAGACGACAGAAATATGAAAAATATACGTAACTTTGTATTGGATGTCATTGTTAAACATTGCACAATACTAATGTATTTCCAGGTTATTAGTGACCCCCGTTTTTCTTTTTTTAAACAGCTTTAAATTGAACTTAGAAGAACGGCACTTAGCATGTGGATTTAAATGCACACCGCGTAACTAAAACTTATTTTTGGGAGACGCCCTTATTTGTAACTGAAGCCCCAGACCCCTGTACAAAAGAATAACTTAGTTGTTTTTTCCTGTGAATATACCTATGTGTACCCCAATAGATACACGTGGTATATTTGCATTGCTATGATGATATGTACTAGCCTACAGGACTATCTCTATCCGATGATTCAACGAAAATCTATTTCGCAAACCTCACTCGTCATCATTTTGACTCACACACGCACGCACACACGCAATTATAAAAGTCTATAGGGGTCCTAGACCGTGCCCTATTGAAAGCAGGCACATATAAGGCTTAAGCATGAAACATGCATGTACATCTCTATTCATTGACTCTTTTTGCCTACTGGGTAATTTGTCATGATTTTGTCGTCTGCTGATATTTTTTCAAAATCAGTTTGTTCCTTGTCGTTGCTTTTTCTAAATGATCTTTCGGGAATATCAGTAGAGTGCTAAGCAGTTTGGATCCAGATCATGCCCGACGATTTGTCGGGCCTGATCTGGGTCCAAATTGTTTGCAAAGGTAATCAGCAGACGACACTAGTAAGTAAAGAGTTTATGACGACAATTCAAGTTTAGAGAGTTGACGAGAAATAGCGAATTAGGGATATACATTAAACTTAAAGAGCATCAACTATTTGCCTGCTAAAGCTATTTCGCTGAACTGCTTAACTGTTTTACCGAAGGCAAGTTAAGGTAAAATGTTGGGCATTATCTGGATCCATACTGTTTGATAACCTACTTGTTTTCCTGAAAGACATATTTTTAGGAAACAATGATCTCGAAAGGAAATTCAGCCATTGTTTAAGGTTCAGACAATACTGTTACTTGGATCGTTTTTTTTAACTCAGGCCATTCAATGCATCGCCTTTAGATGTACAGTGAAGTTTATGAGTCAGTATAAGCAGTGAATCATAGCTTAATGCACGAAGATTGTGCCAGTTAAGCAATTTTAGCGTGAAGTTGCGATTGTTTTTATCAGTTTAAACACGTGTTTTGGGTGCTCAAAAGAACCATATCATCGAGACGGTTGTTTTGAGTACACACAACATATTTTTTAGTTGAGAAATAGGACAAATAATTCTCTGTTACGCACTCTTATCTGTGGGACTGTAGAATTACCTCCACTGACCTGCATAAACCATGTTTTATTTATATCGCTAGGTTCACTTGGGGACTAATTCAAAGAAGAGCAGCAAAAACACACCAAAATTCCATCTAATTCCAGCCTATACAAAAACTCATATTTATGTGGAAAAAATAAATTCAATTACGCGGTATGTATTTGAATTCATTTCTCTAATTAATTTTTCAATTAAAATCACCATTAAAGAATAATTAGCAAAAAACGGGGGTCACTAATGTCCTGGAAACACTATAGTCGTTTATCGTTTTTTTTTTTTATCAAATATGGATTTTCATGCAAACCAAACATCTGAACTAAGGGTGAGGTTGGTGCCGTGCAACCGATTTAAGTCTTCCAGTAAAATATTTTTACTGGCCGTTCCAAGGCGGTACTTCTTTTGTGGATCATTTGTGTTTTTGTGTCTTGTGTTTTTCATGCTTTCGCGCCTGTTCATTGCTGCCTTGTGGTCACCTGTTGGTAAAGGGCTGACCTCCTGGCTCTTGTTGTTGATATTGATTGTATTTTTGTTAACTCCCCTTTTGGTATCCTGGGCCAGGTGTGGTACTTGGTTGTATCGTTTCCTGATCTTTGCCGTCTTTCTTACTTTTATACAACTCCCTGACGCGATTTGTGATTTCCAACAACGTGGCATTTTGACAAGTCTAGACTCAAACGAGCCTGTGTATCCTCCTTATAAGTTTAATAACTCCAAATGATGTTAGTTCAGTAGCTTAATATTCATAAACTATTCAAGCGACTTACAAAGGCTCTGATCAGACTGCGCACATTGTTGGAAAGTTCATGTCGCGGCTCATATATTTCGCAGCTTATTCGTTTTGCTTAATATGTTGAAATGTAAATGATTTTAACAACAGAAAACAAATTTTAACTGGTTAATTGCTGAAACAGGGCTATCGATATAATTAACTTCGTAAAGCATTCTCTGAATCCTATGGAAGACTCTCATAGATGATCATTAAATACAATGTTGGCTTGAAAGCTCTTCTGCAACAAGGTATTTCAGAGCCAAGTTATTATGGCAATTTGGTTTATAAGCTCAAAAGAATCGTTGGAAAGCCTTCCTCTCATGGTCAGTTAAAAAGAGATTCAAGCGTTATAAAATAGTTGGATATAGCATAAATAGTATACGGTAGTCTGCATGCCTGGTTATAAACCAAATCACGGTGTATAGCTACGGCTACCTCTTTAATTGCACGAGGGCGAGTCAGGCCTCAGACTCAATGACAACACTGACATAAGGCTTTAATGGGTTAATCAGTGCCTGATGATTGTCTTAGGCTGGGCCCACCGTTATTCAGCTGGAGGTTTTCTTTAGCTTTGACAGTCTGTGAGTTGAGATCCCTTTTTATTGTTTCATCACAGTTTGTTAATTGATTTGGTTGTTTCCCTGTGATGATACATTGCATAAGTTATAGAGAATACTAGGTGAGTGTCTTTTGATATCAAGTTTACCATGCAAGGCTTTGAGAATGCTTGTTGACATCGCGAGGCTTGCCGAGCGATTCAACAAGCGTTCTCAAAGCCGAGCCTGGTAAACTTGATATCAAAAGACGCGAACCTGGTATTCTATTTATCAGTTTACCCATTGTTGGCGATTATGACGTAATTTTCGATTTTTGTGTTGATTCAGCGTCATAAGCGACGTCATTCAAAAAGTGCAACGTCATCATGACCTGATAAAAGCAACATGCCGTGAGATAGACAACGTTTATCAGGCAACGCGCAGCAATGCAGTTTGTATGAGAGTTAATTGATAAAAGATACCTCCATTCGAAAAAATGGATCCTTAAGAAACTGGAGAAGAGAGAGATGATTGCTTTACTTTTGTGGTATTCAGAATGTCATGATTCTGTTATCGTTTCTGTCTCTTCCTTATGGTGCCGTGGGTTGGTCTGAAGTGCGTGACTGTGGTATTTTTTGATCGTTCCCACGTACTACATGTATCTTCACTGACCGCCAATGCGATAAAGAACTGGCATAAATATATACATCAGTTAAATCCAGTTTTCATCGGATGTGGTTTAAAGAAGTTTATGGCAATGACGTCATTGATTCTTATTTTCGGTGTCAAAGAAATGCGGATTTGATTCATTGTGACATTGCACTGACTTAGTTGAATTCTGTCCTATACACAATTATCATGAGTCGGACCATAAAATAGGTATATATTTCAAATGAAAGTCATAAATGTTCACAGTAATGACGCTATGCTGCTTTAAACGGAATAACCGACTCAATTTGAGCCGCGACATGCGATTTTCAACAATGTGACATTTTGACAAGTGTAGACTCGGATGTGCCTGTGCAGCCTCCTTTTAAGCGTAGAAACTCCAAATGATTTTCGGTCAGTAGCTTGACACTCCTAGAATATTCAAGCGACTAGCAAAGGCTCTGATCAGACTGCGCGTATGCGCAGGCTGGTCTGAGCCCTTGCTGGTCGCAAATACCACTGTGACATTGTTGTAAATCTCATGTCGTGGCTCATTTATGCTCTTAAATGCACTCAAACGTTAACAGGATCAGATTACAATATAAAGACGTCAATCAATTTAGCCACGCCTACCCAAACGTTAACAGGATCAGATTACAATATGGAGACGTCAATCAATTAAGCAACGCCTACACTGCATAGTCTTTAACTTTTGATATTCTAATTTTGGAAATAAAGTTGTTGTTTTTTCAAGAATACAGTAAAAATACTCAAACTCAGGTAAACATTTTGCCATTTTCATAAATTTTAAAAAAATATATCTATCAAAACAACAGCATTTATGTTAAAAATCAACTGTCTAGAATTATTGGAGAGACGTAAATAGTTCATAACAAGAGAAAAATACCTGTTTTTATTAGATAAATCACTGTTCCATGCAGCTTTCAGCTGTACTGAACATATTTATTGTGAAAACATAACTTAATTCTATTTTTACAAATGATTTAAAAAGAAAATATTTTTTTCGAAAAATGTTCATAGTTACAGATCTAGTCCCTTTAATATGCAAAGGGTAGCATACAACAAAAGAAACACCAGAAAGTAAGAACACGATACCCGCGTTACAGAAAGAACATAAACGAAATAAACAGCTAGCCCCATCTTCCTCAGCAATATGATTTCACAACTAGAAAGGCCACCAAATCATAATACACCACAAACGAAGGACCCAATACAAAACACCCACACACAATGGGAGCAAAAGACACAAATGAAAC
The DNA here is from genome assembly GCA_964019695.1 of Loripinus fragilis. Classification (NCBI taxonomy): domain Eukaryota; kingdom Metazoa; phylum Mollusca; class Bivalvia; order Lucinida; family Lucinidae; genus Loripinus; species Loripinus fragilis. Next base: position 70,741,159 of record OZ026530.1, read on the forward strand.
AAGAACAGAATCACCGCTTTAGAACGAATAGCAGCCGAGGCAACCAGGGCACCTAGAAATGTTTTACCGGCCTATGCAGCTTTAATGAATGTTCCCATACTATGATGTTCAACTTAGTTAGCAAGAGGTCACATTTTAGTGCAGACTTTCTCAACTAAACTTGCTTTAAAGGGGACAGCAACCCTAATGATAAGTATGTTTAATCAGAAAGAGCTCTATGAACCATGAAACTTGATACAAGTACCATCAAAATCGGTTGAAAAATTGGAAAGTTATGGGCATTTAAAGAATTCAATATGGCCAACATTTAGCCGCCATTTTGAATATTTAATTAGTTTTCAGAATTTTTTCAACTGCGTAATTTTTAGTTATCACTTCTATCACACCATCTGTGTTTCAGCAGATATGTAGCTTTATACATAAGGGAAATGTTTCATTAAAGAGTACTGCAAATAACCATTTGGTTTGCCTTTTTTTTGATCACGCATATTTAATTAGGCTGAGTGACGTCACTAAGCCTACAATATGGCCGCTTCCATTACAGTCCATTTGCAAATACTCAAACACCCACAACCTCTACATTTTTTTCAACCGATTTAGATGAAACTGGTATCAAAATTCATGGTTTATTAAGATCTTTCATATTAAATATAGCAATTATCAGGGTTGCTGTCCCCTTTAATTCTAGCAAATACAATTAATAAATGCCGCTTTTTGACGCATGTCGTGTCGGCCTTCGCTGTCTGACAAGTACGCAGTATTCATAGGGTTAAATATAGCGCACTGGTGCGTGCAGACTGGCACATACAACACTACCTTGTAAATCACTTTATACAACTAATAATCTAAATCTCTCTAACCTGGTGCAGTTTCTGAGAATGATTCGTTATTGGCACAGAACAGCCACATAAACTTTGGAATCAAACATAAATCGTTTTATTTCCATTTATAACTTGGCCTAAAACATACACATTAAGAATTGTAGTATAAATAAGATAAAAAACTTTCCAATTATTAAAGTATTAATGTGAAATGATCATCAAAAAGTTAATGTTTCTGGAAAAAGCAGGCTTTTCCACACACAAAAGAGAAAATTGTATTGCTATTTATAAATTAGGGAATAAGTGTATTCAAAATTTATATATAGGGAGGTACATGTATATCGTCAAATATACGGGCGGAAATTTAGTTTTACGGCGACGCGTTAGCTGAGCCACTGTGCTCATCACCGTAGCTTATTGTTCATTATCATATGACGTCGCGTCTGAGAGTGAAATAACACCATGCAATAAAATCGATAAACCACTAGTGGTTAATAAATTTACGGGAAATGTTATGACATCCATAACAACGTTGCGTTCATACTGACAAAAGTATAACTTTTACGTCAGAAATGAGAGTTCAAAGTAATCTTTATGTCATATGATAAATAGAATCTAACATTCGTGCTCTTGTAATATTGAATTTATTAAACTCGTTGCGAAAATAAGATAAAATGCTCGGCAAGCCTCGCATTTTATCTCTTTTCCTCAACTCGTTAAATAAATTCAATAAAACATGAGCTCTCATGTAAGATCCTCTATATCTACAACAGCTAGTAGTTAGCAGTTTCTGTTATGGTTTGTGTTACAATGTCTCACGGGACGCTTCCAATGATACCATAAAATTTTTTGAGACAATATTAAAGTACGTGTTTGTTGTTTAATGATTTTCTGAAGACATCCGAAATTTCATAGAGTGTCTCTTTTCATACATACTATTCTCTTCCTTAATAAGGAATTCTATAGTTATAAAATGCTGATTGAACATTAAAGGGCCACACACAACTCAAAGCTTAAGTATTGCAGAAAACACACATATAAGTGATTATACATGTATATACAATATAACATACACAAGCTACTTTGCCCAGCTCGTGTCTGTCAAAGTAAACATCAATTAATAGAACAAAATAGGAAGCAGTTTAACATATAATACAAAATAAGCATATTGGGGAAAAACTTAACACTTATTTTATGCCAGATACATGTATGCTTAACTTCATTGTACGTAACACCCTTGCCGAAAAGAAATGCAAAAGTTATGCAAATGAGTTGTTAAGCAATTAACTTCCACAATAATATTACGGCCCCTGAGGAAAACATCCAAGATAACTCGACTGGGCCATAGGGCAGGACTTTGTAAACTACAATTCAATTTATACTAGCATGTTGAGCACTATCTGTGACATACTGCTATGTCAATACCATACAAAACTATACGCTAATGTGCTACCACCAGGTGGTAAAATAGCGTATTTAGCTCAAGTGCTACCAGCTTCAACTCAGTTGCCAAAACTTGGACACAAGAACCAAAGACGCCACAAATGCCATCAGGCTGAGCATGTCTCATATCTCAAAATGAGTTGTCTGTTTTTCACTTACCGTTGAGGCATCATTTCAGAGAACAGATGCATCGTTGCAAATGCAAAGTCCATGCATCTGTCCTCACAAATGGAAAGTTTAACAGTTGTACGTTAGCCACATCGTGTGAAAGGCTGGTAGACATAAATACCGAAACCTAGCACAATCATCAGATAATACTGAAACAAAATATACCTGTTCTTTGCCAAAAAATGCTGACGTAAGTGATGCTTTATCCAGTCTCTTAAGATATAGATACATGTTCGGACCAGACTGATAAATTTTGTCCCAAAGTGAAGCTCGTTCCTGATGAACATATTCCTAAACCTCGAGTTAAACCACGGTTGGCGCAGCCAAAGACTCGACCAAATACTCGGTTTATAGCTATAAGCTCCACTTTAATTGCACTACGGTGGGCCAAGCCTCAAACTCAATGACAGTACATACGTAAAGCTTTAATCGGTTGGTTGGTGTCTGATGCTTGTCTTTGGCTGGGCCCACCGTGGCTCAACCTGTGATTTTCTTTAGCTCTGACTATCTGTGAGTCATGAGTATGTTCTTCTTTGTTTCATCATAGTGTGTTAACTTTATTAGGTGTGCCTCTCTGCTGACGCATTGCATTAGTTAGGAAGCCAATATGCAAGCTAAACAATATGTGTGTTTTAAAGGTCTTGTGAACCCTCAAAAACTTTTTTCTGACTCCTATTGATTGAAAAGCCAGGAATGAGAGAAACAGAATGTCAAAAGCCCCATCAAAAAAATTTAAAACAGTTACGAAATTCTGAAGGTTTCAAAATTTAATTAGATGAAAATATGCGAGAGGCTCATGTGACGTCATTTGAGCTTTTCGAAATATTAAATTAAATATATTTCATTTATTTTAACATTATTTTATGTTTTATTTGCTAAAAATGATTTAACATGATAAAATACAACATAAGCATATAAAAGCTTTATGGGGCCGTTTTTAATTGCTGTGAAATCGCACTTCATAAAATTTGACATTTTGAAAAAATCATCTTGAAACAATAATGTGGGCGGGGCTTATATGCTTATTTGCATACTTTTAAAACTTTCATAACTTTTGACTCGGTTAGAATTTTTCGGTGCAGTTTTCAGCATTCTGGTTTTCTCATCATCCTCATTAAATCATGAAGAGTTTCAAAAACGTTTTTGAAGATTCAAAATACCTTTAACAACGGCAGACTATAGGGCTAAGATTTTGCCCAGTAAAATGTATTTAAGCCCCCCCCCCCCCCCACCAGGTGGCTTAGCCTGCTGTTTGTTCTAAGGCGTTTGTTCTGTTGTTGTTGATTTGTGTTGTGTTTGGTTTTGGTTTTGTTATGCATTACTGTGTATCCATTCTAGTTTTGCAATCATCTTAACGAGGAAAAGAGAGCTGTCTGCTTTGCTTAAGTTGTCTTTCTTGGCCCGGAATTACAATGTCTAATTACAGTTAAGGAAGACTTAAGTTTAGTGTTGATTTTTCACGATGCAAAATATAACGTTTTAAACTGATTTCATTTAAAATAGCTTCATTTTTTTCTGTAGATCACAATGGTATCTTTGATCACAAGTACTACATCTATCCAGACAATTTATTTAGCATCTAATATAGCACGTTGAAATATCGATACTTAACTAAAGTCTTCCTTAACTTTAAGGAGGCATTGTAATTCCAGGCCCTGATGTCTTGCCACTGCTATTGTTTGGTGGCTCTTCCTCTTGGTCTTGGTGGCGTGGGTTGGCCTGCAGTGCGTGAGTGTGGTATTCCCTGATCATACTCACTTGCGTTGCAGTGGAATGCGTAAATATTGATTATCAAATTGTGTTTCAAACTCCCCATTGGAATATTTTGGTCAGCTTATGAGAGTAGTATGGGTGGACAGCTTATGAGAGGTATTTTTATTCAAGCTGCTTGTGTCTTATCGTGTTTTAAGCTCCAGAAGTAGAGCTGCTGGCTCATTCATCTGTATTGTCTGCAAGTCATTCATTCATTACAAAACGAATCCATGCTCCAGTACCATGCTCATATAACGCGGCCAGCATTAAAACCGATTAAGTCGTCGTTTTCTTATTTCAATAGCTTTCTTAATGATTTTGCGTTGGGATGCTGTTTTATTTGTTAATGGATTTGTAATAAGACACGACTAGTGTGATCAAAAGAAGAAAGCCGAGACGTCACTATTAAATTGACGTCATAGCTAGAAGATTGCTGACATAGTAAAAAGAGAATACGGTCGAATTCAAAATACTTCTGTTGGCAGGAAAATACTATTGCCATTGAAGTATACAGACGTCACTGTATCTTCTACTATATAATTAGACTTTTCGCTTACTGTAAATGCGGCAACTTTAATATTCATATCTGGGCGTGGTTCGGCTATTTCATTTGCTTAGGAAGGGAAATCAGGTTTCATTTATAATTTGATAAATAGTTAATAAGCTTTTTGAGCCGTGCAAACGTGCGTGCATTTCATGAAAATCCTAACCGTATACACACTGGACTCACATTTATTTACCCTTAAAGCGCATAATCACAAAATGCATGTTTTTGGCGTCCACTAAACTATTTGAAGCCTCATAGGTAAACAGTGTGGACCCAGATCAGACTGCTCCAAGAGGAGCAGTCTGATCTGGGTTCACAATGTTTGCCTCCGTGCTTATGCTAAATAGACATTTTCAGATGCAGTTATTTTGCTGGCGTTTTAAGGACTAAATAACGACTGAGGTTGTGGCACAAGATGATACAGTTACTTTTGAATAAATTCACGCTTCGTTTTCAGCTTTTACCTATGCCTAAGGTTGACCAGTCCTAATTACGCATGCATGAGGCGAAAAGTCAAGTAATACAGTCCCTTCTTATAATCTATATTTTGTCAACCCGTGATCTGGAGAACTAAAGTCGTCACAGTATAGTTAAATAAAAGTAGTAGGTGAGTATGATCAGGAAATATCACAATCACAAACTACAGACAAACCCATGGCACCGCCATGAAGAGCCGCCCAACAATCACGATACACCAGGAAGACAAACTAAGCAAATCAACCAGCTCTCTCTTCCAGATCAAGATGATTGTAAAGCTAGAATGAACATAAAGTAACGCACACCAAAACATACACGTAGAACAATTACAGAATCCCACAATGGGAGTAGCAATCAACAACGAATCAACAACAACAGAAGCGCCACCTTAGAAATGCAGTTTTGCTGTTATGTTTTCATTTTTTGTTATATATTCTCGTGTTTGTAAACCGTAGTGAGAATCGTTCAAAAGTGGTTGGCTTCAATTACGCATAAATAAATAGGCGAATGCAGTGGAAATAATATAATAGGCCATCATTCATTGTGAAGGGAACTGAATCAAGCATGTATACGTAGTACGCATTTAAATGCGACGCACATACTTAGCTCTAACGAGAGTGAGATCTCGAAAGGACATATGTTTGGAAAAGTTAGTTAGTATGATCAGGAAATACCACAATCACAAACTGCAGACAAACCCATGACACTGCGAGGAAGAGCCACACAACAATAAAGAGCTATGAAGTTTTTTCGAGTACATCTGATGCAGAAAGCAGTGGTTATCGTACGTCACAGTGAAGAAAAGCTATGAATTACATTTTATTTTGGAGATTTGGAATATCATGTATACTAACTCAACTTATATTTCCCTGTGTTGCAACCGTCTGTACGAGTATACATAAGTTCAAATATTGAAAATAACATCGATTGCAATAAAATAATCTAAATTATTTGACACCGAAAGACTGCATTAAGTACAATTTATCAGTTACCCTCTTTGATCTGATAAAACGTTGTCTATCTCACTGCATACATGCATGTTTAGCAGGCCAACATGACGTTGCGCTTTTTGAATAACGTCAATGACGTTGTATCGACTCAAAAATCACTAATTATTTCATCATCGCCAATTTTGAAGAGTGAACCATACAAAAACGAGTTAAGTTCACCATTCGGTCAATTTTGTGTCCCATCCCCATGTTAGCATGTAAACAGTGTATTTTCTAACGCATTAAGGTTTTTAAGTTTAGTTTAGGTTTATGTCTTGACAATCAAGTGAAAAAAACAATGTAAATGGTCAATAGTCTATCCTTACGGCGTTTATCAACAGCAAGTACCCCCAAAATTGCCAAAATATGCTGTCCCATCGTCATAGTATGTAATTTGAAGAATGTATAATGCTCAATTGGTCGTTTTTATAAGCATTTTTCAACTTTATTTATTGACACACACATATACCTTTCATTAATGTCCCTCATTTTATTGAAAAGTGAAAAAAAAAACAATTGTTGTATTGATGATGAATAACCCATAATCTAATGTGAATTACGTTACCAATTTAAGCTCACATCAAACATCTCTATGTCAAGAGGGTAAATATGTGCATGGACAAAAGAAACGAATTTGTGGAAACATTTATTTATTGTTCGCAAATGAAAAGGTATCTGAGGTTGTCTAAAAAATCTGCAGTTTTGTGAATACGTTACCCTATGTATATTATTTATTTAAGAAGAGGTACAAATATTGCAATTGAAGCCAATGTAAGAACTATAACCGAACTATATAACAAAACATACAAAACCTTTACAGGAAGTTGTTTGCATAGAAACAAATAAGTGGAAACATAAATTTGTGAATTACGTTACTGTGAATTACGTTACTCCAATTTTACTAAAATCCAAATAGCTCTCTAAATGCATACACTAGCTGAAAAAAAATGTTTTTAATCAAAGCAAATCTGTCCCAGTTAATAAAAATCAATTTGAACCATATTGCAGTTGTCATTTATTTTAACAAGGATTTACCTATAATTCTGGGTACATCAACTCCCCTATTCATGTAACTTCAAAGATACTCAATATATCAACACACCATATGCAAAGTAATCTGTTTGAAAAACAAAATTGAATAGTGTTAATCTCTAAGGGATTGTTCGTATGGTTTTTGAAATGAGCTAGATTAAATATAGGTAACGTAATTCACAAGTAGGTAACGTAATTCACATTCTCCAAAAAACCGCAGATTAGTCCAATCAAAGGGCCAAAGGTGAGTATTAGTTTCTGACTTGAGCGGCTCTTCCTCGCGGTGCCACAGGGTTGTCTGCAGTTTGTGATTGTGGTATTTCCGGATCATACTCATTTACTATTTTGTGTTGTTCAATTGTTATTTTCTCTTTTTCAAACCATTTTTATCTCGTTGCTGCTACCACTGGAGGTTTATTGGTGACTTTATGTATATACTTTAAAATTGGCTCGCTCGCTTTTGCATCCTTGTCCATTTCAGTTGATCACAGTGACCTCGAATGTCCTCATGACTTACTATGTTGATAACTTCTATGGTTTATATGATAGATAAAATAGCTAACTTGAATTTATAACTTCTTATCTCCAATTAAAGTGAGCAAATTAGCAATGTGAATTACGTTACCATGAACATTTAGCCATTTTTCTGAGAAGGGCGTATCTTTGTGAATGATGCAAACTTTGCTTTTTTGTAATATATGCACATGAAAAGGCATTTATTGAAGTTAGATTATTTATTCTGCATTGTCTTACTTTGTAGTGAGCCACAACAAGTTTTCAAATATATGGAATATTTAAAATCATTATTCTATAATCATATTTCAAAGTGTTATTCCAACAATATTAACGAAACTAGAAGCAACAGCTTACTTCCAATGTGCAAAGGATGATGTAAAAAGTGTTAAGCAACACACTAGAACCTGATACTTTGCAGAAAATAAGATCAGCATGTACGGTATGTGAATTACGTTACTGACCTATTGGCACACTGTTCTTTATACAAGAATGCAATTTATTATTTCCAATACCAAAGAAGAATGTAATTCTTAATATTCATCATCTATTGTTTCAGAACCATTTTTTTTCTAGTAAACTCTTCAAATTTGATGGATACAATTAAAACAATAATTGTGCTCATAGAATTACAGCTGAATTCCACTGTCAATTCACAACAAACCTGCTTAGACCATGCTGAGAAGCAGAAACATGATATTAACTCCACATAGTAGGATTGTTTGATCAACAAGAGATCCAAGTAGAAGTGCATGCTATTAAAGCAATTAAATATTTCAGTCTTGTATGAAATTTGGCATGTACAAGTATACTTCATCACAGTAATGTAGTTCACATTCAAATTCAGTGGTGCTCTTTGTGACGCGGAATGAATTGGAATTTTTGGATGAGCACTATTTTAGACATCATTATCTAATTGACCTATACCAATAAGTAAAAAATTAATAGAAAAATGAAAATCTAAGCCAAACAAAGTGTGGGACAAAAATTGGCTGCAATTGGTGAACTTAACTCGTTTTGGCTGCATCAATGTAATATCTGGTTTACCAGGCTCTGCCTCTAGAACGCACGATGAATTGCTCGACAAATCTCGTGATTCAACAAGCGTTCTCGAAGCCTTGCCTGGTAAACGTGATATCAAACGACACTCACCTAATACATGTATGCTTTTTTTTGCTAGGAGCAATCTGATCTGGGTCCACAATGTTTGCCTCCCTGCTTATATTAAATAGACATTTTCTGATGCAGTTATTTTGCTGGCGTATTAAGGACTAAATAATGACTGAGGAGGTGGCACAAGATGATACAGTTACTTTTTTTATAAATCCACGCCTCATTTTCAGCTTGTTTACCTATGCCTAAGGTCGACGAGTCCTAATTACGCATTCATGAGGCGCCGCCTTTACACTAAGCGAAACGTCAAGTAATATCCTTTCTAGTTTTGAAATCATATTGCTGAGGAAGAGGGGGCTAGCTGTTTATTTCGTTTATGTTCTTGCTGTAAAGCGGGTATCATGTTCTTACTTTCTGGTGTTTCTTTTGTTGTATGCTACCCTTTGCACATTAAAGGGACTAGATCTGTAAATATGAACATGTTTCGAAAAAAAAATCTTTTTAAATCATTTGTAAAAATGAAATTAAGTTATGTTTTCACAATAAATATGTTCAGTACATCTGAAAGCTGCATGGAAAAGTGAATTATCTAATAAAATCGGATAATTTTTCTCTTGTTAGGAATTATTTCCGTCCCTCCAATAATTCTAGACAGTTGATTTTTAACATTAATGCTGTAGTATTGATAAATATAATTTGTTAAAATTTATGAAAATTGTAAACTGTTTACCTGAATTTGAGTATTTTACTGCATTCTTGAAAAATAGAAACTTTATTTCCAAAATTAGAATATCAAAAGTTACAGACTATGCAGCTGTAATGAATGTTCCCATACTATGATGTTCAGCTTTGTTAGCAAGGGGACAAAGTTTAGTTCAGACTTTCTCAACTAAACTTGCCTCAATTCTAGCAAAACAATGAATAAATGCCGCTTATTGACGCATTTCATGTCGATCTTCATTGTCTGCAAAAGTACGCAGTACTCAAATGGTTAAATATTTAGCGTTCTGGTGCGTGCAGACTGGCACATACAACCCTACCTTGTAAATCACTTTATACAACTAATATACTAAATCTCTCTAACCTGGTGCAGTTTCTGAGAATGATTCGTAATTGGCACAGAACAGTCACATAAACTTTGGAATCAAACATAAATCTTTTTATTTCCATTTATAGCTGGGCCTTAAACATACACATTAAGAATTGTAGTATAAATAAGATCAAAAACTTTCCAATTATTAAAGTATTAATGTGAAATGATCATCAAAAAGTTAATGTTTCTGGAAAAAACAGGCTTTTCCACACACAAAAGAGAAAATTGTATTGCTATTTATAAATTAGTGGATAAGTGTATTCAAAATTTACATATAGGGAGGTACATGTACATCGTCAAATATACGGGCGGAAATTTAGTTTTACGGCGACGCGTTAGCTGAGCCACTGTGCTCATCACCGTAGCTTATTGTTCATTATCATATGACGTCGCGTCTGAGAGTGAAATAACACCATGCAATAAAATCGATAAACCACTAGTGGTTAAAAAATTTACGGGAAATGTTATGACATCCATAACAACGTTGCGTTCATACTGACTAAAGTATTACTTTTACGTCAGAAATGAGAGTTCAAAGTAATCTTTATGTCATATGATAAATAGAATCTAACATTCGTGCTCTTGTAATATTGAATTTATTAAACTCGTTGCGAAAATAAGATAAAATGCTCGGCAAGCCTCGCATTTTATCTCTTTTCCCCAACTCGTTAAATAAATTCAATAAAACATGAGCTCTCATGTAAGATCCTCTATATCTACAACAGCTAGTAGTTAGCAGTTTCTGTTAAGGTTTGTGTTACAATGTCTCACGGGACGCTTCCAATGATACCATAAAATTTTTTGAGACAATATTAAAGTACGTGTTTGTTGTTTAATGATTTTCTGAAGACATCCGAATTTCATAGATTGTCTCTTTTCATACATACTATTCTCTTCCTAAATCAGGAATTCTATAGTTATAAAATGCTGATTGAACATTTAAGGGCCACACACAACTCAAAACTTAAAGTGTATGTTCATGGTTTTGAACATTTTACTTAAATCAAAAATAAATATTTCATAATGAAATTATATATTTTTAATAGATCATCCCCTCATCTGCTAAGTAAATTATGACAGTGTTCATTGCCTGAATCTAAGCATCTGGGGGCTGCCATATTACAGTTATGGATATTAAAAGATGGACATTAACCTCTATTTCAGGTCAGCTAAATGAACCATGGAATCACCTTGCTAGTGGTTCCATACATTGCTTCATTTCAATATTGGATAATTGATATTCTGTTTTGATAACAATTATCAGTCAGATGAATGCAAATAAGAATGTTACGACTATTAAAAGAAAGGTATTTTGTTTTTCAATAAGTTTCAGTTGATTTTGCTATGTCTTATTGTACCCAACATGAAGACAGTTATTACAAAATATGTCGTCTGCTATAGTAATAATTAGTGCTTTAAAGGTTGAATTTTAGAAATAATTATCAAACCTTGGCCCATGTATCAAAATATAGCCATCAATGATACACTGCTTAAAATATTACTTTGAAACATTGTTAATTTTTGCCATTATCAAGGATTTAAGACTTTGGTCTGGTAGTATGTAAGCAGGGCATGGTGATTCCAGTCCACTTGTTAGGAGCTCAATTTCCAGACCCCCAGTGCCGACTGAAAGCAATTAATTACAGGCTAATTGAAAGAATTTCACACACATTAAATGAATAATTATTCCTACCCTACTGTAAGCTTTATAATAAATGCATTTCAAAAAAAGTGTGAAGTTACCCTTTAAGTATTGAACCAAAGAGAAAATGCACGTGTTGTTAAGCACAATGTATTATCAAATTAAGCTACTCATCTTAATAACCACAATGAGACAAACAATTTCTAAAAGTAATTAATGCATCAAGTGACAGACAGTTTTTAGTAAAAGTGAATAAATAAAACACTTAAAGCAATAAATGCATAACAAAATTATTCAGATGATTAGAAAAGTTAGCTATTAAGACACTATCTTATTAAACCAGATTAACCCTTACATATTAATACAAGAAATATGGAGTCGTCCATTTTTTACTTAAAGAGGATACCAGCCTAATATTTTATAAACTGATAAATTTATATCCCGGAAGATTGTTTTATCTTACATTTTATAGTATCTATTAAATATGCCATACAACCTTAGACACAGGTCTGAATATGACTCTTGTAAAATTTGTAAAATGATTTATTTTATATGCAACGGTGGTGTTGGAACAGCTAGTCAGCGAAACTCTTGTACACAACGTCATATCGATACGTGCGTCAAACAAACACCGATAAGCAGAGACAGTCATTAGGCACGTATCAGATCACGTGATTTCTCAATGTTTTGCATCTGGATTGTTGGGTTTCATTAAAGGCAACTACAGTGGAAATGTGTGTGTTTAATAGCTAAGGTTTGGAGATGGGGGCCACGGCTTAAAGTCTCATCCGACAGACTTTGCGACCCCTCATTGACAAGGTGACTGGTGTATCTATTACTTCACGACGGCTCCTGCAATGAATATGTCATGTGAGTGGGATATTGACTATCAAATGAGCCAGTGCATGATATTTCCAACAATGTGGCATTTTGACAAGTGTAGTCTCAGACGAGCCTGTGCAACCCACTTTTAAGCTTTGAAACTCCAAAGGATGTGCAGTAAGTAGCTTAACTCAAGCGACTAGCAAGGGCTCTGATCAGACTGTGCGTATGCGCAGGCTGGTCTGAGCCCTTGCTGGTCGCACATACCACATTGTTGAAAAGCTCATGCCGCTGCTCAAATTGTTTCCCAAACTTCATAGTGCAAAAAGTAAGTGATTATGATCAGGAAATACCACAATCACACAACGTAGACCAACCAACGGTACCTTGAAGATGAGCAACAGAACATTGACTACTCGTATCACAATAAAAGTAAGTACGGGTGCAAAGATCAGGAATCGATACAATCAAGTACCACACCTGACCCAGGATACCAATGGGAAAGTGACAAACTCACAGTTGGACACCACAAACGAGAGCCAAGAGGTCAGCCCTTTCCCAGCAGGTGACAACAAGGCACACGGCGTTAGTAAGACAGTTAAAGAAAAGCAACCAGCTCTCTCTTCCCTATCAATATGATTGCAAAACTAGACGGACACAAAGTACTGAATAACAAACCAAGGACTAAACACATAACCCCCACAAACAATGGGAGCATCAATAAACAATAAATCATCAACAACAGAACCACCGCCTTAGAACGGACAGCAGCCTAAGCCACTGGGGGGTTAAATGCGTCTTACTGGTTCCAAATCTTCGCCCTAGATTCTGTTGTTATTAAAACGCAAAAATGTTTAGCTCGCATGGAGGCTTCCTAACTTTTGCAACGCATGACCATAGATAGAAAGATATAACTCGTCCTCATGAACTGCACCACGATTGTGGAATCAGCTTACTGAGGTTACCAAAATAGCACCCTTCTTAAGTTGCTTTAAGACGCAAGTTAAACAGTTTATGTTTAATAAATGATTTTAACTTTTACATTTTGAGACGCAAAGTAAGTAAGGGTGCAAAGATCAGGAATCGATACAATCAAGTACAACACCTGACCCAGGATACCAATGAGAAAGTGGCAAACTCATAGTAGACACCACAAACGAGAGCCAAGAGGTCAGTCCTTTCCCAGCAGGTGAACCCAAAGCACATATAAACAGACGCGCACAAAGACATAGCAAACACAAGACAGAACAAAAACATTAAAGATCCACAAAAGAAGTACCGCCTTGGAATGGTCAGTAAAATATTTTACTGGAGGGCTTAAACCGGTTTAACGGCAAATCAAACAGTTTATGTTACATGAATGATTTTAACTTGTACCATGGAGTTTTAAATTATTTTCATAAACTTTAATGCTCATTTACCAGTTTTTACGCCTAGGTGTATTAACATTACCAAATTCTGCCAAATTTTTATACGCTCGTTTGTACTTAACATTTTCTATGTTTTTATCATTTGTTTAACTTGTGTATATATGTATATATGTTTTAAAGGGACGCATGGTAGACTAGCGTTGATCGCTAAATGTGCTGTCCTCTTTAAATAAAGATAAATAAATAGATAGATTTCTTTATTTTCTCCTGGTAGGAGAGTGTCAGAAAACACACATACAAGTGATTATACATGTATATACACTATAACATACACTAGCTACTTTGCTCAGCTCGTGTCTGTCAAAGTAAACATCAATTAATAGAACAAAATAGGAATTAGTTTAACATATAATACAAAATTAGCATATTGGGCAAAACGATTAACCCTTATATCATGCCAGAGACATGTATGCTTAACTTCATTGTACGTAACCCCTTTGCATAAAAAAAATGCAAGGGTTATGCAAATGATATTGCGGCCCCTGAGAACAACATCCAAGATAACTTGACAGGACCATAGGGCAGAACTTTGTTAGCTACAATTCAATTTATATTATCATGTTGAACACTATTATGACAGAATGCTATGTCAATACCATACATAAATATATGCTAATGTACTACCACCAGGTGATAAATAGCGTCTATGGCTCAAGTGCTACCAACTTCAGCTCAATTGCCACAACTTGGACACAAAAACCAAAGGCGCCACTAAAGCCACAAGCATCTGTCCTCAAAAATGAAAAGTGTAACTGTTGTACGTTGTACGCTAGCCAAATCGTTGTACGTTAGCCACATCGTGTGTAAGGCTGGTAGCTCAAATACCAAAAACTAGTACAAACATCAGATAATACTGAAAGAAAATCTTTGCCAAGAAATGCGGACGTAGGTGATGCTTTATCCAATCTCCTAACATATAGATACATGTTCGGATCAATTAGGTAAATTTTGTCCCAAAGTGAAACTCGGTACTGATAAACATATTCCTAAACCTCGAGTTAAACCACGGTGGGTCCAGCCAAAGACTCGACCATAGACTCGGTTTATAGCTATGGTTTCCTATTTAATTGCACGATGGTGGGACAGGTCTTAAACTCAATGACGGTAAATACGTATTGCTTTAATCGGTTGGTTGGTGTTTGATGCTTGTCTTAAGTTGGGCCAACTGTGGCTCAATTAGTGGCTTTCATTTAGTTCTGACTATCTGTGCGTCATTAGTATTTTCTTTCTTTTATCATAGTATTTTAATTTGATTAGTGTGCTGATGCATTGAATTAGTTAGGAAGCCTTTATGTAAGCTAAACAATTTGTGTTTTAACAACAGCAGAATATAGGGCAAATATTTTGCCCAGTAAAATGTATTTAAAGGCGTTTGTTCTGTTGTTGTTGCTTTGTGTTGTGTTTGGCTTTGGTTTTGTTATGCATTGCTGTTTATCCTTTCTATCTAGTTTTGCAATCATCTTGACGAGGACGATAGAGCTGTCTGCTTTGCTTAAGTTGTCTTCCTGATGTCTTGCCACTGCTATTGTTCTGCGGCTCTTCCTCTTGGTACCGTGGGTTGGTCTGCAGTGTCCCTGATCATACTCACTTACGTTGCAGTGGAATACGTAAACATTGATTATCGAATTGTTATTCAAACTTCCCAGTGGAATATTTTGGTCAGCTTATGAGAGTAGTATGGGTGGACAGCTTATGAGAGTTTTTTTTTATTCAGGCTTCTTGTGTCTTATCGTGTTTTAAGCTCCAGAAGTAGAGCTGCTCGCTCATTCATCTATATTGTCTGCTAGTCATTCATCCATTACAAAACGAATCCATGTTCCAGTACCATGCTCATATAACGCCAGCATCAAAGCCGATTAAGTCGTCGTTTTCTTATTTCAATAGCTTTCTTAATGATTTTGCGTTGGGATGATGTTTTATTTGTTAATGGATTTGTAATAAGATACGACTAGTGTGATCAAAAGAAGAAAGCCGAGAAGTCACTATTGAATTGACGTCATAGCTAGAAGATTGCTGAGATAGTAAAAAGAGAATACGGTCGAATTCAAAATACTTCTGTAGGTAGGAAAATACTATTGTCATTGAAGTATACAGACGTCACTATATCGTCTACTATACAGTCTACTTTTATAATCTATAGTTTGTCAAACCGTGATCTGGAGAACTGAAGGCGTCACAGTATCGTTAAATAAAAGTAGTGGGTAAGTATGATCAGGAAATATCACAATCACAAACTGCAGACAAACCCATGGCACCGCCATGAAGAGCTACACAACAATCACGAGACACCAGAAAGACAAACTAAGCAACGTAACCAGCTCTCTCTTCCCCATCAAGATGATTGTAAAGCAAGAATGGACATAAAGTAACGCACAACAAAACATTCATGTAGAACAATTACAGAATCCCACAATGGGAGTAGCAATCAACAACGCATCAACAACAACAGAAGCGCCGCCTTAGAAAGGCCGTTTTGCTGTTGTTTTTCATTTTTTCTTGTTACATGTTCTCGTGTTTGTAAACCGTAGCGAGAGTAGTTGAAAAGTGTCTCGCTTCAATTACGCATAAATAAATAGGCTAAGGCAGTGGAAATAATACAATAGGCCACCATTCATTACGAAGGGAGCTAATTCAAGCATACATGCACAGAACACATTTAAATGCGACGCACATAATTTACATATGTAGCTCTAACGAGAGCAACTCATTTACGATGAAATCTCGAAAGACATATGTTTGGAATCATCTGAAGCTTTTTCGAGTACATCTGATGCAGAAAGCAGTGGCTACATGTATCGGCAGTAATGGGTGTACGCCACAGTGAACAGTAGCTATATTATATACTTTACTATGAGATTTAGAATAGCATGTATACTAACTCAACTTATGTTTCCCAGTGTGGCAACGGTCTGTATACATACGTTCAAACATCGATTGAAAAAAGAATAATCTAAATTGTTTGACACCGTAATACTGCATTAGGTACATTTTATCAGTTACCTCCCTTGATCTGATAAACGTTGTCTATCTCACTGCACACATGCATGTTTAGCAGGTCAACATGACGTTGCGCTTATTGAATAACGTCGATGACGTTGTATCGACGCAAAAATCACTAATTTCATCATCGCCAATTGAAGAGTGAACCATACCATAATATCTGGTTTACCAGACTCTGCTTCTAGAACGCACGTTGAATTGCTTGACAAACCTCGCGATTCAACAAGCGTTTGTGCAGCCTTGCCTGGTAATCTTGATATCAAACGACACCCATCTAGTATACTCTACATCTCGGCAAGCCTCGCGATTCAACAAGCGTTCTTGAAGCATTGTCTGGTAAACTTGATATCAAACGACACTCACATAGCGAACTTGTATTCTCTGCATCTCGACAAGCCTCGCGATCCAACAAGCGTTCTCGAAGCCTTGTCTGGTAATCTTGACATCAAAAGACTTTCACCTAGTATTATCTACATCTAGACAAGCCTCGTGATGTCAACCAGCGTTCTCGGAGCCTTGCTTGGTTAACTTGATATACTCACCTTATATGCTCTTTTCTTATGTTGCGGCTCAACCAGTACTAAGAAGCCTTGACCTAAATAAGTGGTGTGCTGAATCCACTATAGTGTTTAAGAGACCTTAGGAGGGCGTATTAAATTGTTCAAATGATGGCGATTGTGATTCTTATGTCCCATTAAACTTCGATTTCAGCATTTTATACCAATTTTATTCCAATCAACTTAAAATTAGGATTTTACTGTGGTTTTCTGGATAAAGACGTCTGAGATAGAATTGAAACCCATAAACATGTGTAAATTCTTCCTTTATGTGGGACATTGGCAAACACGTCGTGTTTGATCAGGATCTTTACTGTTTGTTTACAGAATGTTCTATAAAAATGGAAAAGTGAAATTACTACCCACCTCCCCTATATCGCATTACATATACGGGTGGGTAAGTCCAACCGACTTTTATCAAATATAATGGTTCATTATAGGGATCAAACATGGTTTTCTATGCATTAACATCTGCTGAACCCCGAGGGTGCGGTTGAAGCCCGATCCTGTCTAGCAGATGTTAGTGCATCAGAAAATCATATTTGATCGTTATTATTGCATAAAAGTAAGTAAGGGTGCAAAGATCAGGAGTCGATACAATCAAGTACCACACCTGACCCAGGATACCAATGGGAAAGTGACAAACTCACAGTAGACACCACAAACAAGAGCCAAGAGGTCAGCCCTTTCCCAGCAAGTGACCACAAAGCACATATAAACAGACGCACACAAAACATAGCAAACACAAGACAGAACAAAAACATAAAAGATCCACAAAAGAAGTACCGCCTTAACGGCGCCAACCTCACCCTTGAATTCAGATGTGGATCAAGACACATAGATATTTGGTTTGCATGAAAGACCCCTAACTTATCAATGCATAATCTCCTAAAACATTTTGTCACTTGTAAACTTTAGAAAAACGCTTCGAAAACTTTATTTTTATATATCAATAATGGCGCGCAAAAGCATGAAGGATTCGTATGGTTTTGAATACGCCTTTTCAAGATCAAGAACTTACTCATTCTAAAGTCACTAAGTTACGTTCATTTCTATGCACGTTACTGTTGATAACATCATTTTGTTATGCCTAGAATGCGTATATCTAAAGTACAAAATCTGTGCATCAACAGCACGTGAAATGCCTGATTAAAACATGTTTTTTGTAGATTAAAACATGGCTGTTAATAGCGTACGACACGGCTTTTTATGCAATAATGTTATTTAACTTTAAGTTATTAATCGAGTTGGACTACAAATAAGAAGAATCACTTTCTCTATTTTGTGTCACCCTTGGCAGTGATTTGCAAGCCTCGAATCATTGCAATGTGTTAATTTGATATGCATTTTACATCAATTGCATTTGGTTTAGGCCACACCAAATAATTTTTTAGATTCTCGTCCAAATTTTGTGAAAAAATTGGTTTGGGTTGGAGGTTTATATTTTTATTTTATTATTTTTCCGATTGCTTTAAGTTACAGAACAGTCATGATGATTTTATAATGATATTCATTTTGATCATTTAAATTCAATGTGTTAAATGTTTCATTTAACACCTTGAATTTAAATTATCAAAATGAATAAATGATAAAAATTATGTTAATAAATAAAAACCAGGGAGTTTTTCAAATATGCTGGCAAGGAAAATTACACCAACAATTTTCTGCCCTTTTCACACCTTTTACTTTTATAAACAAATAAAAAAATCGGGGTGGAAGACCCCAATTTTTATTTGCTTATATTTCATAGGGCGGTGGGGATGATAATCTAAAATAATATTTGGCATTGCCTAATGCTGTCAATCTGTGATATCGAAATAATTAAAAAAACAATGAGAAGGTACAAAGCTATGCGAGGTGGATGAATTTAGTAACACATGTTAGGTTGCATTTATTTATTGACACTTAAATCACTTTGAAAAAAGCCAATGGGTATGATCAGGCAATTCCACAAACCTACCGACGAGACCACGAAGAAGAGATATAGAACACTGACAGGTAAACACGTGCTTATTAAGAACACTGTTGCGTTGAAACGCGTTGGTACGCGATGATAGGGGGTGTTTCGCGCTGATATATCCGTTGAATTGATTGGTTTGCCGGTAAATGCGTCAACGTGTTATTTATCGGTAATGAGTGTTGATTGGCCATTCGGAATTCGCGTTGAAAAAACACACTACCCGGTATTTTGTCATTTGCTGAATGTGTTTGCCATTATTGTTGTTCATATGGGCATGTATATTTTCTGATTCTTCATCATTTCCCTCACGTCATTTAATAAGATAATTGACTATCATTACAAGACCTTCCTCGGTTCTGAACGAAGTTATTATATTTGTTATGACAGCATATGCAATTAAATGAAATAACCCTTTAATAAAATAATGTTTTAAGATAAAATACATGGACAAACCCATTAGATAATGACACTGTTCGCATACGCGTTAAATATTGAACGCACATGAGCAGACATGTAGTGAGTCCATATGTAAAATGGTTGATTGTACGGGAAGGTCCTAGTTTTGCTATTCAATATTACTTGACTTTTCGCTTACTGTAAAGGCGGCGCCTCATGAATGCGTAATTGGGACTAGTCAACCTTAGGCATAGGTAAAAGCTGAAAAGGAGGCGTGGTTTTATTCATAAGTAAGTGTATCATCTTGTGCCACAACCTCAGTCATTATTTAGTCATAAAGACGCCAGCAAAATAACTGCATCTGAAAGGTCTATTTAACATTAGCAGGGAGGCAAACATTGTGGACCCAGATCAGACTGCTCCTACAGGAGCAGTCTGATCTGGGTTCACACTGTTTACCTATGAGGCTTCAAATAGTTTAGTGGACAAAAAACCTACATTTTGTGATTATGCGCTTTTAGGGTTAATAAATGTGAGTTCAGTGTGTCTACGGTTAGGATTTTCATGAAATGCACGGCTCAAAAACTTATTAACTCTTTACCGAATTATAAATAAAACCTGATTTCCCTTCTTAAGCAGATGAAATAGCTGAGACACACCCAGATATGAATATTAAAGTTGCCGCCTTTACAGTAAGCGAAAAGTCAAGTAATACTTAGTATTTCTAGTCTTGTAATCATCATGCCGAGGATGAGAGAGCTATTTACTTTACCATAATTGTCTTCTTGATGGCATGTGGCTGTTAGTGTTCTGTGGCTCTTCCTCGTGGTGCCGTGGGTTGGTCTGCAGTTTATGATTGTGGTATTTCCTGGTCATACTCACTTACTTTTTATATGAATCATCACTATTGGTGAGACTTGGAGAAGAAGTCTCGTCCGAAATTTCGCCGGCCCAAACGATAATCTATGGTGACGTGGGTGTACTGATAGTATGCTATATAGAGAGTTCAAACATGCAAAATCTAAGCTCTTAAAATTTGCTGGTCCAAGCGATACTCTATGGTGTTGTGTGTGTACTAAGAGTATGCTATTATAGAGAGTGCTAACATGGACGCTCTAAGCTCTCAACCTTTGCTTGTCGGATACCCGAGGCTGAGATCATGGCACTTATAGCATTATTTAGTACATGTACTACTTTGTACTGTATGCCCGTTCGACCCTATACAGTTGAGCTAGATAGTTGGCTTGAAATACTCCAATTCTCTCTGGGTGGCAACAGTAACCACTCTGGGATAATAATGTAAAACGCTTTTTGAAATTTGTCAATTTAAAATGACTTACTTTTGGTGCAGCTTAATTTTGACATGGTTTCTCAATTTAACTTTGTCTGGTTCCCTCCCCTAGATCTACCCATCTAGGGTCAGGTCACGTGTATTTAATTACAAGTAGAGAATCCTACTCATGCGACTGCGTATGCTCCAGAAAAGATTTTTCAACACGAACTTCAGATTTTTTCAGTTGCTATAATTTGATAATTAAGTATACGAAAAAAGGAACAAAATAATTTTAATAAAATAGTTTGTTTAAAAAATGAACTTTATGTCAAGGGTATTTTCCAATACCACGTCACTCATGACGTCAGTGTGTATGCTATACGTAGGCGCAATGGCGGCTAGTAGTTACCTGTCTAAATATGCTGACAAGCTATTAAAGGGAGAGAACCAGTCTAAATTAAATGCTCTTTAAAGTTATTTTGGATTCTCCTAGGGGCTACTATCAACAGAAAGAATACAGTTTCCTTTACGTTGAAACATACTCTAGGGGCTCTGTGTTTGTCTTTGTTTTGTTATGCATTACTTAGTGTCCTTTCTTGTTTTGGAATCATCTTGAAGAGGAAGAGAGTGCTGGTTGCTTTGTTTTAATTATCTAACGGATGTCTTGATACTGTAAATGTTCTGCGGCTCTTCCTCACGGTGCTGTTGGTTGGTCTGCTGTGTGTAATCGTGGTATTTCCTGATCATACTCACTTTTTTCTACTATTCAAACGTTGATGTTGACGATACTGATTCCACCAAAAATACTGTGGGTGTATGCCCACTTTTTGCGCATTATGCACCTGAATTAGAAACTGTATTTTGCGGTCTCATATTTTTGCGATTTTTGTTTTTACCCTCCAAGTGTGCCAATTAAAATTATCCGCCCCAAAAATAGTGTTAAAGAATAAGTACCATGTTTACGTGAACTGGTTCTATAATAAAAGTACCCACCCCAATAATAGTGTTTTAGCGATAGTACCGTGTTTACTTGAACTGGTTCTATAATAAAAGTACCCGCCCCAATAATAGTTTTTAAGAGTTAGTACCATGTTCACGTGAACTGGTTCTATAATAAAAGTACCCGCCCCAATAATAGTTTTTAAGAGTTAGTACCATGTTTACGTGCACTGGTTCTATAATAAAAGTACCTGCCCCAATAATAGTTTTTAAGAGTTAGTACCATGTTCACGTGAACTGGTTCTATAATAAAAGTACCCGCCCCAATAATAGTTTTTAAGAGTTAGTACCATGTTTACGTGAACTGGTTCTATAATAAAAGTACCCACCCCAATAATAGTGTTTTAGCGTTAATACCGTGTTTATGTGAACTGGTTCTATAATAAAAGTACCCGCCCCAATAAAAGTGTTTTAACGTTAATACCATGTTTACGTGAACTGGTTCTATAATAAAAGTACACGCCCCAATAATAGTGTTTTAGCTTTAGTACCATGTTTACGTGAACTGGTTCTATAATAAAATTACCCGCCCAAATAATAGTGTGCCATGTTCACGTGAACTGGTTCTATAATAAAATTACCCGCCCAAATACTAGTGTGCCACGTTCACGTGAACTGGTTCTATGATAAAAGTATCCGCCCAAATAATAGTGTGCCACGTTCACGTGAACTGGTTCTATAATAAAAGTACCCGACCAAATAATAGTGTGCCACGTTCACGTGAAATGGTTCCATAATAAAAGTACCCGCCCAAATAAAAGTGTGCCACGTTCACGTGAACTGGTTCTATAATAAAAGTACCCGCCCCAAAAATAGTGTTTTAGCGTTAGTACCATGTTTACGTGAAATGGTTCTATAATAAAAGTACCCGCCCCAATAATAGTGTTTTAGCATTAGTACCATGTTTACGTGAACTGGTTCTATAATAAAAGTACCCTCCCAAATAAAAGTGTGTCACGTTCACGTGAACTGGTTCTATAATAAAAGTACCCGCCCAAATAATAGTGTGCCATGTTCACGTGAATTGGTTCTATAATAAAATTACCCGCCCAAATAATAGTGTGCCATGTTCACGTGAACTGGTTCTATAATAAAAGTACCCGCCCAAATAATAGTGTGCCATGTTCACGTGAACTGGTTCTATAATAAAAGTACCCGCCCAAATATTAGTGTGCCACGTTCACGTGAACTGGCTCTATAATAAAATTACCCGCCCAAAAAATAGTGAGCCACGTTCACGTGAACTGGTTCTATAATAAAATTACCCGCCCAAATAATAGTGTGCCATGTTCACGCGAACTGGTTCTATAATAAAAGTACCCGCCCAAATAATAGTGTGCCACGTTCACGTGAACTGGTTCGATAATAAAAGTACCCGCCCAAATAATAGTGTGCCACGTTCACGTGAACTGGTTCTATTATTAAAGTACCCGCCCCAATAATAGTGTGCCACGTTCACGTGAACTGGTTCTATAATAAAAGTACCCGCCCAAATAATAGTGTGCCACGTTCACGTGAACTGGTTCTATAATAAAAGTACCCGCCCAAATAATAGTGTGCCACGTTCACGTGAACTGGTTCTATAATTAAAGTACCTGCCCCAATAATAGTGTTTTAGCGATAGTACCATGTTTACGTGAATTGGTTCTATAATAAAAGTACCCGCCCAAATTAAAGTGTGCCACGTTCACGTGAACTGGTTCTATAATAAAAGTACCCGCCCCAATAATAGTGTGCCATGTTCACGTGAACTGGTTCTATAATAAAATTACCCGCCCAAATAATAGTGTGCTACGTTCACGTGAACTGGTTCTATAATAAAAGAACCCGCCCAAATAATAGTGTGCCACGTTCACGTGAACTGGTTTTATAATAAAAGTACCCGCCCAAATAATAGTGTGCCATGTTCACGTGAACTGGTTCTATAATAAAAGTACCCGGCCAAATAATAGTGTGCCACGTTCACGTGAACTGGTTCTATAATAAAATTACCCGCCCAAATAATAGTGTGCCACGTTCACGTGAACTGGTTCTATAATAAAAGTACCCGCCCAAATAATAGTGTGCCACGTTCACGTGAACTGGTTCTATAATTAAAGTACCCGCCCCAATAATAGTGTGCCACGTTCACGTGAACTGGTTCTATAATAAAAGTACCCGCCCAAATAATAGTGTGCCACGTTCACGTGAACTGGTTCTATAATAAAAGTACCCGCCCCAAAAATAGTGTTTTAGCGTTAGTACCATGTTTACGTGAAATTGTTCTATAATAAAAGTACCCGCCCCAATAATAGTGTTTAAGCGATAGTACCATGTTTACGTGAACTGGTTCTATAATAAAAATACCCGCCCAAATAAAAGTGTGCCACGTTCACGTGAACTGGTTCTATAATAAAATTACCCGCCCAAATAATAGTGTGCCACGTCCACGTGAACTGGTTCTATAATAAATGTACCCACCCAAATAATAGTGTGCCACGTTCACGTGAACTGGTTCTATAATAAAATTACCCGCCCAAATATTAGTGTGCAACGTTCACGTGAACTGGTTCTATAATAAAAGTACCCGCCCAAATAATAGTGTGCCACGTTCACGTGAACTGTTTCTATAATAAAAGTACCCGCCCAAATAATAGTATGCCACGTTCAGGTGAACTGGTTTTATAATAAAATTACCCACCCAAATATTAGTGTTCCACGTTCACGTGAACTGGTTCTATAATAAAAGTACCCGCCCAAATAATAGTGTGCCACGTTCACGTGAACTGGTTCTATAATAAAAGTACCCGCCCAAATAATAGTGTGCCATGTTCACGTGAACTGGTTCTATAATAAAATTACCCGCCCAAATAATAGTGTACCATGTTCACGTGAACTGGTTCTATAATAAAAGTACCCGCCCAAATAATAGTGTGCCACGTTCACATGAACTGGTTGGATAATAAAAGTACCCGCCCAAATAATAGTGTGCCACGTTCACGTGAACTGGTTCTATTATAAAAGTACCCGCCCCAATAAAAGTGTGCCACGTTCAAGTGAACTGGTTCTATAATAAAAGTACCCATCCCAATAATAGTGTTTTACAGATAGTACAATGTTTACTTGAACTGGTTCTATAATATAAGAACCCGCCCCAATAATAGTGTTTTAAGAGTTAGTACCATATTTACGTGAACTGGTTCTATAATAAAAGTACCCGCCCCAATAATAGTGTTTTAGCGTTAGTACAATGTTTACGTGAACTGGTTTTATAATAAAAGTATTCGCCATAATAATAGTTTTTAAGAGTTAGTACCATATTTACGTGAACTGGTTCTATAATAAAAGTACCCGACCAAATAATAGTGTGCCACGTTCACGTGAACTGGTTCTATAATAAAAGTATCCGCCCAAATAATAGTGTGCCACGTTCACGTGAACTGGTTCTATAATAAAATTACCCGCCCAAATAATAGTGTGCCACGTTCACGTAAACTGGTTCTATAATAAAAGTACCCGCCAAAACAATAGTGTGCCACATTCACGTGAGCTGGTTCTATAATAAAAATAATCGCCCAAATAATAGTGTGCCACGTTCACGTGAACTGGTTCTATAATAAAAGTACCCGCCCCAATAATAGTGTGCCATGTTCACGTGAACTGGTTCTATAATAAAAGGACCCGCCAAAATAATAGTGTGCCACGTTCACGTGAACTGGTTCTATAATAAAAGTACCCGCCAAAATAATAGTGTGCCACGTTCACGTGAACTGGTTCTATAATAAAAGTACCCGCCCCAATAATAGTGTGCCATGTTCACGTGAACTGGTTCTATAATAAAAGTACCCGCCAAAATAATAGTGTGCCACGTTCACGTGAACTGGTTCTACAATAAAAGTACCCGACCAAATAATAGTGTGCCACGTTCACGTGAACTGGTTCTATAATAAAAGTACACGCCCCAATAACAGCGTTTTAGCGTTAGTACCATGTTAACGTGAACTGGTTCTATAATAAAATTACCCGCCCAAATAATAGTGTGCCACGTTCACGTGCACCGGTTCTTTAATAAAATTACCCGCCCAAATAATAGTGTGCCACGTTCACGTGAACTGGTTCTATGATAAAAGTACCCGCCCAAATAATAGTGTGCCACGTTCACGTGAACTGGTTCTATAATAAAAATACTAGCCCAAATAATAGTGTGCCACGTTCACGTGAACTGGTTCTATAATAAAAGTACCCGCCTCAATAATAGTGTTACAGATAGTACAATGTTTACGGGAAGTGGTTCTATAATAAAAGAACCCGCCCAAATAATAGTGTGCCACGTTCACGTGAACTGGTTCTATAATAAAAGTACCCGCCTCAATAATAGTAATTTACAGATAATACAATGTTTACAGGAACTGGTTCTATAATAAAAGTACCCGCCCAAATAATAGTGTGCCACGTTCACGTGAACTGGTTCTATAATAAAAGTACCCGCCCAAATAATAGTGTGCCACGTTCTCGTGAACTGGTTCTATAATAAAAGTACCAGCCCAAATAATAGTTTTCCACGTTCACGTGAACTGGTTCTATAATAAAAGTACCCGCCTCAATAATAGTGTTTTACTGATAGTACAATGTTTACGGGAACTGGTTCTATAATAAAAGTACCCGCCCAAATAATAGTGTGCCACGTTCACGTGAACTGGTTCTATAATAAAAGTATCTGCCCAAATAATAGTGTGCCACGTAAACGTGAACTGGTTCTATAATAAAAGTACCCGAATCAATAATAGTGTGCCACGTTCACGTGAACTGGTTCTATAATAAAAGTACCCGCCCAAATAATAGTGTGCCACGTTGACGTGAACTGGTTCTTTAATAAAATTACCCGCCCAAATAATTGTGTGACACGTTCACGTGAACTGGTTCTATAATAAAAGTATCTGCCCAAATAATAGTCTGCCAAGTTCACGTGAACTGGTTCTATAATAAAAGTACCCGCCTCAATAATAGTGTGCCACGTTCACGTGAACTGGTTCTATAATAAAATTACCCGCCCAAATAATAGTGTGCCACGTCCACGTGAACTGGTTCTATAATAAAAGTACCCGCCCAAATAATAGTGTGCCACGTTCACGTGAACTGGTTCTATGATAAAAGTACCCGCCCAAATAATAGTGTGCCACGTTCACGTGAACTGGTTTTATAATAAAAGTACCCGCCCCAAAAATAGTGTTTTACAGATAGTACAATGTTTACGGGAACTGGTTCTATAATAAAAGTACCAGCCCCAATAATAGTGTTTAAGAGTTAGTACCATATTTACGTGAACTGGTTCTATAATAAAAGTACCCGCCCCAATAATAGTGTTTTAGCGTTAGTACAATGTTTACGTGAACTGGTTATATAATAAAAGTACCCGCCCTAATAATAGTTTTTAAGAGTTAGTACCATATTTACATGAACTGGTTCTATAATAAAAGTACCCGCCCAAATAATAGTGTTTTAGAGTTAGAACCGTGTTTACGTAAACTGGTTCTATAATAAAAGTACCCGCCCCAATAATAGTGTTTAAGAGTTAGTACCATATTTACGTGAACTGGTTCTATAATAAAAGTACCCGCCCCAATAATAGTGTTTAAGAGTTAGTACCATATTTACGTGAACTGGTTCTATAATAAAAGTACCCACCTCAATAACAGTGTTTTAGAGTTAGTACCATGTTCACGTGAACTGGTTCTATAATAAAAGTACCCGCCCCAATAACAGTGTTTTAGAGTTAGTACCATATTTACGTGAACTGGTTCTATTATAAAAGTACCCGCCCCAATAATACAGTGCCACATTCACGTGAACTGGTTCTATAATAAAAGTACCCGCCCCAATAATAGTGTTTACAGTTAGTACCACGTTTACGTGAACTGGTTCTATAATAAAAGTACCCGTCCCAATAATAGTTTTTAAGAGTTAGTACCATGTTTACGTGAACTGGTTCTATAATAAATGTACCCGCCCCAATAATAGTTTTTAAGAGTTAGTACCATGTTTACGTGTACTGGTTCTATAATAAAAGTACCCGCCCCAATAATAGTGTTTTATAGTTAGTACCATGTTTTCGTGAACTGGTTCTATCATAAAAGTACTCGCCCCAAAAAAAGTTTTTTAGAGTTTAACTTAGTGCCCTGTTTACGTGAACTGGTTCTATAATAAAAGTACCCGCCCCAATAATAGTGTTTTAGAGTTAGTACCATGTTTACGTTAATTGTTTCTATCATAAAAGTACCCGCCCCCAAAAAAGTATTTTGGAGTTAGTACCTTGTTTACGTGAACTGGTTCTATCATAAAAGTACCCGCCCCAATAATAGCGTTTTACAAATAGTACCATGTTTACGTAAACTGGTTCTAAAATAAAAGTATCCGCCCCAATAATAGTGTTTTACAGTTCGTACCACGTTCACATGAACTGGTTCTATAATAAAAGTACCCGCCCCAATAATAGTGTTTTACAAATATTTCCATGTTTACGTTAAACTGGTTCTAAAATAAAAGTACCCGCCCCAATAATAGCGTTTTACAGTTCGTACCACGTTCACATGAACTGGTTCTATGATAAAAGTACCCGCCCCAATAATAGCGTTTTACAAATATTTCCATGTTTACGTTAAACTGGTTCTAAAATAAAAGTACCCGCCCCAATAATAGCGTTTTACAGTTCGTACCACGTTCACATGAACTGGTTCTATGATGAAAGTACCCGCCCCAATAATAGCGTTTTACAAATATTTCCATGTTTACGTTAAACTGGTTCTATAATAATTTGATTGAATTCGAGGTGGTTTATAAGGTATCATCAAAGAGATTCATTTCCAATAATAATTAAATTCCATTTAATGTGAATTAAGTGTTGTATTTATTTACAAAGCATTCCGGGGCAACGAAACCATGCTTATTAATTGCACAAGATCATGAGATTTCGGTACTTAACAGCGAATATTTAGACGAGTCTGTGTAGCATATCTCTCTCTCTCTCTCTCTCTCTCTCTCTCTCTCTCTCTCTCTCTTCATGTTTGCAGAATATGCTCACACTAGATAAGAGGCATTTGGAACTCGACGTGAAATTTTCTGAGTGTTGCATCCTAACACCAATTGCACATCAGTGAAGTTTGGTCAGCGCCTTTGTCATTCCCTCTCTGTAAAGTACATATAATGGCTTAACTTAAAATATGCAAATTTTAATATTCCAACTAATCGTTTTAGCTGTAGAGGCTGGTTTAGTGGAAAGAAACCCTGCATGACTGTGGAGATTGTGTTTATGGCCTAAACTTAACACATTAAATGGGCCTTGACGCGAGAAAACCTGTCTTCATGGTTAGCGACCATGTAAGATTCAAACCAACCTGCTCAGCTACAGAGACAAGCTAGAATATTAAGATTATGTATAAAACACGTTTATATATCGAAATTGGTTATTTGACTAGTTTGATCAGATCCCATACGTCCAATCAGCAATTTTTAAGTATGTAGGGACGGGTATTCCTGGGTTGAACCGGTACTAAGCAATGATTAATATGTCTTGCTTAAGAAAACAACGCCTTGACGCCGGTGAGGCTCGAACCCGAAGCCCCTCGGTCTCGAGTCAAGCACTCTACCACTGAGAGCTACGTCTCCATTAAAATTGGCAGGAAGCAATTAGCAAAGGCGCTGATAAGACTTCGCACAAACATGGGCAGATTGTCCGCAACTTTGCTGTTCGCATGCGACGCAGTCAGGTTTTCGTATGCGTTTGAATCAAAGCAATGTTGATTGACGTCGATTAGAGCCAGGCGCATATGCTAATATTTAGTAATTCAGATGAAGGGTGTGGTGTCAGGCGCGTAGCCAGGCGCAGACCAAGACGCCTGAGCTTAAACATCATATGGGGCTAGACGCAAGAAACCCTGATGCTTTCGAGACCAGCCTGCGCTTCTGTGCAGTCTGATCAGCACCTTTTGTTGTTAGCTATTTGAAAAGTAAAGTAACTCGTCTAAGGTCAGATGTCTCTTAAGTATCCATTTTTGGTGGGCTTCAACATGATAAAACCTCTGTATTGAAAATGCATTTCTATAAAAAGTTTCTGAACTATTTCTACCCCAAATGTTTATTAGAGCTGACTCAGGTGGCTATGGTACTTAACGCAAACCTTGTAAAAACGTCACACCCAGGTTTCAATATTGAGGAGATGTGTATAGAGAAATCCGTCTTTAGAATCACCGATTGTTACATGTATCACGAGACTTGTTGAGGCTTTCTGTCTCTCGAGATCACAGTTTGACATCAATCGGCATGCCTCGATGATCCTCTGGACAGACTTTTCTATCCCACCCTCACACTCGTGAAAGATTCTAATAGTATCAATACGTTTGATCGGACAAGTAATGCTTTGCTACAAAAGTTAAACCTGCATTTAAGGATCTTAAAGTGTTCTGGTTTTGCAAGAGCCAGTGCATGAGATTTCCAACAATGTGATATGTGCGACCAGCAAAGCCTCAGATCAGCCTGCGCATACGCGCAGTCTGATCAGAGCCTTCGCTAGTCGTCTGAGTATTCTATGATTGTTAAGCTACTGACTGAACTTCATTTGGAGTTTCTAAGCTTAAAAGAAGGCTGCACAGGAGCGTCCGAGTCTACACATGTCAAAATGTCACATTGTTGGAAATCTCATGTCACGGATCAGTCAATAAATAATAACATGAGCGACATTTCTGTCTCCAGTATGATCATGTGTAGGTGGTTTATCTTCAATAACTTAGAATACTGTTTAATCAAACCATCTGAACCGCAACATGCGATTTCCGACAATGTGACATTTTGACATGAATAGATGCAGTTGAGCCTGTGCAGCCTCATTTTAAGATTATAAACTCCATATGCTGTTCGGTCAGTAGCTCAGTTACCAGTCATAGAATATTCAAGCATCTAGGAAAGGCTGTGATCAGGCTGCGCGTATGCGCAGGCTGGTCTGGGTCTATACCACTTTCTCGGAAATCTCATGTCACGGCTCTTTTTTTTAAAACCAGGTCGTATGAAAATTGCTAGGCAATTTACCCGACCAGCCTCGTTAAACTTTAATGGTCTCACTGCTCGTACATTTTTTGTACATACTGTAGTTTTGGCTTTACACCAATTACTTTCTTCTGGCTTTGCGAACAACAATGTTGCACACCAGCCATCGTGTCTACACAGTCTGATCAGCAACTTTGTTATTGGCTTTTGGAAGGCATTATATACAAAGATATTTCAAACGGAATTTCACTTTTCTAGCTAGTCTTTGTAGCTGAGTAGGCTGGTTTAAGTCTTACTTGGTCAGTAACCCCGAATGCGTAAAGGCCTAAATACAAAAGCAAGCGAGCATGGCGTTGACCAGGAAGTCACAGAACAACGCTTCTCAGCTAATTTATCTTTATTTTGGAACAATGATTTTGGCCTCGAAAGTAAGTGAGTATGATCAGGAAATACCACAATCACAAACTGCAGACAAACCTAGGGCACCGCGAGGAAGAGCAACACAACAATCACGTGACACAATGAAGGCAGAGTAAGCAAAGCAACCAGCCCTCTCCTCCCCACCAAGATTATTGCAAAATAGAACGGATACAAAGTGACGCACAACAAAACATAAAATAACTATATAATACCACTTTGGGAGCAACAATCAACAACGACAAACCTGTTTTCGGTGTTTCTAACAAAGCGAGATTCAAATCAGTCTCCGCAACTACAGAGACTAACTAAAAAATTAAAACTTCATCTGTGGAAAGTTTAGATATGTTTCCAGACAGCGAATAGCAAACTTTAAGACGCTGATCATACTGCGCCGGTGAGGGGTCTGCGCCTTTGGTATTCGCACACCCCCGAAGACAGGTTTTCTCGCGTCGAGGCCCATTTTCGTTCTAAGCTTATTCGACTGTGCCCAAAGATTCTCAAGAATTTAAATCTCTACTCGTATAACGACAACAATACAGGCATGAAAACGCGTGGTTGACTACCTTGCCCAAAGGATATGTCCATTAGTTATTGAATAGCCATTCTAAGCGTCTATTCCATGACTTGCTCCATTATCGCCATTAACTAGAAAGTTCTTTCCGGTTTAAAAAGCAAGAATGAGTGATCGTCAAAACAACAACTTGTTTTCGTGATTTGTAATTGGCTTGCCGTTTGTCCGTGGAATCACGTGATCAACGGACACTACATTGTGTGAAATCACTCTCAGACTGTCGTTTACTGATGGATGTAAATCATGCCCTAGTCGCCAATTTTTGCATTGACAAATATGTCCGAAGCCCTTCGCGAAAATCAAATTCTCGCATACAGTGGCCGATACCATGGATACTGTCGGCTGTTTACTGTTCGCGGCAACTACGTTTATCGCATTTCATCGCGTCCTGGAGTGATATAACGCCATGCAATAAAATCGATGAACCACTAGTGGTTCACAGATTTAGTAACGTTACGTAATTACGTCAATTCAAATGTTGCATAAATTGGCACAATTTTAACGTTTTTAACGCCTTTACAGTAAGCGAAAAGTATATAAATCTCAATTTCGCTCCCTATAATACACTAGGTTACTGTCTCACACGAGCAAAAATCCAGATGATTCAAGGATTGCTTTAGTAAACTTTGATGGTGTATTTGTAATACTTCAAATTTGTCAGTATACATTTTTTTTTACATTCATACCATGTAATGTGCAGAATAGCAAATAAGCCTGGTCACTGAAAAATCTGATATCTTTGCCATGCGCGCAGTCTGATAGCACCATTGTTATTCACTCTCTATAAGGATAAAGTCGGGTATATTCGGACAGACAGCTAAATTCGGACAGCCACCGTGTTTGTTTCATAGTTAATTTATTGGAATAAAAATACATTAACAAAGCAAACAGTGAAAATCCTGATGAGACGGCTCTGGATTTCCATTGTTTGCAAACGTGTGTCCGAATTTACCTGATATCCGAGTTTACCCGAGTTTACCCTAATATAGATCAACGTGCTCTAGGTCAACCTTCATATTCTGCCTTGTGCCAATAGTTGAGCATGCTGGATTGAACCGTTTGCTTTGTTGAACAACCTATTGACATGGATTTTCGGGCCATGGCCTATATGTCTATTTTGAAATCAGATAAATCAGATTTAGAACCAGTCTGACTGGGTCGTTCACCACCACTGGGACTGGATTCAATTTGTATTCTATTTCAATTTCTTGTTCCACAGAAATGGAAGCCGTTATTTATCTATTTAAGTAAAAAACACATAAATTTACGTTTTTTCTTTAACTGCTAATTTCATGTTGTATGATTTATAACTTATGATTAGATTCTCTAACAATGTTTGTAGGAGCATTTGATTTATATACACACGAATAATCTCTGATCTTTCATTGAACAGTTTTGAAAATGGGTCCGAACATGTTATAGCAGTACTTATTGCCTATGCGAACTGTGAAAGCTCTGGCAAGACTGCACAGTAGAGCCTGAGCCTTCATTGATCGCAATTACACAGTAGATGAGAATAGTGTAATTTCGGAAATTTTCGCGAGAATTTTATTTTCGCGAAGAGCGTTAAAAGACATATTTGCGACGTAAAAATACGCGACTATGCCATAATTTACCTTCATTAGTAAATGACAGAATAATTTCGCCATTTCGCGAGGATTTAATTTAACGAAACTTCGCATATGCGAAGTTTCGCAAATAATAAAACCCCCCAGTGAGTATTGACCAAAGATGTAGATTCGTTTTAATATTCTTATGTGGTTTACTATCAGTCTCCGACGATACGGACTATTTATAATTGCTTCAGACAAAATTCAATTCATCTAAGTTTGCCTAAAAATAGTTTTACCTTTAATACAGCTGTTGTTGCGGGAGAATGGGCTGGTCAAAACTTCAAGTGGTCCAAAATTTGATTGAAGCTGACAGTTGCATAGCCATACATTTAAGGGCCTAGGAAACCAGATCATATAGAAAATGCGCCATATTTTCAGGACATATTGGATTACGGATGAACATTGAGCAGCTGCAGCCATGAAAACAAATTGTTGAGACTGTTCTTGTTTGAATTGTGAGGTCTCTAATATAAACAGTCTGCTTGATATGTCAGTGCATTGAAGGTATGGCTGTTTATGGGTAGATTTCCGGTCGCTCCTTCGAGTTACACAAAACGTGTCAGAGCGGTGTATAGACAAATAATGTATTTGTATTTGGTGTAATTTTCAGGCATGTTGCATTGCTGGTTACAGAGATATCACACCCGGATCAGAACTTTAGGATCATCCCTCGAACTAGGTTAATACCTAAGATAATAAAACTTTATCAGAAACGCTTCTAAAGTTCGATGCCATCAAGCTTGCAAACGTTTCTGATTACATAAACACAATTTTGTATGAGGGCTGTTCCCACGGCAACAAATAGGTGCATAATGAAGATTGGGTCAATTTTAATGCCTATAATATGACCTGGAAAATATAAATTCATTTAATTTAATTTACAGAATTACATAGAGTACTCATGCGAAAACATGGTTAACAAACACATAATTATCAGCACTCTGACGTCACAATAGGGTTACATGTACCAGCAGTCTTACCGTCATGTTCCAATTCTGATAACATATGTCGTTTCTACAATAATGAAGATACATGTAATTGCTTCAAATGCTTTTTAGATGTAGCTCTTTGACGATGAAGAGAAAGCTGGTTGCTTTGCTTGTATTGTCTTTTGGATGTCTTGTTACTGTTAATGTCCTGTATCTCTTCCTCACGGTGCTGTGGATTTGTCTGCTGTTTGTGATTGTGGTATTTCCTAATCATGCTCACTTATTATTTCTGTTGTTGTTGATCTATTTTTTTAACACTTTCGCTGCCAAACGCGACTGTAGTCGAATTTACCGTTCACTGCCAAACGCGACTATAGTCGAAATTTAAAGGCACAGTTGATAGCTGCCTATTTTTAACCGTTATAAGGGACGAAAATCTTTGTTATTTATTTCAAAATGTTCAGGGGACATAATAATATCGTATATGGTAGAATACGCAATTTTCTGTACAAGAATTGATTTTACAGAAACGTTTGTAATGAATGTCATTAGATTTTGCGGACGTTAAAAACAACGAAAACATGTCCAAGGGAATGAAATACAGGACGCATTAAGCCAATCAATTGCTATAGTTTGATTTATTTCTGACCATATAATATCAGAATAAATCCTTATGTTTGATACTTGGTGCAGATGGATGTTTTATCTTGTTTGCATAAAATAGTTGTTTAAAAGCATTTTTCATATTTTCAACATGGCTTCCAAAAAGGCCGACAACGGTCACGTGACTATTTTTTAATATTACTGGTTCAAATTAATGTTTTATATATTAGCAACATTCTGGGAAAGTTTCAAAGCAATAGGTTAAATGGTTCTGGAGATACTATGTGTTGAACCCATATATCCTCAATATTCAAGAGTCCTTGAAACATGCTTGGCACTGAGGTATTGGTTTTTTGAGGTGCTTGGCAGCGAAAGTGTTAATGTACTTCCCATTGTTTGTGGGAGTTCTTTACTTGTCTTTGTTTTGTTATGCATTACTAGTTTTGTAATCATCTTGAAGAGGAAGCGAGAGCTGATTGGTTTGCTATTATTGTCTTACATATATATTGTTACTATAAATGTTATGTTGCTCTTCCTCACGGTGCCGTGGGTTGGCTTGCAGTGTGTGAGTTTTCCTTGCACACCGGCTAAGGATATCTGAGATTTTACCCTGGGATAGAAAATATTATCTTACCCATGCTATCTTACGACAGGATGTCAAGTAAAGTCATAATGTGAAATTGCATCTTAGCGTAATCATGGACTTCTGGAAGCTTATTTTGATAAAACCAGTGGTGAACAAAAACAATCCATTGTTCTTCTGAGAGTAGGGTAGATAAATCTGTCCCTCAGGATCACTGTTTGTCATCACTCGGCAAGCCTCGTAATGCCAAACGGCGATCCTCGGGACAGATTTTTTTCCTACCCTCACACTCATGATAGATTATTATACTTTTGCCCAGCTTCAGTGTCTAACCTGACAGCATAGACATTCAGCACACTCTTACCTAGGCTAGATTGTCCCCAACTAACAGCCGAGCCAAGATAAAGTCATTGGCGTAGCTCAAATTCAGCAGTTACGCACGTGTATAATAAAAATAGTAACATTCAAGGGAGGTCATTTTATGTGGTAAAGGTGATTTTCCATACCACAAGGAACTGCTCTTAAAGGAAAGAATTCGCTCCCTTTCGGAAGTTTCATTTTGAAAAGGGACGCAATTGAAGAAAATCACTGCTTGATCCAGTAGTTTCCCTTTGATGTGCGTATTATTTTCAGCGTTCTGGCTACGCAATTGAAAGTACCAACGGGGGACAATCTAACCCAGGCTGCAGGAACTCAGACAACAGTTGAGCGAAGCAGGAGCCCCTCACCGCAAGATAAATCTCTACTTCCACAACCACTACAGCATCACTAAGTGGTGTTCACTTATATACACTGAAACGAAGTTATAAGTGGCCGCCTACACATTTTTGCGCCTGTTCAGAAAGCAGACATCGCTCTAGCAAAATTTTAATTCCATAGAAATTCAAGGCTTTTTCGAGACTCTGAAAATTATGTCATTTCAAAATGACTGGTAGATCTTGCAGTAAAGGTGCATTCATTTTTATTGTGATGTAATATATTCCTCAGATATGCTATCCATTTATATTGTAATTAGTTTGAAGTTGTTAATAACAGCTGTGATATAAGATGACAAAGAATCAAAAGTGTTGTGACAATTGAACTATCCGTTTCTCTTCTACGTTAACATGAAGGCAGCCACTATCAGCAGCTTTATCACAGAGTTTTAGCTTTAACCATGCAATCTGCACATCGACTTTGCATTGCTCTGTACGCTTTATTATCTATGGCATTGCATTGAAATGGTCAGTGATTATTAATTATGAATAGGCTTCACTGTTTAACTTAAAAATCAAAATAAATCTTTGGCATATACCATTTAAATGACCTTTAAAGTTTCACATTAAAACCGGAAGTGGACACCAGTCTTGAAAGAATAAATGTTTATAAATAAGCTGATCAAGCTGTATTGTGTTTGGTCTAACATGTTTAGTACATTGTGTATGAGCAGTTGATTATTTTTGAAAATATTGGAAAATGCGGAAAATGAGCTTTTATTTAAAAAAAAATCATAAAACATTGTTCATAAGCAATAAAACAGGGGTTTGGTGTTTTTCCAAGTCGGCTAGACGGGTTTCAAATCATCTGTACTTCAATTCGAAAAAAAAACTGCACTCAAAACCCTCATTTTCTTCAAAGAATTGATTTTTGCATTTTTGTGTCCCAAAATTTTGCAGTGATAGAAAAATCTTCTAATGCACCACCTAACTTTAGTCCATTAAATTGCACATTTTTGGGCAAAAAATCATTTCAATATCATTAGCGCTAAGTCAGAAAAACTGAAACTGAAAAGTGGCCACTTAGAACTTCGCTTCAGTATAGTAAAAAGCGTAGGAGTACAGCATCAACGTAACATGTTTCCACCTACCAGCCACACTTAGGCTGACACTTTAATTCAGGCTAAATTGTGTCAACCTATAGTGCGCTTAAATGAGGACACTTTAACCCAGGATACTAGAGGGTCCCGCCCAGCACCTCAGCTAAAATTGACATTCTTCTTTAGAGGAAATGTCCGACGCTAGAGCATAGCTAAGGGGATATAACTTGGGTAAGGGACACTCAATACTTGCGCTCAGTACTTAGCTATGGAACTATTCTATGTCATGCAGACAATGGCGTTTCTGGCAAGACTGGGCGTATGCCAAGACTTATCTGTCACGAAATTGTGTTGCGTGTAATACTGTTCTTTCTGTGAGAACTTTTCTGTTATCTGAATCTACTTAATGTCATTACTTGATAATAAGAGCGTCTCTTCACAATAGTTCCGACTTTCTGATCGCCCATTGAAAAAAGAATGAGACTATACACTTGACTAAACCATGCGTAGGCATGACAGGTACTTAACTATTATAACACTCACGCCTGAGACGAAATACTTATGAAATAATAATTAGAGTATGTGCAATACACTCTAGGGATAACCAAGGTCGAAATGGCCCTTCATTGAGTCAGAGAAGACTATAATCAGACTGGATAGATGCGCAATATAATCGGAGTCTTCACCCTGTGTACATGCCAAATTGTAAATTTTGCTGTAACTGGACATACATGTATTATAACATTTGACATGACCAGACTAAGAAGGCGTAAACGTCTCTCCATTAAACCAATAGATTTTAGAAAATTTACCCCAATGTAGAAATTTTCAATTTAACGTCTGGAAGACAGGCTACGCTTAATATAGCAGAATTTCATCACATTCTTAGTTTTCCGCCTGAAAAAAGACGTTAGACCCTTGGCTACCCATAGAACGCCCATTAAAGACTATGGTCAGACTGTACGGAAGAGCATGCTGATCTGATTCTTCGACGGGCGCTCATACCAAGTACGACCTTTAAGTAGTGGTATTTTGATCCTCTTTTCCCTCATTAACAACTCTAACGAAACTTTTTGTACCAACGCATGTTAGTTATATACACTTGAAAATAAAAAAAACGGCTTTCTAATATTCATAAGTATCCGCCCACATAAACGATGATTCCATGCGCGGATCCAGAAAGTTTTGTCAGATGTGATCCAAATTTGATAACTTTTTTTAGTTGATAAGGGGATACATGATCCATATACTAATATAAATGGGCCATCATCGGCCTGCCAGCAAAACGCCAATTAAATAGCGTTTCGCTGGCGGGCCAATTAATGGCCCAACATTAAATGCTGCCTTGGTATCTTTGTGATTTTTCAGGGGATCCGGACCAGAATTGCCAAGAATTTCTGGGAAACAGATTTACAAAAGTCAATAGACTTTCTTCTAAATCCCTTTTTTGTATTTCGAAATGATCTTTATGTGAACTTATTGCATTAGATGTACACATGTTGTTATACAAAAATGAAATAAAAGTTTAAACTAATTGCCAAGAAACCCTATATTTTTTTTCAGGGGGGATTCTGGATCCCCCCTCTGGATCCGCCCATGGATTCGGATATATGTTTTGCATATAAATGCAGACAGACAGCATTTCTGTAATAATACTCGCTGCATGCTAATGCTAATAAATATAGTATTGGCTGTCCTAGTCACCATGAAGATTTCTGTTCTGGTGTATGTGCTGGTTCTGATGTTAATGGTTCAGAGATGTTCCTCGGGTATACTCGCTGGTATAGCAGCTGCAACAGGGACAATCATTGCTGGTGGATCGGCTACTGGAGCTGCGAAAATAATCATCGGTAAGTGTTTTGTTAGAATGGCTCCTGTCCTGAAAACAATTTTTCATCAATGTTTGTTTGTTTGTTTGTTTGATTTGATTCTTTATGTCCCATCAGCAATCTTTCAGTTAAACAGGGACGGGTCTTCCTGGGTTGAATCAGTACTAAGCTAGGATTTATGTGTCTTGCTCAAGGATCAAAACGCAGTGAAGCCGGTGAGGCTCGAACCCGCGGCCCCTCGGTCTCGATTCAGACACTCTACCACTGAGCCACTGCGCTCCCCCAATGTGTCATAGCATATACTTGTAGCTAGTCTAACTCTGATGGCTCTGTTTTAAGCCCCAGTCCTTAAAACAATTTTTCATTAATGTGTCATATCATATACTTGTAGCTAGTCTAACTCTGATGGCTCAGTCCTGTCCTTAAACAATTTTTCATCAATGTGTCATATCATATACTTGTAGCTAGTCTAACTCTGATGGCTCCTGTCCTTAAAACAGTTTTTCATCAATGTGTCATATCAAATACTGGTAGTTTGATAGTATGGCTCCTGTCCTTAAAACAATTCTTTATCAGTGTGTCATATAATATACTTGTAGCTTGTCTAACTCTGGTGGCTCCTGTCCTTAAAACAATTCTTTATCAATGTGTCAAATCATATACTTGTAGCTTGTCTAACTCTAATGGCTCCTGTCCTTAAAACAATTCTTTATCAATGTGTCAAATCACATACTTGTAGTTTGTCTAACTCTGGTGGCTCCTGTCCTTAAAACAATTCTTTATCAATGTGTCAAATCATATACTTGTAGCTTGTCTAACTCTGGTGGCTCCTGTCCTTAAAACAATTCTTTATCAATGTGTCATATAATATACTTGTAGCTTGTCTAACTCTAGTGGCTCCTGTCCTTAAAACAATTTGTCATCAATGTGTCATATAATATACTTGTAGCTTGTCTAACTCTGATGGCTCCTGTCCTTAAAACAATTCTTTATCAATGTGTCAAATCACATACTTGTAGCTTGTCTAACTCTGGTGGCTCCTGTCCTTAAAACAATTCTTTATCAATGTGTCAAATCACATACTTGTAGCTTGTCTAACTCTGGTGGCTCCTGTCCTTAAAACAATTCTTTATCAATGTGTCAAATCACATACTTGTAGCTTGTCTAACTCTGGTGGCTCCTGTCCTTAAAACAATTCTTTATCAATGTGTCAAATCATATACTTGTAGCTTGTCTAACTCTGGTGGCTCCTGTCCTTAAAACAATTCTTTATCAATGTGTCAAATCATATACTTGTAGCTTGTCTAACTCTGGTGGCTCCTGTCCTTAAAACAATTCTTTATCAATGTGTCATATAATATACTTGTAGCTTGTCTAACTCTGGTGGCTCCTGTCCTTAAAACAATTTGTCATCAATGTGTCATATAATATACTTGTAGCTTGTCTAACTCTGATGGCTCCTGTCCTTAAAACAATTTGTCATCAATGTGTCATATCATATAATTGTAGCTAGTCCAACTGTGATGGCTCTTTGCAATCAGAGTTAGACTAACTACAAGTATATGATATGACACTTTGATGAAAAAATGTTTTAAGGACAGGAGTCAGTCTAGTGTTTTGTATCAAAATCGTTTTATATTTTGGCCAGGACACAGCAACATGTAGAACTTGGCATTTCCAACTTGCAAAATCGCAGATCAACCTACGCATTGTTGAACCGCAAATTTCACACTTCGTAAATTTCACACTATGAAGAATTGGTACAAATTCCTCACAGCATGTGAAGAGTTTGTACCACTACGCCACATGTTCCATACCAATTTCTCAAAATTTTTGAAAAAATACGCACGAAGTCAAATTTCATAAAGCATACATGCTCATTCCTCACATTGATAAAATATCCCCCAAGTTTGCTGCATTTTGCATTTGATTCGAATTCTTCACACGCGTGACATTACTTTAGATTTCATACAGTAATGTCACTCGAGTGAAGAATTGGAATTAAAGGTAATTTTAACAGGTAACCGAAAATGTTGAAATGTTTTACGGTTAAAACTTCTGGGACAGGAGTTAGAATATTCAAAGGCAAATCAATTATATGTGTCAAGTCGCGAAAAAACGTTTCTTTGGGGTTCCCAGTCCAAATCCGCCAGCTTACATCCATTTAGATACAAAAACAAACAGTTGTATTTTAATTTCGGATTGGGAAACTTGAACGATTCTTTTATCAGTACAGCGTAAAACAAGGACACAGAGTGGTTACAGAGCTACAGTAATATGCGTTGTTTGGCTTTTCTCTTGACGCGGCTTATATGTAGCTTAGGAAAGCCAAAAAAGCTTTCCCTCAATTAGCTGTTTACCCTTTATGTTGACCTTGGGGTCAAGGTCATACATAATCTTGTCAAGTACCCTCTTCACTATGTTACAATACTACCTGAAAAGTCTGAAGTTGCAACGTCCAACGGAGTCAAGGTCGCGCAAAAGGTTGTCCATTTCCCTCTACATCATGTGGTGTGTGCACCTACAACGTTTGAAGTTGCTACGTTCAACGGTTTAGGCAAGAAATGCGACGGACGAACGCACAGACAGACTGACGGACAACGGACCGGCTTTGGTTCTATGATAAAACAATAAAGAAGTTCGTGGATATCAATATCAACACTCAGTTTAAGCCAGAGCTAAAGATAACTAATTGAAACACAGCGGGTCCGGCCAAAGTCATATGATATTTGTGCTCAGATATTATTTATACTATTCAAAATTCGTAGTGGAGAAACGATTAGATGCTAGGCAAACCCTTACATCTGATCCTATATTTTTAAAAGAAATTCGTACACATTTTCCGCAGTTTTGAAAGTTGTACTTCAACTAAAGTTGTACTTCAACAACAGCAGAATCTAGGGCGGAGAAATGCATTTAAACCCCCGATGGCTTAGGCTGCTGTCCGTTCTAAGGCGGTGGTTCTGTTGTTGGTGACTTTTTGTTTATTGTTACTCCCATTATGGGAGTCTGTAATTGTTCTATGTTTTGTTGTACGTTACTTTATGTCCATTCTAAAATTGAAATCATCTTGATGGGGAAGAAAGAGCTGGTTGCGTTGCTTTAATTTGTCTTTCTGGTGTCTCTTGGTGGTTGAGTGGCTCTTCCTCGCGGTGCCATTGGGTTGTCTGCGGTTTGTGGTTGTGGTATTTCCTGATCATACTCACTTACTATTTTTGATACTGACATCTGTTACGATTAAGTACCAGTTCTTCACATCTGTGATAATTTGGTATCAGTCATTCACACGTGTGAGGATTTTATAGTATACTCAGAAAAACAATTGAAAGATATTTAGATTCATTCCCATCTCTAACATCCAATACAATAAAAACTTTACTAATTATGCATGCATTTTTCATAGTTCCAGACATCTGCAATCAAAATGGATGCTTTATTTTAGTCACGCTTCAATGGTTTAAGTACAATGCAAATCCAAATGGTCCAACCCTCTATACTGAAAAGTCACAAACGTTCAAAATGGTTGAAACCCATTTTTATCGTTTGTATTCCATAATGACTGGCTCCAAAATCATCGCTGGTTCCCCCTCTAAAAATTGCACCTAATTTTGAGGCTGTTGTGTTTTATTGAAAATTTGTGGTCAAATTTGCCGGGGTTTGCCATATCCGTGCATTTCTGTTGGAGAAGTTGTCCCATTATTAGGGGAAATGGCTGATAAATTAGTGTTTACTTTTGTCTGTGATCGGAATTAGACCATAAGCAATGAACTGGTAAAGGTTTCAGCAAAAATTGAGAGCGCTAAATTTTTTGCTTGTGAACTTTGGGTAGAGAGGGTCGGTACATTTGGTGTAGTACTGTATCGTAACCAATGACCCGTGAATTTCAATTTACATTTTGGTGAATTGCATAGTGATAATTCTATCAATGACAAAAATAATTTGCTTGAAAATTATATTCCCAAATGTTATAAAGTCAAAAGAATTTTAATATCCTTCAATTGTTTTCTGAGTATATTACCAAATTTTCACATGTGACCATTTGATACCAATTTATCACAGATGTGAGGACTTGGTGCTGATTCTTCCCATTTGTGATAATTTGGTTCAAATTCTACACATCTGAGAAAATTCGTACCAGTTCTTCACACGTTAACATATAGGTAATGTGAATTTTGAGCAAAGATGTTAGACCCCAAAAATTATCGAAACTGACCGTAAGTAAATTTCACATTTGCTTAAAGTAACGTATTGGTACCAATTCTTCGCATGGTGTAAAATTTACAAAGCGTGCAATTTGCGGTTCAACGGCGCTTCCACCAAGTCTGAACAAAGTCTTGGCTGTTGGTATGTAGAATTATTGGAACTTTGGCTTACCAGAGAGCACCCTGGGAAGACTCTGATTTAATTAAGACTGATCTGATTCTTTACTGGGCACCCTTGAAATTTATACCTTTAGTTTGATGCCGGCTAATTTGCTCATTTATATTA
This sequence comes from Loripinus fragilis, assembly GCA_964019695.1. Taxonomy (NCBI): domain Eukaryota; kingdom Metazoa; phylum Mollusca; class Bivalvia; order Lucinida; family Lucinidae; genus Loripinus; species Loripinus fragilis. The sequence continues at coordinate 70,785,032 of OZ026530.1, forward strand.
AGTTTAGATTACAGATATGCAGTAAAACCAGTCTTAAACGGCCACTCAAAAATAGACAAACCAGAGATCTTAATGGCAAATGGTAGCTTAATGAAGGTCGAAAGCATTGTAGAATGCATCCCTTGGAGCATTCTGCAATACTTTTGACCTGCATTAAGCGATAACCGTTCTTGAAAATTAATGTTTGATCTTCTTTTTAGTGGCCGTTTAAGACAGGCTTTACTGTTTCTCAAATCACACTTTAACTGGTATACACGGCTGATCATAAGTGTAATCGTTTTGTCTAAAAATCGTTATATGAGCCACAATCCAGCATAAGAGCATAAGGCGCAAAAAGGTGAGTATGATCAGAAAATACCACATTCAAACACTGCAAACCAACCAAGGGTACCGTGAGGAAGAGCTACGAAACACTAACAGCCACAAGACATCAGGAAGACATTCAAAGTAAAACAACAAGCTTGCTCTTCACCATCAAGATGATTGCAAAACTAGTAGGACATTAAATACTGAATAACAAAACAAGGACCAAATACAGACCCCCCCCCCCCACAACAATAGGAGTAACAATAAACAATGAATCATCAACAACAGAACCGCCGCCTAAGAATAGACAGCAGCCTATACCATGTGCGGATACAGAGGGGGTTGGGGCAGGGTGTCCGGACCCCCTCCCCTGAAAAATTACAAAAATATAGGGTTTCTAAGTAATACTGGTCTGGATCCCCTGAAAATATCACAAAGCTTCCAAGCCAGTATTCAATGTTGGGCCAACATCGGCACGCCAGCTAGCAATTTAAAAGGCGTTTCGCTGGCGACCGATGATGGCCCGCTTATAGTGGTATTTTGATCTTTCTTCCTCTAATCATTTTTAAAAAATCGTCAAAGTTGGACCCCCTATGGCAATTTTTTTGGATCCACAAATGCTATTCTATGCCAACTTGGGGGAGTAAACGCATTTTACTGGTATACGTTGGTATGTGAGTACAGTTAAGATTCAAATCAGTCTGTGTATCCGCACAGTCTGATCAGAGTCTTAGTTTCCCACCTGAAGAAACGATGAGCCCTTCGCTAATCATAAAGCGCCATCAAAGACTCTGATCAGTCTGCGTGGATGCGAAAGCTGATCTGAATCTTCGATGGCCGAACATGCTGGGCACAAGTTCATATATATATATATTTGGCAATTCCAAAACCAGTAATAGTTTAAGCTTACAAAACACAACAATTAAACGATCCAAGTTCGTTATTTGATTTTAGAGTTGAGCTTTTCCCATAGAAAAAAATGTAAATTGTTATACTGATAGACACTGCGGAAAATAGTAATTCAATCCATATCGAAAAGAATGCGTTTTTCAAGTTGTTACTTCCTTTCAAATGCATTTGTATCATAATGTCAATCGGTATAAAACGGAAACAAATTTGCAAGAGACCGGTAAGAAAACACTCGCTTTTAGCCACAAGTTGTATGCAGATGGTCTACACAAAGTTTCTATCAGTCGGTCTGTGTATTTAGCTGTCTATCGCGGTTTTACAAACGGATTTCAATTTTGAGCACAGCAAAAATGTACAACTTCATATTGTCTCTTTCTGACAATAATCAAGCTGATATTATTGACATTTTTGACTTTTACGTTATTAAAACAAGGTTATCGATACCATAAACTTCGTAACGCTTTTTCTAAATTGTAATACAGCCACTCTGAGTTGATTGTTAAATACACTATCGGTTTTTTAAAAAAAGTAATATCAGAACCTGTAGTTTATGGTGATTTATGTTATAAATTTAAAATAATTGTTGGAAAACCTAGCTTTAGTGATCAATTTAAAAAAGATAATTAAACGTTATAAAAAGAGTGGGATACAACATGGATAGCATGCAGCAGTGTACGGTGGGACAAGGCCTCAGACTCAATGACGGCCGAATCGTTTGGTTGGTGTCTGATGCTTGTCCTTGGCTGGGCCCACCGTAGCTCAGCTGGCTGTTTTCTTTAGCCCTATCTATCTGAGAGTCAGGTGCCCCTTACTTTGTATCTTCTTAGGGTGTTTATTTGATAATTTTTTTTTCTCTGTGATGATGCATTGCATTAGTTAGCAAGCCTCTATGCGAGCTTAACATTTTTTGTGTTTTAACATTAACATAATCTAGTGCAAAGATTTGGAGCCAGTAAATGCATTTGAGTTCCTTCTCCCCGGTGCCTTAGGCTGTCGTCCGTCCTAAGGCGGTGGTTCTGTTGCTGTCAAGTGGTTATTTTATGTACCTGGCATTGTTTGTGTGTGTGTGTGTGTGTGTGTGTGTGTGTGTGTGGTGGGGGGGGGGTCCTGTGTTGGTCTTTGTTTTGTGTATGCATTACTTTGTGTCATGTCTAGTTTTATAATCATCTTGACGAGGAAGAGAGAGCTAATGGTCTTATGTCTTTTTACTGTAAATAATACGTGGCTCTTCCTCATGGTGCCGTGTGTTTGTCTGCAGTGTGTGATTGTGGTATTTTCTGATCATACTCACTTATTTTGCAACCCGCTTTGTAGCATTATATCCCCAATACAGAATATCTGATCATTTAAACGAGTCTTACACTATTCTGATTGCAATTATTTTGCAGCCAGTGAAATGCAAGAAAGGAAACATATTCAACGAGGTACAGTATATTTTGCAATAAAGCACACGTTTTTGAAGTCACCTTCAATAACTTGGTGATGCGAAATTGCAGTCTTAAACTGTCAACACTCAAAACAAAATGCTCACGTACCGTTTGATCTGTTTGTATTAAATAAAATAAGACAAGCAGTGTACTTTCTTACCAGTCCTCAGTGTAGACACAGGTTAATTTGTTTTGCATTTGTCACTGCCACCTTTTTCTATGTGCAAGTTAAAATTTGAACTTTACAGGCTAAACTTCGAAAAACATTTTCTTAATTTTATAGACGATACATGTACAATGATTTGATATCTAAATTCCAAGTTGGACTTAAATATCTTATGCGCGAAGGACTTGCGAACCTAAATTCTATGGTGACTTGGTGTATAGATTGAAGAGGATTGTTGGCTCTAATCATTTTTCAGCGCAGTTCATTAAAATAATTTCACATTCTTAGAAAGATTGGCTATAAAATTAATGTATTGCAACAGACTGCATGCTTGGTGGTCAACCCAATCACGGTTGGCAGCTTTAATTTCCTCTTTAATTGCACGCCGGTGGGTCGGACCTCAGACTCTATGACGGTTCCGGTTTAAATACTTATTGATGAGATTGTAAGGGCCTGATGCTCTGGCTGTTTGTCGCGCCCATCGGGGTTTACCTGTTGTTGTTTTTTTTGCTCTCATTTTCTGTTTTATTAACTGTTGAGTCATTATCTTTACTTGATCTCCTTGTTATATCTTGATTTATATGCTCTAGGAGATGATGCCATTAATAAGTTAGGGGTCTTTCAATCAAACCAAATATCTATAGGTCTTGATCCACATCGAAATTAAGGGTGAGGTTTTCGCCGTGAAACCGGTTTAAGCCCATCAGTAAAATATTTTACTAACCGTTCCAAGGCGGTACTTCTTTTGTTGATCTTTCATGTTTTTGTTCTGTCTTGTGTTTGCTATGTCTTTTTGCGCGTCTGTTTATATGTGCCTTGTGGTAACCTGCTGGGAAAGGGCTGACCTCTTGCCTCTCGTTTGTGGTGTCTAACTGTAAGTTTGTCTTTTTTTCCATTGGTATCCTGGGTCAGGTGTGGTACTTGATTGTATCGATTCCTGATCTTTTCATCCTTACTAACTTTACTTACACCATTTTGTGTTGATATTCTTATCACATTTAGTTTTCTTTCGGGGTTCTAAAAAATTAAGTTTTCATATTTGGTGAAATCAACCTTTCAGACTTTCATCAAGATATGGCAAGTGTGAGTTATGACATATATACCACGCTGACTATGGTCTTTTTCTTGCATCTGATTGGATGAAATCAAGAGGCAGTCGGCGGGTTATACTCTAAGTATAACTGTATTTCCAATCTAAAACAGGTATTTAGGCAACGCAGGAATCAACTGGGTCAGAGATATTGTGTTGGTTGTGAACTATACACACGGCAGCTCGTATATAGTCCATAACCAATACAAAACACTACCTTTACATATAGCGATTAGCATGCATGTTTGTGTATTTATATTGTGGGGGTTATGACAGTTGGCGCGGCATGGTAATCACTGAAGCAATAATTGTGTTACATGCTTTTCACTTGTAAATACGCATGAGCCGGCTTCACATATTTGCTTAGCAAGATATTTGGCATAATTTATTGTATAAAAGTAAAGAAGAAGGCAAACATCAGGGATCGATACAAATTTCTCACTTGATAATCAAATATCACACGTGATATGGGACAATATGAGAAAGTGACAAGGACACATTACACACTCTTTGAAAGTTTGTACTACTTCTTGATTTAGAACCATTCTGGATGCGTCCTCGAAAAAATAAATTTTCACGGTTTGAAAACCTCTCGCCTTGTTTCTTTATAGATTTGCTGCATAACACCTATGGGAGAGGCGTTGGTCGCATACCAGATAAACGGCCCTGCCCACGTGGTCTCCGAGACGATGGTACTAGCTGCTGGAGTGACACGAGAAAACCTGTATTCGGTGTTTCCGACAAAGCGACACTCAAACCAGTCTCCTCAGCTACAGAGAATAGCTAGAAAATTGAAATTTCGCTTGTATCAAGTCTGGATATGCTACCTTACAATAAGCGAATAACAAAGGCGCTGATCAGACTGCGCGGATGCGCAGGCTGGTCTGCGCCTGTGTTGTTTGCAACCTCGAAGACAAGTTTTCTCGCGTATAGGCTCATATGGGAAAGGGGCAATAACGCAAGGACACATCACACACTCCTTAGGAGCTATGATTTCCTCTTACAATACCTGTGACTTTAGTTTTGTTCGAAAGCTTTGAAACCTTGTACTACTTCTTGATTTAGAACCATTCTGAATGTGTTCACGATTACCTCTCACCTTGTTTCTTTATAGATTTGCTGCATAACACCTATGGGAGAGGCGTTGGTCGCATACCAGACAAACGACCCTGCCCACGTGGTCTCCGAGACGATGGTACTAGCTGCTGGAGTGATGCTCACATTTATGGGAAGGGATGCTGCTGTACTATCTTCTCTAAGTGGTGCTGTGGTAACTGTTGGCGCGGTTACCATGACGACGGCTGCACATGCAGGAAAATCGATGTCGGAATTAAAGTAAACTGGTTTCAGAGGCGGTACTGTCGCAACAACGAAGATTTGTATGGAGGACTTTGTTATCCGAAATGTAAAGAAAGCTATTCCGCTGCTGGTTGCTGTGTGTGCAAGAAAGTATATAAAAAGTAGCAGAACTGTATCACACTGGATAGGCGGCAATCGAAAACGCTCTTAACAATTGACGAACGCGGATCAAAAATTGGTAGAAGCAGTGTTTTAGAGAGCCGTTTGTCACCAGTCGGGCAAAAAATGGCAACCGAAAACACTGTTTCTTACGATTTTTATCTACGTTCGTCAATGGTAATAACGTTTTCGATTGCCGCCTACCTGGTGTGTGTATGGGGTTTGAAGAGATACACGGTTCGCAATGATCTTACGCTTTGATAGCTCGACCTTGACGCCAGATAACCTGTCTTTGGAGTTTATGACCTAATAATACTCAGCTGCAGAAAATAGTATGCGGCAGCTTTAGCTATTGTATACTCAGAAAAACAATTGAAGGATATTAAAATTCTTTTGACTATACCTGTATAACATTTGAGAAAACAGTTTCCAAACAAAATATTTTCGTATCTGATACTTACAAATTCAGCAAAATGCAAAATAAAATATACGGGTCATTGGTTACGATACAGTACCACACCAAACATACTAACCCTCTTTACCCAAAGTTCACATACAAAAAAATTGCGTTGATATTTTTGCTGCAACCTTTACCTGGTCATTGCTTACGTTCTTATTCTGACCATAGACACGTGTTAACACCCAATTATCAGTGATTGCACCTATAGTCCTGCCGCAATAATAAGAAACGCGAAAATCTGGAATATTGTTTTATTACTTGCATTTTTCCGAACATTAAGCTCAAATCTGGATTTAGAATATCCTGCAGTGTCAGAAGAAAATTGTTTGAATAATCTACTACCACTGCCCTGACCCCTAATCTCTTGGAAATATCGACATTTTTAGGCCTCCTGAAAAGCAGGGGGAATTTAAACGGTGTAACAGCCATGTGACGGCCTATATATCCGTACTTAAATTTATACAGGTAAGTGTCAAAAGCATCACACATTTCAAACCGCGTGATTGCTTTGTACGTGCCAGTTTTATTTTTAAGCACTGCCTTTCAGTTGATAATTTCGATTCAAACAGCGTAGACACAGATCTAACTGATCCAATACGATCAGTTTGATATGGGTTAACACTGTTTGCATTGTTTGTAAGGACATTTTCTACTAAAACAGCGTGATGTGGCTACAATGTATTATGGACAGTTTTATATAACAACTTCTACAGTGGTAAACGGCCTAAACATTATTAACTACATAATAATGTAATTTTTATAGTCAACCATTCATTTTCTGTAATTAGTTCATTTGAGCTGTTTGCATATATTCTTTTAATGGTAACACTCCAGCCAGTGTTATCCTTGACCAAAATGATGATGGGCCCTTCAAATGGGCCAATGACCCATATCTCATTCAAATACATGCAAATAACATAATTTTAATGGACCTTTTAAAATTTATATGGGCCGTTTGCAAAATTTGATGGGCCCGAGAATCCTTAATATCTATACTAGTCATAAGTTCTAACAGGCCACATGCATTTCATTAATTTTCATTTCAAAAGCCAATCTCATATTGAACACTATAGTGCTAATATTAACACTGCACCAGCATGTCCCACTCGTTGTTATTAGCCAAAGTGTTGAAAATTACCCCACCATCTAATGCAAATTATTGTGAATTTTAAAATAGAGGGTATGTGTATTCGGCAAAGCCTCCCAGATACAATTTTAAGAATTTTGCTAAGCCGTTTTCTGGTATCATTTGCTAATTGGCTGGCCTATTCGGGAACGGAAATGAAATTTATTTTGTGCTTAATGCTTTTTAGAAAATCGATAAAAACGCACGTGGCCGGTTAGAACTTTTGACTAGTATATATCACAGCATAATTGACATGAGATTTGAATAGTTTATATATGGGGCCCAGCCAAAAATAAAGTCCATTTTAGCAGAAAAATAATAGTTTCTCACAAAATGAATAAGGCCTATCCCAGGATTATCCCTGTCAAGTGTCAAATAAGTGGAATAAAATGCCCAAATTCTACAATCAGAATTATTAGAGCAAAATTAGCGGTAATACCAGGCAATATCTTTTGTCAAAATACTGCCTGAAATGATTCACGATTATTGAATGCTCAAGGTAATATGAATTGAAAACGTACATCTAAAGCCTTTTATTCGCGATTCTAATTTATGCAGCAGTACTTTACTAGTACGATACACTTTATGCTATACGGAACAAAAGTGAAAACGCTACACATGTCGAAAAGTTCAAGAGAAAATAACGTAAAAAGATGCACTTAAAGCCGATTTTCGCGTTTTTTATGAATGCGGCGGTACTATAATAACATGACAACTTTTTCAACAAAAATGTACAGAAATGGCATACCCCAGCCAATATGACAACAAATTGGAAGTAAATCACTGACAGCAACTACAAAAGTGCGTGTCATACTTTTGCCCGAGAGCCAGCAATGATTGTGAAGCCAGTCATTATGGAACATTTTTATTGTATTGAATCGTAGAGATAGAACTGAATCTAAATTTATCAGTCACCCCTAATATCAACTGAATTGTTTCAACATAACCTAATAAACGTTTCCTATCTCACTGCATGATACCTTTATCAGGTCATGATGACGTTGCACTTTTTGAATTACGTCGCAAATGACGCTGAATCACCACAAAAATCGAAAATTACGTCATAATCGCTAGTTTGAAGAGTGAAACAATGGGTAAACCGATAAATAGAATACTAGGTAAGTGTCTTTTGATATCAAGTTTACCAGGCAAGGCTTTGAGAACGCTTGTTGACATCGCTAGGCATATCCTTCAATTGTTTTTCTGAGTATACTTACTAGAGAACTAAGGCACTGATTAGACTGTGCGGATGCGCTGGCTGTTCCGTGTCTTTTTTGTTTGCATACACAAGTTCAGGTGTTCTCTCTTCTAGGCTCATATTTTTTCTGCAATACGCATGCTGTTTTAAAATTAACTGCTTGTATTACTTGACTTTACGCTTACTGTAAAGGCGGCGCCTCAAGAATGTGTAATTTGGACTAGTCAACCTTAGGCATAGGTAAAAGCTGAAAAGAAGGCGTGGATTTATTTAAAAGTATCTGTTTCATCTTGTGCCACCACCTCAGTCATTATTTAGTCCTTAAAACGCCAGCAAAATAACTGCATCTGAAAATGTCTATTTAACATAAGCAGGGAGGCAAACTTTGTGGACCCAGATCAGACTGCTCCTACAGGAGCAGTCTGATCTGGGTCCACACTGTATATCTATGAGGCTTCAAATAAGTTAGTAGACGACAAAAACATACATTTTGTGATTATGCGCTATAAGGGTTAAGAAATGTGAGTTCAGTGTGTATACGGTTAGGATTTTCATGAAATGCACGCACATTTGCGCTGCTCAAAAAGCTTATTAACTCTTTACCAAATTATAAATAAAACCTGAAATCCCTTCCTTAGCAGATGAAATAGCCGAACCACACCCAGATATGAATATTAAAGTTTCCGCCTTTACAGTAAGCGAAAAGTCAAGTAATAAATAGTTCTTGCTCTACTGCTGATGTAATTAAAACGTATTTTATTAAAACAAAATATAATAAAAATGATGACCTTGCTGAATGATTACTGTCCCATTCACACGTAACACTTTTAACTTACGATCTAACTTGTTAAAAATTTAAGTGGCCTCTTACTTTGTTTTCCGGCTAAAATAAGGCTTAGTATTTTATTTGTTAAGTGTCTGCTTGAAGAAAATAACACTATATAGATCTATTTAACTTCTCAAAAGAGCAAAAAATGAAGATGTCAACGACCGCATTTCTATGTGGCGTTTATGGTTTACACTGTAAAAACACATCTGAGTTAGTTTAAACAATATTTTATTTCAGTATTTACAAGCATAATACATTATATACAAATGTATAGTGGTACAGGATTTGACAGTAAGCTGAAATTTATATTTAAATCATTTCTAATATCTGAGTTCACAGAAAAATGGGAGAAAGCAAACCTGTTACTTCTTTTATTGTAAATTAGCACTTACAATTTGAAGCCGACATTTCTCCTGTGCTAAATATTAAATACTTCTACTTGTAATTTGTTTTTGTTGTTATATTCTGGATCAATATAATTAAACAACACAATACAGTAAACCTGTGTAAAAGGACCACCCTGAAAAATACCGGAAATTGGTTTTCAAGACCAGTTATCGCTTAATGCAGGTCAAAAGTATTGCAGAGTGCTCCAAGGGGAGCATTCTGCAATACTTTTGGCCTTCATTATGCTACCATTTGTCATTAAGATCTTTGTTTTGTGTAGTTTTGAATAGCCGTTTTACACAAGTTTTACTGTATTTTCAGAGGCCGTTTTACACAGGTTTTACTGTACTTTTTAACAGTTAAAGTAGACGAAATATACACCAAGATCTGTGGTAGTTTCAGTTGCCACAAAAATAGTGAGTATGATCAGGAAATACCACAATCACAAACCGCAGACAACCCCATGGCACCGTGAGTTGATATACAGATACGAGGGTTGGTCAAGTATTAATGCATCTAGTTTCATAACTCGCTTAGTAAAATTAGTATATGATTCAAGAAAGAACTATTTACCACCTTTAAATTGATACCAGGCATAAAAAACATACGATCTACTTTTATATTTATAACCCTTTATATGCGGACCACTCTTGTACACTGCAGGTTTAATGCATAGAACATTAAGGCGAACGCATATTTCTAACAAAAGGTAAAATGTCTGGTTTCCTTGCTAGTTTTACCCAATATTCTGATGAAAGCTGGTTGCTTTGCTATGTTTTTCTTCCTGGTGTCTTTTGATTGCTATATGGCTCTCTCGCGGTGTTACGGGTTTGCCTGCAGTATGTGATTGTGGTATTTATTGATCATACACAATTACTATGTCATTTTGTACGCAACGTTGTTATGGACTTCATAAAGTTTTAATCACTAGTGGTTAATGGATTTTATTGCATGACATTATTTCACTCCCAGACACAACAGCTAATGATAAGTTGCAATCTTGAGATTGTTTTTATTTGATGCAGTGCCCCATATCTAATGAAATACACTGTTTGGAGATATTTCCCAAATGTGTTTAATTACAAGAATATATGTGAGTGTCACAATCACAGACTACAGACCAATCAACGGCACCACGAGGAATGGAATCAGCACACAGACACCACACACACGAAAACAAGAGCATAATTAAAGTAAAGAAACCAGCTGGTTCTCTTCTCACCAAGATGATTGTAAAACTAGAAAGGATATTATGAACTACATATACATCACCAAACCATGAAATATCACACAACTCAAAATGTGTAGCACCCATTACGCCGGAAACGCACGTGTGTAATAAAAATAGTAACATTCAAGGGAGGTCACTTAATGTGATTTATTATGTGATTTAACACACTATAAGGAACTGCTAATGAAAGAAATAATTCGCTCCCTCTTAAGAGAAGTTCCCATTTTAATAAGGGAAGTAATTGTAGAGAATCATTGCTTGATACAGTAATCTCCCTTTGATGTGCGTAACTTTTTCAGCGTTCTGGCTACGCCGTTGGTGATTGTGATATTGCCCAGTCATACTCAGTCATACTCACTTGCTTTTGCTTGTAAATAAATTCTAAGGGTAATGCCAGCACATAGTAAATTTGATATATTTATCATGATTTTCCGAGAACTACCATCCTAACACGGAAGCGTGCTTTTGATAGGATTCGGAAATTTGATGGGGTATGGAATATGCAACATTCGTCACCGCTCCCATGCTTTGTTAAATACACTATCAAATATAGATATATCAATCTGTCGAATTATATTATAATTCTAGTGTGATCGTCTCATTCTGATAACCTCTGTCTTGGACGAATCTGTCAATGACATGCCTTGCGTTTATGTATTAATTTAGAGTTGTTTTGGTGGGTGTTTTGGTCATTGTTTTGTTGTGCAGTACTAATTATCGTTGATAAGTTTGTAATAATCTCGTTGGGGAAGAGAGAGAGAGAGAGAGAGAGAGAGAGAGAGAGAGAGAGAGAGAGAGGGGAAGACGACGGGGAAGAGACCCACCTGGAATTTCTCGCCATGCACATCACAAAAGTAGCATCCTGTAGTTGCGTTCGTATTACAAATGTCTTTGATACGTTCTTTCGGACAGTCCCAGCTACCATCACATTTACAGAAGCAGTTATACTGGTAGCACTCATCTGTCATCTGGAACGGCTGGTTGCCCTCTCTTAGCTTTAATAGAGGAACAAATAATCACATTATTATAATTATGGAAAACTGTGTACATTCAAACATTTCATTTGGAGACCGATATCGCTGCATAAATGTGGTTGGAAACTTTGTTGTACCGAAGACGCATGGGGAGTCATAAAACGTGATTTCCGACCGTACATCCGACGATATACCTCATCAAGTGAACATTTTACATTCTAATGCTCTTCTGTGACTGTTTAACGTTATTTTAATCCTCGCTTCATCTCAGACGGGGGCGTTGCAAGCCACATGCCATCCAACGAAATGTGAAGGAATTTATGACGTCAAACTATTTCCACCAATATATCGCAGGATATCTAACGTTATCCAATCAGATGTTGTGTTACATTGGCAAGTACAACATCCAATTGGTGTACATGCAAATGTAACACAACATCTGTTTGGAAAACGTCAGAACTTTGCGACAGTATATATCACAGTACTAGTGACAAATCATTGAAATGCCAAAGCGCTTTCTTGACATCAGTGCATTTCAAAGAATCAGTTTTCTGAGCAACAACTCATATTTTCAATTGAAACCAACCATCTCATGATTTCAAAATAAGTGTCTTAACTTAAACTTAAACTTAAAGAATAAATAAATAAATGTCTTAACTTAAAGAATATGACTTATTTTGATTAATCAATAGCATACCCCTTCCCTAGAGTTTTCGCTGTGAAACATACTGGTTGGAAGTCAACATGTGTAGAATTTCCACAAATCTAGGACAAGCCAACAGGAAGTGAGTTACAGTTTCACTTGCACCACACAAGTGTGACGATGTGGAGTTTGTGTAACGTATTAGACCCCATTCTATGAAGTACTGGCAATATGCGTTAATACCGGCAAAGCGACGTATACATTCACCAGTGTGGTTTTATTGAATTTATTTAACAAATTTAATAAATACAATGATACAGGGGCACGACTGTTAGATTCTATTTATCACAGGACATAAAAATGACATTTTTGGTGTGAAAATGCCATGACTTTGCCATCTTTTATGCATGTAATAATGGACTTCATTGCGTAACGTTACTTAGTATGTAAGCCTATAGTGGTTTATATACAATTGTTGACCTAGTATGTTGAGGTGGACATGGAGTGTTATTGAACAGTAAAAGTCATACTTACCGACGTGGAGCCGAGGTCAATATGATTAAGTTTACTGTTTAATAATACTCCATGTCTACCTAAACATAAGTCAACAATTGTTTTATTATAAAATAAACGTATTTTATGCATTTGCTGTCATTAAAACCATTGACGTTAAGAATGGATCATGCGAAATTACCTGACGTCCTAACGTTACTTCCCGTAAGCCATGCAATATTACCTCGTGCCGTGTGCTTTGTAACGTCACGTCCAGCAAACCATGCAATATGTAGTTATATTGACTCGAGTGGATATGCATCTGGGCCAATGAGAGAACGTTTATTCATAGATTATATAGTAATAGATTTTATTGCACGGAGTTATATCTCTCCCAGACGCAGTCATATGATAAATGAATTTACTATTAGATTTTGTGTGTGTGTTTTTTGTTCTTGTTATTCTCGCAACTTGTTTATGTTTACAAAACAGTTCTTAATAAATAAATAATTGCTGACTATAGAAACGAGGGTGTAAAATGATCACATAACGTTCAAAAACGCACCTCTCCTTCAACCAAACATGTAGTGCAGTCGGGTTTACAAACATTTCCTATATTCTCTGCTGGGCACTCATAGGATCCATCGCAAGAGCAGTCACACACATATTTCCTACATCCATCAATATGAATAAACTCTGAGTTAGGACGGCGTGTCTTACCAAAGGCATGGCATGTTTGACATCTATGTTTAGAGGCTGGCTCTGAAAAGGAATAAATAATGAAATAATATTTGCGCAAGATAGGGGTGGGGGGAGCATCAAGAATAATATGTTTTTGTGTTGTTAGACAAATACATAGAGGATCTTACATGAGTGCTCATGTTTTATTTAATTTATCAAACGATTTGGAGAAAAGAGATAAAATGCGAGACTTGCCGAGCATTTTATCTCTTTATCGCAACGAGCTTAATAAATTCAATAATACAAGAGCACGAATGTTAGATTCTATTTATCATATGACATTAAGATGACTTTGAAATCTCATTTCTGTCGTAAAAACACGTTATAAGTTTGTCGTTAAGAAACGCAGCGTTGTTATGGACGTCAGAACGTTTCCCGAAAATCTATAAACCACTAGTGGTTTATCGATGTTATTGCATGGCGTTATTTTACACCCAGATGCGACGTCATATGATAAAGAAATAATTCTTCTAAAAAAAAGAGAAGTTTGACGCTACATGAACGCTGGAAATAAAAAAAAAATATGAAACTTATGCATTTTTGCACAGGTTTCATAATATGTTATTTCTTGTGATTATTACAAAGCACTTAAATGTATTTTAATTGTTAAACAACGTACGTTGTCAGTTCATTCTTGAAAATGATGTTTTCCACTGTGCTTTGGTACGAAGGTAATCCAATAAATAGCTGGATTTTCCTTATAATGTAAGAGTTCGTACCATTTAAACATCACATATGTAACTATTAGGCGACATAACCTGTTGGGCATGCACCAACTTATCCAAGTATTTGATGGAAAGTGAGGTCGCTTGTTGCTAAGCATAGAAAAATGATATTAAAGCTAAAGAAACGTAGTCTGCCATTTAGCTATCATCAAGTATCTGTACATAGTTTGTCATTTAGTTTGTTCTAGTTTAATTGTTCTAAATGATACATATAAAATATCGTCATTAACACATGTTCCAATAAGTCATGGTTGCCTAGAAACCACGCAATTGTGGAAATTGGACTATTTGTATATTTTATATTCTTCTGTTGCTAGGCAACGAGGGTCACATTTGATACATGCTTTTTTAAAAATTTTGTTTGAAAATATAGAAAATACTAAATAATTTAAGGAGTGATTCAAAAATGTTTTACCAACCAAAGATAATTAAAGGACCAATTCATGACCCCTACCCCCTTTTCTGATGCCACATTTTTTAAAAAAAAATTGTCGCCTTTTCACGCTAAACGTACCTGCCAATTTGACATTTTCCAAAAGAAGTCAATTAGTTTTACAGAATAGTTACTTTATGTTGTAGCTTACAAAATAGATTCTTTTGGGAACTGATCTACACATGCCAGTAACCATGGCAACCACTTTAAGACATCCGTCCAGGTTAGCTTAAATGCCATGTTTTCGTTGCTAAGCAACAAGCGACATCACCTTCCATCAAATTTTAGACATATCATTGAAAGCGCAACAAGTATTGGCACCTAATGGTGGCCACTGTCTCCATAGCCACTCACTGTTGTTGGATGCCAGCCCCTTTCAGGTGAAAAATGAACAAGTCCCTCAAACTGCACCTTATTCAAAGTGGATACCTGGAAAATCAGAGAGCTTTTGTAGAAATATAAATTTGGATCAGGTCAAAGCACTCTCTTCTTTGTTAGACTCTGATGAGCAAAGTAAGGACTCAGTCAAAGAAATAACGGAGCAGATTTCAGAAATATTCTCTAAAGCGTGTGAAGTAACGTTTCCAAAAAACCGTAGTAAACCTACAAACAAGCATAAACCATGGTTTGGCCCAATATGTAAATCAGCTAGGAAAAAATACCATCTGGCAAGAAAACGCTATAAACATAACAAAACACACTACAACAGAACAGTTTTAAACCAATCAAGTAAATCGTATAAGAAAACAATGAACAAATTTATTGCCAAACACAGGAAGCAAAACGAAAACAAATTACGCTCCATGCAATCAAAACATCCGAAAGAATACTGGAAATTTATAAATAGTTTGAAGCACAGAAATAGCTTAAATTCTCCCTCCTTGAATGAGTTTTATGAGCATTTTAAAAACCTTAATGCAGCCTCTGACGATGATTCAAACATATTGAACACAGATCTTACAGATGAAAATGAAGTCCTAAACACGCCCATTACCACACAAGAAATTTTACACGCTATTAATAAATTACATAATGGTAAGGCAACCGGTCTGGATAAAATCGCAAATGAACATATTAAAGAAACAAAAAATATTTTTATACCAATCTATGAAAAACTATTTAACCTTATACTTGATACGGGCATTTTCCCAGAACAATGGTCCACTGGCACCATCAAACCTATCTATAAAAATAAAGGTGACCATCTAAATACTCAAAATTATAGACCAATAACTATTTTAAGCTGTCTTGGAAAACTTTTTTCTTCCATCTTGAATGAACGTCTGAACGACTATCTTGAAGAAAATGACTTATTATCTGAATGCCAAGCAGGATTTAGGCAAAATTATTCAACTCTAGATCATGTATTTTCCCTACACGCCTTGATAGAATTGTTGAAATCACAGAAGCAAAAGTTGTTTTGTTGTTTCGTCGACTTTTCCTCAGCCTTTGATAAGGTATGGAGGACAGGCCTTTGGAATAAAGTAATACAGCACGGAATCAATGGTAAAATATTCAGAGTAATACGCAACATGTATGCCGATATTAAATCGTGTGTATCTCTTTTAGGCTCTAATTCACCGCTCTTCTCCAGTTTCGCAGGCGTAAGACAGGGCGAGAATCTCTCACCAATTTTATTTTCACTCTACTTAAATGATCTAGAGGCACATCTATTACTTAATCGCCAGGCGGGTATCACTGTCAATGTAAATGATGAGAATTTTATGTTTTATGGACGATTAATTGTACTGTTATATGCTGACGACACTGTGATACTAGCAAATTCAGCTGAAGACCTGCAAAATTCTATGAATACATTTAATACATACTGCAAAACCTGGAAATTGAGTGTCAATATTTCAAAAACTAAAGTTGTTATATTTGGAGCTAGGAAAACAGACTCTTTTGAATTCACTATTGGGAACCAACTTGTAGCAATCACAGAGGCCTACAAATACCTGGGCATACACTTTTCACAAACTAGAAGTTTCCTTAAGGCAAGAAAGCATATTGCAGAACAAGCAAAGAAGGCAATGTACCTACTGTTCAATCGCATCAATAACTTATATCTCCCAATCGACTTACAAATCAAACTGTTTGACCATACTGTACTACCCATACTGACATACGGATGCGAAGTAATAGGATTCGAAAACATATCCATATTTGAGAACATACACACCGATTTTCTTAGAAAAATTACAAAAAGCAGAAAGAGCACTCCTTTGTACATGCTGTACGCCGAATTAGGTAGATATCCGCTTGAAATTATTGTTAAAACGCGTATTATAGGGTTTTGGAATCGAATCCTTCTTGATAAAACTACAAAAATCTCCGTTACTATGTACCATGCATTAAAAAACCTATCTAATTATAGACCAAAGTGGATCTCAAACGTGCAAAATATACTTTGCGGCATTGGCAGGAACGACCTGTGGCTTTTCCAGAGCAACATAAACTCTAACTCGATCAAATACCTTGTAAAGCAGACTCTTCTTGACCAATTTCAGCAAAATTGGCATACAAATCTCAATAATTCGTCGAAGGCAAAATGCTATGGTCTTTTTAAAGACAATCTAAACTTAGAAAGCTATTTTATCACATTGCCAAAACACCTATATCTCAACATGGTACATTTCCGTACCGCCAACCATAAACTCCCCATCGAAACTGGTAGATGGAACAATCTCGAAATAAATGAAAGAAAATGTAACATATGTGACAAAAACACAATTGGCGACGAATACCATTACCTTTTTGAGTGCACCTTTTTCAATAATGAGAGACAACAACATATTCCAGCATCAGTTTACAAAAGACCAAATACACTAAAATTTAAAGAATTATTAAATACATCAGATAAAACTCTACAGACAAACCTAGCACAGTTTATGGGTATCATCATCAGGAAATTTGCAAAAGCATAAAGTCTATAAATAATAAGAAAAAAATAAGTCTAAATAAATCTAAATAGTACAAAACTCAAATGGTGTGCTCCTGGAAGGGGGGATCATGTGAGTGCTATCCCCTTCTAGGAACTCACTATTTTCATACTGAAATCATATGCTCTATATTATGTGGTTTATTATATTCTGAACACTTTATAGCTCAGCAACAAGTGAGACCACGACCGGGTCGCATCATCGGATCGTGCCGCTCGGGTCTTCATCAGTTGTCAAACATAAACGAGTATAACAAATATGAATTGCCGAGACCCAGCGTTAAGCTTATCATTATATGGCACCAGTGTTGACCCCGATGAGTTGCTGATTTAGACTCGCTGTCATGCCCTATGTCATTCTGCATTAATAACGGTAGCTACAAACGACAGAATGTCAACATGCGATGGCGTTCTTGAATTTATTTTGATGGCTAATTTAAGCAATAAAAGTAATGACGCAAATAGTGTGTAGTCGGATTGACAGCCGAAAGTTGTTCCCAATTACGCATTGTTTGAAAGTCGAGAAATCAAAAGTAAGATGGCTTGGACACCTGCTTGACTACACTGAACCATAATCGACCTATTTATATAAAGAACCGGGTCATTCGATAATCGTTAAATGAATTGCATAACAAACACACGATGTGCCCTGTCGAGGTGCTCAAAATGAACACCTCGGCTGAACACACCCTGGAAGTTGAATTTTCGATTAGACCATTCATGAAAACTCACACACACACACGCAAACGCACGTACGCACGCACAGACGCATATACGCACTCTAACACACACGCATGTACGCACACACACACACACACAATTGTAAGAGGTACAGAACTGCTTTTACTATACAAATGGGTAATAACTACTGACACATGCCAGAGACATCTCTTTACCTGATTCCAAATATAGGACGCCATACATGGATAAGCAATCCCTAACCCCTCGAGCGCCCATCACAAATTGTGTCTACCATGCCGTCTTCTGAGGTGTTTTGAGGCATTGTTGACAAACAGTGTGGATCCATATCGGGCCGTTCCTATGGCGGTCTGATCTGGGTCTACGCCGTATGTCTCTGCGCTTAGATTGGCAGGTGTGTGCAGCCGCAGGCTTCGATCAGCGAGCGAAGTTTTCGGCTGCTTTTTTCATCGGCGTTTTGGGGGTTAAACGGCCGATAGTTGCATTAACCAGTCATAAAATATAGAAAGACCAATGGCCAAAGGCTTATAAAAGTTGCCCGACCCTGTAAGATGTGTATGCTCCCACACCAGTATAAGGGAATTCATACCCTCAAAACTAATTCGTGATAAAACTTACCTACAAAGTTGAATGTTAATCCCTTCACCACGAGCATTTGTTTACACTATGAACGATTACCTATACATACCGCCGAGAACGCGGTCCAGCCTTCGCACATTGACAGGTATAGGGCGTGGCATGATCTAATTAGCCAATCGAACCTACGCAGAGCCCAATACAATTATTACGAATTGCTCATGATAAGAGAAGTGGGCGGTGTCGATTCATGTAGCCAACAAAAGTTTTCTGTCAAATTAAACCAGCACGAATAGTCCGGGCCTGTAAACAACTCTAATAATTAGGTCAGGATAGTAATGCCTCAAATTAGCTAATGTATGGCAACTACATTAATACGTCGT
The DNA here is from genome assembly GCA_964019695.1 of Loripinus fragilis. NCBI lineage: Eukaryota > Metazoa > Mollusca > Bivalvia > Lucinida > Lucinidae > Loripinus > Loripinus fragilis. The sequence goes on from OZ026530.1 coordinate 70,804,226, forward strand.
TCAGGAATGGACACCGCTCACACCTCGACGCCGGGGAGAACAATCGGTGAGACACTAGAATGTCAGACGGCGCCGACGGAACGCCGAATGGATACAAAAATGCCCACTTCATTTAGAATAAACATCCATGATTCAGTTGAATTGGTGCATCGTATCGTTCTCGCAGGAGCGCCGACGTCCAGTTGTCATTCATGTGAGAACGATAAGAAGCCCATGCATGTAAACAAAAACAAAGTCTTAAAAAAGCACTCAAAGCGCTGAATAGTCTGCTCCCCCTCCAGCAGATTCTTGGCATCGTGGCAGCATCATGGCGATGCTAGCACGTTGCCGAAGGATTGTTAAATTACTTCCATTAGGCTTACATCTATCAAAACAAATGTTCAAACGCCCGACACTGTTATAAATACTTAAAACTGTATATATTCTATGCCTCATATGTCATTGTAATGACCTGAGAGAAATAAAGAATATGTTATGTTATGTTATGTTATGTTAGAGTTGTTATGTTGAAATGGTACGAACTCTTACATTATAAGGAAAATCCCCCTATTTACTGGATGGCCCTAGTAAACAAGTGTATTCAACGCTACTATCAGAGATGTGATTTTGAATATGTATTTTATTTATTGCTGGAAATATGCAATTGTTGTAGGTAAAATGGACCGAGCAAGTTAAATCAAACAAGAAGTAAGAATCCATTATAGTGCATAAAAGGATAAGCCAGTCTGTCCCTTTAAAGACAAAGAAAATTTAGCAATAATACTGGTACCACTCATTATGATTCTCTCCAGGGGTCATATTGGACAGATCAAAGGCTAATCTTTATTAGTGATTATGACTTCCTTACAGGGGGCAATAAAGTGGTCCCATGAAGGGATTAGGTATTTTCTGATAAAATATTGATCTTTATCTTAGTGAAAGAAATTGTGTTGTATACAGGTAAGTCCCCTCTTGAGGCCCCTTTAAGTTTGTGAGATACTGAAACTGTCCCTTATCAGTAAATTCACTAATGATTCCATTTATCACAAAATATATGCCTTTAACGATAATTCACAAAATACATATCGAGCACTGACCCTCTAACACGCTTAAAATGATGGACTAAATACCGGTTAATTCAATTAGATAGCACTAATAAGTTTATATTAAAATGTCTAGGAGAGATAAAATCACCATAGCCCAACATAAGCCAAAAATGACCGTCAAATTGTGATTATATCCTTTACCAACATTTTCAACATTTGTTTTATGTGCTCACAAGAACCGTCCCGGTGAGACGGGTTTTTACATACCCACAACATTTGTTTTGGTTGAAAAATTCGAAAATTATTTTTTCAGTTATGTGCTATTATCTGGAAGCCTGGAATCACGCGACAAACCGAGGTTGAGCAATAAAAATAAATGCAATTAGATGACGATTTATATATGTCTGTATTTGCACATTTTTGGAATGACCTATTTCATTAGAGGACAGGTATGTACATCGCGACTTTTTATGGATGTGCGTTCCACTGCATGCACTGACAAAAAGAGCAAAGCACGTCCTACAAAGCACAGAACGCCGCCATTTATTGGCGTTCGAATCGACTTTTGTTGAACTAATAAAACTATAGGTCGTTACTTTTATTTCAATTGGGTGGGGTGTTATGAGGGGTTTTCTCTGAAGATCGTTTCTGACTCGGCAACCAATTTTGGACGAAGCCAAATGTCGCATTTTACGAGATTTTGGAGAGTGGTGTGGCAAGACGGTATGACTTTAGATTTGGTTTAAAATTTCAGATTTAACAATTATGTTAAAATTATAATACTGGGTGTCGTTGCGGATACTATTTTTGAGCTGTTTAGTGCAACACCATGGTAATACCGAACAGTGACACAATTGCTCTTCTGCAAGCATTCGAAATTGTAATGACTATATAACGTCAGATGACCTTAATTATGCTCATGGATATCCTTTTTGTTGCAATGACATTCATGTACTGTTATTAATGCATGGAGTTGGTACCTTTAATGCACACTTTCCGGGACACTTAATGTTTCGACTGCTGTCCGTTAATTGCTCTAATATAAGTCTTGGACCTAGAAAACGAAAATTATCAAAACGCCTAATGTCAAACCTATGCAATAATCAAGATCAAAATTATTTTTCAATGCACTGACTTTCGAAAGGTCCCTCGAAAAAAAAATGCGAAAATTGGTGTAACTTTATTTGGTGCAGAAATAGCTAGCTGCGCCAAATAAAAAGCCCGACAATTTTATACAACAGAACCATCGCTTTAGAACGGGCATCATGTGTGCTTCGCAAGTCAAGGGCACTAAATCCACTTCATTACATGCGCACATGCCCTTGACTGGGGAAGATGACCCTGTGTCAGCTCTTGTGATTCGAACTCGCTGTATGCTTGCATCTCTACATTTCTGTGTTTATTTTCCAGTACATTTCAAAGCTGATTTGAACTTGATGAGTTTTTACAAGAAAACACCCTCTATATTCAAGCACGCTTGAAGCCAGTGCGAGCCCTGCACCAGCTCTTGTGTGTGTTTTATTTAATAATTACAAAATGCATCTACTGTCGTGCCAACCAAGAGCGACAGTGATGTAATACTGTGTTTACAATAACTAAGTTAAACACTAACGTGTACACTTCACTTGAGCTACCGCCAATCGATAGATAACTTGTGTATTAATCCTAACCTCCGGATAGGATTAATACACAAGTGAACTATCGATTCTAAGTCCCTGATAACTTTGTCAACAAAGCATGGCGTCACCGTTACTCTTGACTGGCAGGACAGTACCTTATTATCCAGTACTTTTTAACATGTTTATGGCGGATTCAAGAGATATACATAATGCAGATTTAGTTGTCTAACATGACTAAGGCCCTCTATATTCAAGTACTTTTACATTCAAATGGTGTTATTGTTGATTATACCATCTTTACCAACTTTAGTATGTATTTTATCGTGGTGTGCAGGGTCTACACTGTTTTGGGTGGTATAAATAGTTATACCATGTTTGTCCACCTGTACGTTGAGATAATCCACTCGCTAAAGCTCGTGGATCATTTCAACGTACAGGCGGACGACCCATGGTATAACTATTACTTAGCCAATAGTGGCCCACTTTTATTGGGCCTACCGGGTTTTGTTTGTTGATTCATCAGTGAAATCTCTTATGCTTTCATCTACCTTTCTGTTTATTACCTGTTGTTCGCAGCTCAATGCCAATGAATCAGACACAAGAACAATGATAAATCAACTTGTTTGTCTTGTCTATGCCAGCCGGGCACCATGAAAACAGTTAAAAAAGGTTCCATTAAATAACCTTCAGAAATAGCGAACCTACAAAGTAAGTAAGGGTGCAAAGATCAGAAATCGATACAATCAAGTACCACACCTGACCCAGGATACCAATGGGAAAGTGACAAACTCATAGTTAGACGCCACAAACGAGAGCCAAGAGGTTAGCCCTTTCCCAGCAGGTGACCACAAGGCACATATAAAAAGACGCGCACAAAGGCATAGCAAATACAAGACAGAAAAATATAAAAGGTCCACAAAAGAAGTACCGCCTTGGAACGGTCAGTAAAATATTTTACAGGAGGGCTTAAACCGGTTCAACGGTTACAAAATCTGAAAACAGCAGGCATGTGTGTCAGGAGTCATGAGATGCGCATAAGCCACCTTTAAAGTGGACAAAAACACTGAATGTAAATGATCCTAATTAAATCATGCAGTCTGCTGCAAACCCCAGGTGGGGGGGGGGGTTCTCTGATATTTTCATGCATACGTAGGCTCGGGTCATTTTTGGGGGTTTTCAGAAAAATAAATATTTTTTTGGGGTATGAAAATTTTGTGGATATTTTTTCTGGGTCATCACAAAATTGGACTATATTTAGGGGTCAGTTCTATGCATTTTATGGTATTTTCTTAAGGTCAAGGTAGAGAATAGGGGATACTTTTGGGGGTTGCTAAAATTGCAAATATTTTTTGGGGGTTCTTGAAATTCTTTATATTTTTGGGGGGTTAATAATGGATGCTGGGCTCGAGCCTATGTATGAAGAAAAAATGAGAGTACCCCCCTGGGCTGCAAACCCGATCAAAATCTGATGTAAAATAAGAAAGTTATAGCAAATCAGTAAATCAAAATTCTGACTTCTAACCTTTTTAAGAACATACTATGACTACACTACAGCTGGTGGCAGGGACTGTGTGGCTCCCTGCCCTTCACTACAGTGTAGATTTTATTTTCTTGTCCTTTGTAATCACTGATTCCATTGTGGAACTTTGAAACCATAGGAGGGTCACTGATGAGGCCTAAATGGCCGAAACTAGGTAATTTGCACACTCTACACTTTCAGTTCTTCGGTGCATTCTTTGTTCCCAGAGGATAACCTTTTTAAGAACATGAAAAATATTTCTAACAAGCCAACGATGGCCGCAATTTGGAATATTTAATTTACTTCCGGTAAAATTTTAAAAGCCAAAAAAATCAATAATTTAGGCCTACCGACTTTTGGCAGATGCGAAAATGGAAACATGTCCCTCTTTTTCATAACATAGTACTGAATTTATGTTATGAAGGAGGTGGATTTGTATGTATGTAAACAGGCACTTGAAGTTATGAGGAAAGTTTTACAACCAAGAAATTGACAAAAAATTCGACACTTTTTTTTTCATTTACCCGATCTACTTCCAGTAAATTGTGTCCTCTTCTGATAACCTTTGCAAACAGTTTGGACCCAAACCAGACCCGATGTCGTGCCTGATCTTGATTCAAGCCAGTGTCGGGCAGTCTCATGGTATTCCTATTATTTTTTTACCTGTGTCGCTTTAGCGAAATACAGGTCTAGTAGTGGGTCCACTCATGCAGCCCGTACGTCCGTCCGCAACAATTTTGGGGTGCCTAATTTGTGCAATCTGTATCTGTAACACCTTTTTTTAGGGGGAGGGGTTGAACTTAAACATTTTTCCGTTCAAAAGTCTAAGATGGTGTATGGTTTGTGTATCTGTAACTCCAACTCTTTTCATTCCGTTACATTAATTTTTTTCATAATGATTTTCCACACATTAAAGATGCGCACCTCCTGGTTGGACGATATTCCCGATTATGGAATAGCCACCAAAAGAAACTAACTCCGATGATGAGTTGGTACAATATACGATTTATTGCAACTATAAGATCACGTTTACGGGCCCATAAGGTAAACGCGTCTCCACCATGTTCCATTTATTTTTTCCAACTAGCTTAGCAACCGACGTTAACGTTACGTCAACGCGGCGTTACGTTACGTCGAAGATAAATATAGCGCCCCATAATGCAATATTATGAAATACTTTTCCACAGGTTAATTATAAGCTACAAACAATATAGACTCAGATGAGACTGCACAAAATGTGGCATTTCATCTGGGTCCATACGGTTTATAAAACATAGGATTTTAAAGTAACTCAAAACTCTTCCTACCATTTTTCCCCTCCTCAAAATACATGCATTTTGAAGATGAGCTGGGTTAAATAAATGTTAGCCTGTATCCATACAGTTGTTTAATTATAACGCGCACCTGCTTCATATGTTATTAATTCATTATGCAATTTTGAAAGCTATTTAAACAACAAAACTTAAATATAACTAACATTAAAATTATCAAAGACTTAATTAAGCAGGTATAAGTCTATTTGTCATAGTTAAAATTCCAACTCGAGTGGACACAGCTTGTTCACTGGTCTAATCAAAGTTCCTTCTCCGACTTGGATCTTCACAACCCGCACGTGCCCGTCTTGTCCCGGATAGACTTCCAGTACCCGTCCGAGCGGCCAGTTCCCTCTCGATGTGTCCGGTGAGATGACCAACATGACGTCACCGATCTGGACGTCACGTTGCGCCTGAAACCACTTTTGTCGTGCGTTGAGCCCTGGTAACCATTCACGCATCCATCTGCTCCAAAAGTGGCGCACGAGTTCTTGGATACGGCTTCATCTCTTTCTCAGGTTGAAGTCCGTCTCATCACAGGAGGTTGGTGCAAAATGACCCCCGATTTGTCCGTGGAGAAAATGATTAGGGGTCAATGGGACGTCGTCTGCTGGATTCGCCGATTGATATGTCAGAGGCCTCGAATTTATCAGGCCCTCAGCTCCGATCATTGCTGTTGTGAGTTCTTCGTCGTTGATGTCCGCTTTACCCAGTATCGCTTTTATTGCTTTCTTCGCCGACTTAATCATAGTCTCGTGGGCACCACCGAAATGTGGTGCAAGTGGTGGGTTAAAGTGCCAGGTGACTCCTTTGTTGGCTATGGACTGGTAAATCTTGTTCTCATCTAGTTCTCTTACCAGCGACTTTAGTTCTGCGTCCGCGCCTTTGAAGTTAGTGCCATTGTCTGAGTACATTTCTTCTGGTAAACCTCTACGACTGGCCATCCTGTAAAAGGCGTTAAGGAATGAATCTGTGTCCAGTCCATATGCCATCTCTAGGTGAACAGCTCTTGTGGCGAGACAGGTAAACAGGCAGAGGTATCTCTTCTCTCGTCGTTTTCCTCGTCCTTGAACTGTAATGAATGGGCCAGCGAAATCAACTGCTGACCTAACAAATGCTCGCAAAGATGGTTTCAGTCTAGATGTTGGCAATGGTGCCATTATTTGCGAGCATGGCTTCGATTTCCGTCGGCGACACACCAAGCATTCCTTTTCCCATTCTCGAATCTCTTCTCGTCCTGCAAGTAACCAGTATCGAGTGGATAATGCTGCGAGTGTCTGGTTGGTTCCAGTGGCATGGTTTCCTCGTTCATGAAACTCCTTCACGATGAGCTTAGTCACCCAGTTTCTTCTTGGCAGAATGATTGGGTACCGCATATCATATGGTAGAAACTCTGCATGTTTCAATCGACCATCAGACCAAATCAACCCATCTTCGTCAAGTTTTGGCTGAAACCCCAACAACTTGCTGCTTGATGGCAAAGTTTTCCCGCAAGACAGAGCCTTCCATTCGTCAATGAACTCTATAACCTGTGTATGATGAATAATCTGGACTTCGGCACGTTTCAGTTCTTCACTCAGAAGTTCACCGGATGTCCTGTTTTCCTTTTGCTTTCTATCGTTGTCAACGAAGCGGTTTATCCATGCTAACACCCTCTTCAGACGTAGGAAGCTTGAGTAGTCACGTGGTTTCGATGGAAAGTTGTCTTCATTACCAGTGACAACCATGCATACTGATTCCGAGCTATTTTCCGTTCTGGTGAATAGTGTTGGTCTAGTGCATCGCTTCATTTCGTTGTATCCTGTGTGGTTATCCTTGATAACTTTTGTTGGCCAAGCTTCTTTTGGCTTTCTCAAGAACTCTGGTCCTTTCCACCATCTGTCGCATTTTGCAAGATCAGCTGCCGTCATTCCCCTGCTGAGTATATCTGCTGGGTTTAAACTAGTTGGTATATATCTCCACTGCTCCGGATCTGTTCTTGTCTGAATCTCTCCAACCCGATTAGCAACAAAAGGTTTAAAGTCTCGACTGTGCCCATGTATCCACCAAAAAACGTTCTGACTGTCCGACCAAAAGACTGCTTAACTCATATGAAGCTCCAGAACACTCGCTATTCTCGTTGATAGTCGGACCCCAATAACTGCACCCATTAGATCTCGACGTGGGATACTTGTCGCTATGATAGGTGCGACCCGTGTCTTAGCAGCTACTATGTTGGTGGAGATAGTCCCATCTTGGTAGCTGTACCTTACATAAGCAACGGCTCCAAATGCATCTTCAGAGGCGTCAACGAATGTGTGCAAGGAAACGTTGTCTATCTGCTTTCCTCCTACAAGCAGACATTGTGGTATTTGTAACAGCGTTAGCTCCGGTAGTTCACTGAACCAGGCCCGTGCTGCGTTGGTTAACGGTTCAGTCAGCTCCTCATCCCAGTCCAATCCTGCCATCCACATTTGCTGCAGCAACATTTTTGCTCTAATGGTGAATGGAGCCAAAAACCCGATGGGATCAAAGAGTGTTGCTATCTGTTTCAGAAAATTTCGTTTTGTATACTTTACATCACTACTGGGTGCGTTCTCTCTGAATGTGAAAACATCTTGGTCAGACAGCCACCACACTCCTAGTGTCTTTGTACTTGGTAAATAGTCTGCGTCCAAGTCTACTTCAGCCTTGCGATCCTGTAGTGGGATGTCCCTCAACACCCGAGTCGAGTTAGACAACCATTTTCTTGCATGCATTCCGGCCTGTCTCAACAGTTGCGAGAGTTGCTTGTGCAGTTCTATCCCTTGATCTTCGTTTACTACCGAATCCATAGAATCATCCATGTAGGTAGACCGTAGCACCGTCTCAGCTGCCAGTGGAAATGTGTCTTTGAATTTCTTTGCGTGGTGTTGTAGGACAAACTGTGCCTGGAACGGAGAGGAGTTTACCCCAAACACGACCCGATCAAACTGGTAAGTATCTGGCTGACGATCCTGATCTATTCCCCTCCATAGGAATCGATGAAAAGGCTTGTCTTCATGAGCTATACCAATTCGCAGGTACATTTCCGCAATATCACATACTAGTGCAACTGGTTGTCGTCTAAATCGCAGTAGAACATCAAATAATTCCCGCTGTAGCTTCGGACCTTGGTGAATCAGGTCATTGAGAGAATGACCTTCGTATCTTGCCGATGCGTCAAAGACAATTCTCACCTTGGTAGTGTCTTTATCTGGTCTTAGTACAGGGAAGTGTGGAAGGTACCACCTTGACGTTGACCTCTTTGGCTCTTGAACTTTTGTGACATAACCCTTCTGGACATACTGCTCAAGGCAGTTGTTGTATGCTTGTGCAACATCCGGGGACTTTTTCAGCCGTTTCTCTGTGTTTTCCAGTCTTCTAAGAGCCATCTCATAATTATCTGGCAATGCACGTGTATCAGACTTCCACGGTATACCAACTCTGTACATTTGGTTCTCGAACGAAAGCGTGCATTCAACTTTTTTTATAGCCAATTGCTCTTCAATGCGAACTATTGGTGCATCATGCGGTGACTGGACATTTTCGATCTCCCAAAAGTGTTTCAACGTCGAATTTATCTGCTCAATTTCAGCCTGATTTTTAACAAAATACGTGTAAGCAAAGTTTGTATGACATACGTCTTGAGAAGTTGGTCCGGTATTCCCAATACATGTCCATCCTAGTGGTGTGAGCCTGGCGATAGGCTCTCCTGGTTTCCCTCTAACAACTTGAATGGCATAGAGCAGATCGGCGCAGTCCAATCCCAACAGCATGTCGACAAGTGGTCTCGTGGCTGAAGTTGGGAATTTGATGTTTTTTAGGTGAGGCCACTGCTGCTTTAACTTATTCCATTCTACAACCGGCATGTTACCCGTCACTCTGTCTACCGTGCACGTGCTAACCATTGTGCTTACATTGCCCGATATACTTGTGAGTTCAACGTTGATTGGCTTAGTCTCAAAGGTCTCCACCTGTCCGTTCAGTACATTTACGGTCATTTTTTCGGTTCTTCCTTGTACACCTAGCTCAGCTGCCACGTCGGCATTGATGTAGGATTTTGTACTGGCGTCGTCTAACAAGGCATTAATTTTCAAAGACCGTTCACCATTTTTAAGAATGACTGGCACTGTACGAAGCCCTACAAAGTTTGCCCTGATGTTGCTTTGGGTGACCATTGTTGTCTGCTCTTTCCCCTCCGTAAGGCTACTGTCCCGATCCTGTGGCTCTAAAGTGCCTATAGCTACTTTTGACGATTTTTGCAAATTGACGGGAGCCAGTCTGGTGGATCCATTTTTATGCAACAGCCTGTGATGTAAATCCGTACACCCGTCTTGGCCGCACTGTCGACTTCTAGGACACGCTTTTCCCTGGTGCCCTTGAGCTAAACACCGAAAGCATAACTGATTGTGTTTAGCGAAATTCCATCTATCTGCCACTTTTCTTCGATTGAATTCTGGATAATTCCATATGCCATGATTCTTTCCACAATCGAGGCATGGCATTTTCTTCGAATTACGGACATAATCTGCGTAACCGAAAAATGTTCGCTGGTTCCCCTGTCTAGGTGTTGAGCGATATGCTGGTTTTGTAGCCTTTCCTGACACCCCGCGAACCGCCTCTGTGGCTATCGTCTGGAATTCTGATTCCTGTAGTATCCATTCCCGTAGTGAGAGCACTGACTCTTCTTTGTTGCACTCGAACACCCAGCGATGGTACCTAGCTAGCATTGCCTCGGGTATTTTGCGCTGTAGCTTCGCGTAGAGCGACCCAAAACCAAGCTCGTGATGTTGTCTGGCCTCTTGTAGGTTGATCATTGCTATGTCTAGAAGATCAGCAAATTCTTCTATATCCTTCGCGTGACCCTGTCGTATCTGCGGAAACTCCTCCAACTCTTCCAGGTATAATGCTATCTGCCTACGCTTTCCACCGTACTTTCTATCTAAGCGATCCTTGGCTGCTTCGTAGGCAGCAGCGGAGTGTCCCAGGCTGTCAATTACCATCAGAGCCTCCCCGGAAACGTACTGCCGAAGTTGCAGTAACTTGTATTTGGCGGTTGCCGGTGCAGAATCGATGCAGGCAAGGAAAGATGCCTTCCAACTTTGGTAGTTTTTCTTTTCGCCGGTGAATACAGGTATCTGCACACGCTTTAATTGCCTCCATAAATCTTGCCCAATCGTGGGAGGAGTGTTGTTACTACATGTAGCAGTTGGTTCAAACGGTGTTGCCGTAGCGTTCATGCCGGTTTTTCTCACTACGGGGCGATGAAGCTCTTGAGCCTGTTCATTTTGCAGTGACATGTCCTTATCAAGTGATTGCTGTGGTTGTGCTCCTTTAACCGTGGTAATTTTCTGGTTACCGGTGGTACCGTTTGTTTGGTTTTCACTGCTTTTTAATGGCACCGAATTGCAGACATTAATGTCAGAATCAACAATTTCTACCTCTTGAGAAACGCTGTACCCTTCTTTTCGGTAGGTTTCCGACTGGTCAGAAATGTTCATTCGGCTCAGCAAGTCAATTGAAAGTATTTCCGAAGGTTCACTTGATTGTTCCTTTTGTGTGTGAATATAATGCTGTGCCGCTGCATATGTTGTCGAATATTCATCATCCAGCTTCTCCATCTCGAGCATCACTTTATTGTTTAGCTGTTTTTCCTTATTTTTCCCGAAAAATTCGGACAGTCTTGTAATCACGTCCATAGCGCTTTCCATAGCGCTGTCCATTTTAATGCATGCCTCCTGAATCTCCTGATAGCCTGGGTTTTCCGGTTGATCAATCAAAAACAATACCTTGTTTTTAATCCGTGTAAAGCTTGATTTTGCGTGAAACTTTTCCCTTTTCAATTCCGCTTCGATGTCTATGAAAGCGCCAATGGTCCCTGTTGGAGCGCCATGCTCCCGTTGATCATCTACGTTGATGCCGTTCTCCGACGACGCCATTTTTTCTGTAAATACCGTATTTACTTTGATTAAATGTCTCTAATCTCGCTCTGCTACCAAATTTTGGTTGGACGATATTCCCGATTATGGAATAGCCACCAAAAGAAACTAACTCCGATGATGAGTTGGTACAAT